>QLNU02015359.1:19260585-19282214 GCA_006491805.2 Dysdera silvatica
CAAAGTAATTTTTTCAGCTTCTTTTGTGTAGAGAAACTATTTAACAAATGTGAAGAGTTTAAACACGACGACAAGTTATTTTCAATTGAAATAATAGCCCTGAGCTGCAAGTCAGTCATAACAGACTTTAAGCTTGTTTTGATAAGCTTCAATTTAAAGAACGAATGTTGTGTTAAGCTAAATGAAGCTACGATGATAGGGTTCGTTATTAAAATTCTGAGAGCGATTGTAACCATAGGCGAATTTACATTTCGCAGCCTGCAGGTTCTAACACGTTTTACCACCTAATTTTACCAAAAGTAACTAAAAGCATAATATGAATTTTTAATTGGATGCTCTTGGTGGTTATTTAAAATCCATGTGTTAGAGAGTATTTGTGAATTTCTGAGATTCCTTCAAGGAGGTGTCCATGGCAGTTCTCCCATTTCCAGTGCTTAACTATGTTATTCTGTATACAACAATTCGAATTTAATAATTCAATTGACCATCAAAATTGCCAGCCTCACCTTTGCAAAGTTCTTGGTGGCAAATCTTTCTTCGAAAATTTGCCGCCATAGGCTTCGGCCAACTTAACTCATTGGTAAATACGCCACTAATCACAACGTTTGGTACGGCATTCTGGAAACCGTTTTCAAGTAAGTACTTAAGAGGTATCAGCGATGAAGAAGCTAGTGTTTCCGGAGTCGATCGAGTAAGAACTTTCAGTTCTGTGTATAAGTTTAACCCCTTTCAAATCGTTAAATTAGTGGTTGGCAAACCTATTAGTTAACAGAGCCAAATATCAGTAGTACAACAATTTGGACTTCTTGTGAAAGTAAATTTCTAAATGAAAAACTCTGTTTTTGGAAGTTGGTTAAAACCAAGTACACTGAATAAAATTAGATGGCATACTTTAACATGGTCTTATTTATAGTTAAAAATTACTTTTTCTTATCAAAATTGAAACATTGTCATATTTAATGGTAAGAATGGTTTTGTATTTTCTTGGAAAGATCAAGTAAGTCAGGTTTGTATGTTGCTGTTGTTTATTTCAGGTACGATTCTAGATTCTTATCAACAAGATAATTTTTCAGTTTACTTTTGATAAGGTTCATGCTTGAAAAAGATTGTTCGTATGAGTACGTAGAGCCGAATAGAGAAAGAACAACAAATGCTAGTGTTTTTTAAGTGATTATATGAGTCAGGAATACTATTCCAGGCTTCAAAAACCATCATGTCTTCATTCCTCAGTTCTTTCAGAGTAGACCATTTATGTTGTGAGCTCAGGTCATATTTGGTTTTCTCCAATTTTTCCATATCAGCATTAAGGCGTTCAAATTTGGAGCTCCATAAATTTTTGATTTTTAAATCCAGCAATTGCATTTCAAAAGTGCTAATGTCAATATTAAAGGGAGGAAATTTTAATTCTTTCACGAACGACGTATTTAATATTATTTAATTAAATAGTATTAGGTTAAATTTTAACCTAAGTTTAACCGTTAAAATAAAAATTACTGTACCACTGCCATTTTGAGGATTTGGTTACAAAGGAATGATTAAAATTCGGTTAAAATTTAATCTAATACTATTTTAGTTAAAATAAAAAATATATTTTAAACACATCATTTGTGAAAGAGTCGCACTCAGTAGCTAAAGAGCCAAATTTGGGCCGCAGCTTCAAATCAATGGTCAAAATAAATGATCAGCTCCTTACAGTAGTTTAGTATTTCGCCGTCTTTTCTTCTTTCTAACACCGGAATATGAAAAAGAAATCTAAACGTCATACTAAAGTTACTCTGACCACCATTTAGAAACTGATTAAGCATTATGGAAAGTACAAAATTACACGAAAAAGTTAATTGACCATATATTCCGTCGATAGTATATAAGGTCCACTAAATTTGATTTGTTGGTACATTCGCTACACTTTTTTTAGCTGCCCTGGGCGGCCGTCCAGCTAGCCCTCCACCAAACGCGGCCCTGCCGCCATAAGCGTCCGTGTGAGCCGACCAACACTTTCTATACTTCCACAATGGCTTTAAAAAGTTTCTTAAACAGTTACGATAATTGATGAGCATCGCTTTTAAACTTCTTCACAAAGGAACCGAAGATAGAACACGTTTTCCAGAAGGCTTTCTTGAAGTTTGACGAATTATTTTTCGAACACAGTGCGAGGACTTTTGAAAAGGGGACGCGCTAATAGCCCGCACCAGAACTTTCCATTGGGAAGTTTGATAAATGGTTTTTGAAGCATATAAAGAGAATTTGGTGATGGTTTTTCCTTGGTATATTAAAGTTAACATTTCAAGGAATATTTATTCTCATTTCTTTAGGTAAATTGACAGCGACGAAGTAGATTTTATAAAAATACCATGACCTTCCCAAAACTGTCAACTACTATACTTAAATTTCTTTTCTTTATGCATAAGGGCCTATATATATATATATATACGTACATAGTCTCTCGAATCTATAAGACATTACATCTCATCCTTCCATATCACATGGAACTATGTTTTAAGTAGCACACATCACTTGGGGATATCGTTAACTTTGTTTATGTTCTTTTTATATAGTATTGTGGAGAAATATATATTATTTTGCTTTTATTCATTGCGTTTTGCTTTTTATTTGAGCTAGATATTCTCATATTGATTTACTGACTTAAGCCCGCTTAAGGGATTCTGTATCGTTCTCTTTATTCTCGTCGATGTCATTGGACACATTGGATTACAAAATGCCCGTGTAAATAATTGGATTTTATTTTCAAATTTTGATTGAGTCAAACAGATTTTTATGATTTTAGGGTAGCTATTTGGCAACATTTCATAAGATTTTTTAGATGTGATGTTAAAACATATATATATCTGTCCATATTTTGTTAATGACTAGAGTTTCTTTCGGTTATATGACATACAACGGAATGATAAAGATTCATTGTTTTTATTTTGTGTTCCTTATATTCGCGAAATTGATTTATATTTACAATATTGAAGGAAAGAAGCGTTTTATCTACATAAAAAACGATGAAGCCGGTTTTAAAGGAACAACTCACTTGGATTTTCTCGAATGTGTAAGAAAAAACAGGTCAAATAAATACAGTGATATGGAAAAGGATGAAGTTAAATTTTGTGGGATTATGAAAGCTAAATTGGTGAATATTTCGTTCCCCTGATGTAACACTCATTGGAAAGAGACATATTGAATTCATAGATACAGCAGTACTCGATCTTCGTATAGAAAATGCAAAGAATTTGAATGCAAAGAATGCAAAGAATTTGAATGCAAAGAATGCAAAGAATTTGAATGCAAAGAATGCAAAGAATTTGAATGCAAAGAATTTGAATGCAAAGAATGCAAAGAATTTGAATGCAAAGAATGCAAAGAATGCAAAGAATGCAAAGAATTTGAATGCAAAGAATGCAAAGAATTAGAGAAAATGACTGAACACGATGACTCACAGATATTAATAGGGCGATTATGAAAACAAGAAGAATGATGGGAAATAAAAGAGGAGCATTAAACAGAAATCCAGAAAACTTTATGCACCATTACAATATATTAGGTGTCGATAAAGTACTAATCCATCACCAACAAACAAGCTACTTTACTTAGAATTCCATTAATATATTAAGGAAGCACTGATAGGTAAATAAAGAACTAGTCAGAAGAGTAGCATGATGCGAACACTTAGCGAAAAATGTATCATAATGTAAATTAAGGTTCCCAAACAAACAGCTAAGCAGAAAATTCAATAAAAGAAAATAAAGAAATCCCCAAACGTGGGAAGTAAATGGTGTTAGTAAACAGAGGAATTTGTTTCAAATCCAGTTAAGACACTTAGTCCTTTCAAAAGACAACGAGATTTGGAACCAAAGACAACCGAAAGTGACAGGGTAGGATATTGTTAGGTAGAATCAATACTTAACTAGGAGATAAACGAAAATCTTCTTGATTAAACGCTTTAGAATTTCACAACCGAAAGCTAATATAACAGCCCAAGAGACAACTGCACTGACCCAGAAATCCCGTTATTTGTACGAGAAACGTCTTGAAAGATTATATACCAAGATTTACATACGATAGGTATACACATAATAATCTGAGTATACATTTCTTCACTTGGAATACTAAAGAACCTTCCAGAAGCATGAACATATTGAAGACTTCTGAAGTAATGTAAAAGAAAAAGGGAATCCGTAGAGAAAGCCAACTACGGGTCTGAACTTCGGACCCGGTGGGAAAAGAGGTTGCATGAATCAGTAGTGTAGCGATTCAAAAATTATGGGGGATCAAGTGGCCTTAAAGAAGATTATGTGATGAAATGTGAGATAATAATATGTTCTGATATCCGATGGGGCAGGGGGCGGGCTTGAGACCGAAAGATCTCTTTCACTACGCTACTGGCATGAACCTCGCTCCGCCACAGCGGTTCATCGAAGCAAGGGCTGACCCAAAAAATGATTTTGGTGGCGTAAAGCTCGAAAACGAATGTAGGGACTTGTAATAAGTGTGAATGTAATAAGTAGTCTATATAAGTAATAAGTACATAAGTATATAAGTAATGAGTATAATAAGTAATAAGTATGGTAAATGCAATGAGTATAAATTTATTATTTTCGGAGGGGCCGCTCCTTTGAGACCCGCAAATCCATCTTTACGTCAGAGTGAATAATTTTTTTTGGTACGAGAATAGTGGAGTACGTTATATTATTATTTTCACAAAGTATATTGGAGAATACCATCGTTTTTGGACAATAAATATTATTCGTCAATAGCTAGTGCTTTTGTGATGACTTTTTTTTAATTTTACCTTTTTAATTTTCAAATTTAATATTTTTGGTGGTTGTTAACCAAAATAATGCGATTGAAATTATTAGAATTTGAATATTAAATACAAATATTATTTGGTTATTAAGTCGCCAAGTTGGCGAGTTGTTATGACACCAAGTTGGTGGCAAACATCCAGGTTTGGTTAATTTATTAATTGAATTTCTTGGGTTTGAGATCTAATTTATTCTTAGAAATAGAAATAGTTTTTATTTACATGCAAACGATATACTTGTATATTAGTACAATCATTTGTATGAAAGATTACAAGTCAAAAACTTTTTGGGTTAATAATGTTTGCAACGTAGTTTGTTGACTTTTAAATTTGATTTTCTATTAAATATTTTTTTTAATTTTTTTTAAACTTTTGTTTAGGTTTACATTTTTTTCGTTCAATTGGTAATTCATTCCATATTTCTAAACCATAGTAATTAATGCTATCTTTCCGTAATTAGTTCTTATTGTTTTAGTTTTAAGATCTTTTTTGTTTTTTGTGTTATAGTTGTGGTTTTGTTTTGTTATTTCAATTATTTCTGTACTTTTTTCTTCATGTATTCGTTTATAAATAAATCGGGATGTTTTAAATTTGTGAATATTATCAACGCTTAATATCTGTTTATTTTTTTAAATTGTTTAATCGAAACTGAGTTTTCTTTTATTTTTTAAATGAGCTATTTAGTATATTATTTAATTTAGTTAGACGTGTTTTAGATAATTTACTCCATACTATATTCCCGTACAGTAGATTACTATAGATCATTGAATACTAGATATCTATTTTAGATGAAGTTGTTACTGAATTGTTTAATTTTGTTAATATTCCGTTAACTATTTTTTTGAATTAATGTTTCTATGTGGTTGTTCCATTGTAAGTTTTCATGAAAGTTTATTCCTAAAAATTTTCATGTTTTAACCTTTTCAACCTTTTTGTTATTCATCATTATTTGGTTTTCTGGGTTGTTTATTTTTATTTTTTGCATGAAAAATAACGTATTTGGTTTCTTTTTCCGTATTTATTGATAGTTCATTGTCTTTAATCCACTGTTGAATAGCTTCGAGTTTGAATTTTATTTCATCTAACATTGAATCGATGTTTGTTCCGGTTATAATCCAGTTAATATCATCAGCAAATAAAAACAAATTATTATCTATGTTCATTAAATCATTGATTGCTAGTAGAAAGAAAAGTGGTCCCAATATTGTTCCTTGTGGTATACCTATGTTGTTAATTTCTTTTTCAGATAATGTATTGTTAATTTTTACTGTTTGGTATCTACAGGTATCATTTAAATAATTGTCAATCAAATGAAACATTTTTCCTCTTATTCCTATATTTTGTAATTTTATTTTTAATGTGTTTTTATTTATTAGGTCAAATGCCTTACTCAAATCGAGGAAAAAACTATAGATGCTTTCCTTATTTTCTAACTTTTGTTGTATTAAGTTTATATTTCTTGATAATAGATCTTCAGTTGATTTATTTGTTTTGGAAACCGTATTTATTTGAGTGAATTAAATTATGTTTGTTGAACTATTCTATTAATCTTTTATGTATCGTTTTTTCTAATATTTTTGAGTACACACTCATTATTGCAATAGGTCGATAATTTGTCTTATCAGTTTTTATTCTTTTTTTTAAAGATTTGTATAATTAAAGTTGTTTTTAATTCTTCAGGTATTTGTCCTGTTTGAAATATATCATTTATCACAATTGTTAATGGTCCTTTTATTTGTAATGAACATCGTTTTATTATTCTAGGCATTAAGTTGTCGATGCCTGGTCCTTTATTTGCGTTTACATTGTTTAATTCTTTTTCGATATCTTCTTCAATTACTTCATGTAAGAACATAGTATTAACTATATTTGGTTATAAGTATTTTTTGAAGTTTAAATTATTTTTTTAGTTATACGTTTAAATTTGTTGATATATTTATGTAATAATTATTAAATTTTTCAGCTATTTTCTTTGGATCGAGAATTAGTTCATTTTCTTTTAGTAATTTAATATTTCATTTTGGTTTGATTTTTCTTATTCCTAGTAATTGGTTTATTGTTTTCCATTTTATTTTAGTATCATTTAATGTTAATAGCTTACGATAGTATTCTGTTTTTGATTTTACTATTTTTTTATTAATTTTATTTCTTATTTTTTTTAAAAATTTTCCAGTCATTTTGTTTACGAGTTTTCATGAATTTTTCGTATGATTTGTTCTTAATTTTTTATTTCTTTTTATATTATTAGTTATTCTTAGGATATTAATTTCCCAGTTCAAGTATCAACGTGTTTGATAGAAGATCCTTTGGAATAAAAATGAACTAGACCGTATCATGGAAAAATAAATTACAAAAAAAGAATACAACAGCTAGAGGTGTTAAAATATAAATGAGATGATGCGTCGAAAGACGAAGATATTTTATTTGTATTATATTTAAAGATAATTTCGAAATAACAATTTGTCTCACAGTGTATTAAAGTTTTTGCTGGAAGATTAAAGAACACAGAAAGCAAGAAACTAGCAGAGTAATGCAGAGAAAAACTAGAGAATAAGGTTATAATAGTTTCATTTTTAAAAATATTATTGTATTGACGTTAGGGAACTTGAGTATGAAAAAATGAAATTTCGAAACAAAAATATCTTTTAAACTCTTTAAGCATAGAAACGAATGCAATAGAACTGGCAGAGAATAAATAAATAAATAATAAATAAATATATATATATATATATATATATATATAGTAGTAGTGGAAAAATTAAAAAAAAAATGAGAGCAAAGATTTTGCCACTCCTATGTTACATTACTCAGACGAGAATCCAATTAGCTGAGGATACCAGGAACTGGAAAGCAAAATCATTATAAGCTAAGGGAAAAAGAAATTTCGTAAGATTGTCTTCAGTTGAGCTCGCGCCAAAGACATATTCGATATTGGCATTAAAGATATCAACAAGAGCAATATAAGAAATAAAGACAAAAACCATAAGAGGGGAGAATTAATGTTACATAAATTGAGTACCCCGCTGCAACAGTGAAAACTAAACATACTGGAAATAAAATACAGGAGTTACATCGAAAATACATTACAACACGAATGTAGAGGATGTATGAAAACAAGAGAGAAAAAAAGATCAAGAGCAGATGCATCATGTTGAAATCACCGAACCCTTAGAAACAGTGACGCAGAAAATTGCAGCAGTTAGAAGAATGGGGAGACGGGAGGTCTGAATCACACAATACGAAGAAAAACGATTGTTCTTAATGAATCGGAAGTGTTTCTATAGAAACGTCGATGGGGAACGGACTCTGAAAAATAAAGAGGCGAATAAGCAAAAAATTATTCGATTTGAAAGTAGCACTTGGAATAATCCAACAGATTATAGCAAGAATACAAACTGGTTAAAAGATGTGAAGATCCAGTTAAGTGTTAGCAGTGAGTAAGACTTGGTAAGAATACAAATTTAATTAAGAAATATTGAAAATTATTTTCATTAGTATTGTTCGCTATAATATGGCAATAATCCAACTGTCATTAATGCTAAAGAAAAATAGACACAGTTATTTATTTTCATTAAATAACGTCAAGTTTATATACACAGTGGAACCTTCTGAAGCGCGTCCTTGGTAAATTGACCATCCGAATAACGTGACCACATTTTATAAGACAGAGTTAATAGGGACTTAGTTAAGCCTGTACCAAAGCCTGTAGTGTATAGTGGCCAGCTGTCTATGGTAATTGCAGTCCAGTCACAAAGATGGTCACGTTAGACAGGTTCTAATGTATATGCCAGTTATCATATCACATTAGTGTTTACTCACTGCTGAAACGAAGTTTTTTTTTTTTCGAATTCTCCGTTGGTGTTTGTTCCGAACAATTCGTTTTCATGTTATTTCAATCTATATTCTCTTCATCATTTATTCTATTTGGTTTTTTGCAACTTAATTTATCACTTTGGTTCTCCATCATTGGTTACTTATTACGATATGCCAAGCTTATTGCTGTTTGAACTTTTTATTTCAATAATGGGGTTCTCAATCCTTGTTTGAGCTCTCACCTATGTATGTTTTTTTTTAATTTTCAATAAATAAGCAACATTCCAAGATCCGTTGAATTGTTTTCAATTTCTTTATTGAAGTTTTTTTTAGACTTTCATGTCTTTGGTTTATTTGAGAAAATTGAAAACATGGAAAGAAGAAGAAACAATTTTCGCTTATAAATTCAAAGGCAGTTTCTCTTTCGGAATAAGACTATTTTTTACAGATAAGCCCTAGTGAAATATGGCACGTGGGTGTAGAGTTTTTTTTATTGCTGCTATTCGTTGAAATCAGTTGAACAGATGTACGAAAACGGACCCAAAAGCTAAGTTTTTATTAACAGTTTCTGAATGCATAGTAATGACGCTGGACTTGAAAAGTGTACAGTGTCAGCTATTAACAGAAGTTCCCAAAATGTGAAGGAATAAAATTACTTGATGACAGCGAGATCGAGGGCTTAGTAACAGAAAGGAATATAAATATCTGGGCAAGTATGGAACGTATAGCAACAGTGTTGCAAAATAAATAAGCAGGAATATAAATACGAAAGGATTATGAACATCTGGGCATCTTATTATTACAGAAAGGAATATAAATATCCGGGAAAGTATGGAACGTAAAGCAATAGTGTTGCAAAATAAATAAGCAGGAATATAAATCGAAAAGGATTATGAATATCTGGGAATCTTATTATTACAGAAAGGAATATAAATATCTGGGCAAGTATAGAACGTAAAGCAATAGTATTGTAAAATAAATAAGCAGGAATATAAATCGGAAAGGATTATAAATATCTGAGCATCTTATTGTTACAGATAGGAAGATAACTATCTAGGCAAGTATGGAACGGAAAGCGACAGTGCTGCAAAATAAATAAGCAGGAATATAAATCGGAAAAGGTTATGAATATCTGGGCAAGTATGGAGCGGTGAAAAGTAAACAAGCAGTGTCGGAGAAATGTAAGTAAATTATTATACAAAATCAATACTCAATACTAGAAAATATCACTTGGGTTATAAACGGACAGATATTAACGGTCTTCTGCGGCACAGTTGATGGACTGACTGACACAGATGGAATTAAAGGATAGGAAATTTATAATGATCAATCGCACGGCACATCCTCCGAGGGACAACGATCCCACATGTGCCCCAAACAAAGTGAAGATGAGCGTGGATTGCATCAAATTGAACACGTAGTGCAACAGACATTACAATAATTGAAGAGGAAGCTATTAATGAACAAAAACATCTGGTGATACCAGGTCTAAAAGCGAAGTTTCTGAAAAATTAAAAAATACCGAGATCTCCCGAAAAAAATTAAAAGGCTTTGGCATAAGCACACAAGAATAATTTTTAGAAGTTGCTGGTATATTTGGAGCTACTGCATATAAAAATATTTGAATTTTTTAAAATTTAATTAATAAAAAAAGCTTTTCTGGGCACAGCACACACATATCGAGATAATGTTTGGACAGTTCTCATCTTTCTAGGTGGAAGTTAAACTTAATCATCATCTTAAGAAGGGGATAATTTTCGTATGTCACTATATTTTAATACTGTGAATTTTACCAATGTATATGTATAAAAATGTATATAGTCTAAAAATGACAATAATAACTAAGTTTGGCTATCTGAGGCTATTCTCAGATGAATCCACATATTTGAGAAGTGAAAGTGGCAAATTAATTAATAACATAAAATATAGATTTAAACAAATAGAAATAAAATAAACAAAATACTAAAAGCAAGTGAGAACAAAACAAAGGTTATTAAAAAAGGTTTTCAATAACTGTGACCTTGTTCTTCATCAGGGGCCGCACAATGTCACTGCTATAGGTTTAATTTTTCTGACACTACATTGAGAATCCTAGATTCTGTGGGACCAAATTACAACCAATTAACCTATTTAATTCCTATTTTTTTAAACCTATATTTTATAATATTAATTGATTTGCCATTTCACCTCTCAAATATGTGCATTCGTCTGAGGATAGCCTCAGATAACCAAAATTGTTTTTTTTATGTCATTTTTAGAATGTGTACTAAAGGGTTCTTTGAGCTGAAAAACTGCTCTGGAGAACGTAATTGGTATTTTCGTTTTCGAAAATTTATTTATTTATTTATTCATGTGTGTGTGCGTGCGTGGGCGCACGCGTGTATGTATGTATGCATGCATGTATGTGAAATAATAATAGTTGTTATTGTTATGAAGGACATGTCTTTGTTATATTAGGTTTCTAATAGATCGGACATTATAAAAGCTAAGTAATAATCATAATGTGACTGACCCTGCACATACATAATAATAACCATTATTTTAAAATTCCTTGTAATGTATCTACTAACAATGACTCCCGTGCATCTAATGATAACAAAAAGAAATCCAGTGTGATAGTAAAATCCTTATAAATCAGCCAATCACAATTTGAGTAGGACTATCATTTCGTCCTGCTTAAGTAATCCGACTTTTAATACGCAAAGTACCGGAATTTACGTATGTGGGTGCCACCTTAAAATACATATTTTAATTTGGAATCAGCCCACGTAAGTTTAATATTTATGTGTTGTATTCCCAGGTTACCGTAAAATTAAACAGCGAGAGGTATAATACGGCGTTTATAATAGCCTTAATTCGATTTATTTGCAGAAGTAATCACGCACACTACGTGGTCAAGGTGGTTATGTGAAGTCTGCGCGTTACGATGGGTTACCTCGAACGTAAAAATAGCAATGCAAAGCGAAAGAGATATTGGATTTTAGTCACGAAGGGCCTCGTATTTTTATATTTGTGACACTGCGGAACATTACTGAAACATATCACGATTTTGTTACTATAAAAATAACGCAAACATGCCTTTTTCTAAACTAAAGACTTTTCTGAGCTCGCTTGCTTTTTCTAAAGCCATTGACAAATGATCTAAACCTACAGAAAATAAGCTCTTTCTTGAAGGAAACTAATGTCTTGCAGTGTATTAATTATTTTAATTTACTATATACCGAATTTAATTTATTATCTACCAAATTTAATTTATTTTATATACCGGATTTAATTTATTATAACTTATATCGAATTTATTTTATATACCGAATTTAATTTATTATATACCGAATTTAATTTATTATATACGGAATTTAATTCATTATATACCGTACTTAATTTATTATAATGTATAGATAGTTTTAGTTTAAAATAAAATACAGGGTACCAGGGAGGAAATTTACATACAAAAGGTTAAACACTGGTAAAATAGGAACGAAAAAGATCACCCAAGCTTTCGGACGCATCAGCAGCAGTCCTTCATCAGGAGTAATGACGATGTTATGTTTCTGTCTCTTTTCGCGCTTGAAACTTTTGAAAAAAACCCTTTATCAGTCTTTGAGAATGACTGAAATACACATTACATGGGACAAGTAAAAAGAACGAGTAAAACATGGAGAAAGGAAAACAAGCCCTCGCGAAAGGAGACATAGCCTCACGTCTGGCAGAACACGCTTTACAACACGGACACGAACCCGACTGGGACTCAAATGATTCTTCTCCTGATTGGGAAAAAATACTACACGGCATAACACAAACGAAAATAGTCTACTTTCCTAGAACCTTGGAAACTTTACAAACTACATGGAATAGCCATAAACACATCACAGCCACTTCCATGAATTTACAGACAACTACTACCCTGAAATGCGTGGGAATTACCCAACATTCGGTGTCCTGCATTGTGGGTTTCTGATTGGTTCCTATTGGGTTTTTGCATGATTCCCCTATTGGAAGCTTCCTATTGGTCCCCACTCAGTTTTCCATTCTGCGGGACTACTCTGATTGGCGGCCATCCCTCCCAATCTCCACCCTTGTTCACAAAAGTAAAGGGACTGCTCTGCTGAAGAGTTTTTCCAGAAGTTTTAAGTATAAAAAGAAGTAGGAACGTCGACGTTACTCCTGATAAAGGACTGCTGCTGATGCGTCCGAAAGCTTGAGTGATCTTTTTCATTGCTATTTTACCAGCGTTTAACCTTTTTTATGTAGATAGGTTTAGTTTATTATATCGCAAAATAATTTTATACGTAAAATTATAGCTCAGTTTAGCAGGTCCATTTTTGTAAAGGCAACTAAGGGTGATTTTAATATATGACAAAAAATATAGAATTATAATAGGGGGAAATTGAATGCTTTACTGAAAGCTTTTTCTGTAATGGAAGTAGATGAGTGTTACTTACATCGCTAAAGAGGAATTTTGCATTTGCTTTTGATGACAGAACGCATCCCCCTACCTGGAGTAAAATATCTAAAATGGGATCTTCATGGCTCTATATATACACAAACATCATCTTCTGTAGCCAACAGACTTCTGTAGCCAACAATAATAGATGTCTAGAAAACTTTTGGTTACGAGTTGCGATGTTTAGTTGGACATTGAACTTGGAAAAAGAAAGGGAGAAAGATGGTGCCTTTGTTAATATATGCATTATTAAATTAGATATTACAGAGAATAAAGTGTGAGATAGATAATAAATGGAATACGTTTATATTAGAGAAAGAATATATAATTTTATTTAACTTTATTCAGACTACGAATTTAACATACATTTATTTTTTTTACAACGAGTCGGGGATAAGAAATTGATCATATTTCATGACAAAAACATTTGGGTTGTTCTAATGCTAAGATTACTTAATCAATGAATTATGTAAGATCTTTCACATTTTCTTATTTTAAAATTCATAAGCTAAATTTTTTTAAAATCTAAAATTTAGTAATTGTGAATAATATTTGCAATTTTTATCATAATACTTTTCATACCATCAACATTCATGATACATATTATTTACCGTATGCAGACAGTAACAAGAAAGTGTAATGTATCGGTTAGTAATACTTTACACAATTTGACGTTCGATAGAAGAATTGATATTGACAGCCACTCCTATGAAAGAGAGCTGATTTGACACCCGCCACTGCGAGAGTGAGTTGACATTACGGTTGACATTTCGCGTTGAAGATTGATGAAAGTTGACCTCATATAACGGCGAGCTCAATCTATCACCGTGCGCATTATAGATAAGCTAAATTTAGGCACACAAGTCTAGGTACTTCTGGTACTAGATCATCCGCATTTCCCAATTCGTTCACAGTGTAATCGTTCTTTTTGATATGAAAAATACGTCGAAGTACAGCATCGATTTTCATTTCCTATACATTAGTTTTAGTATGAAATTACAGTCTGCTTGGATAATAAATTCCTGGATGTTTTGGCGTAAATATGTCGAATTTGATCATCTGCCTTATGAATAAGATAAAGTAAATTGGACAGATGCTGTCAAAGAAAATATTCTTTTACTTCAGTCGAACATACCACTCTAGAGAGATTCCCAATTCATTTAATGTATCACATTTATTCGAGCAATTCCCAGTTTGCAAAATAGCAGATTTTGTCATAGTATTCAAATAAAAGTTTCTGTTATATTTTGGAATTAAACATAAAAAATCCACATTAGTACAGTTGCAAAAATGTATAATCTAGCAAGTTAGAATAATAAAATCTGGGTTATAAGTATGTAATATAAGTCGAACAGGATTCACAATTATCTGTTTGGCGAAAGTATATTTGCTTTAAAAGCTTTAATGGACTTTTAGATCCATTATTCAAATTCACAAAGTGATCTTACTTGATTAACTGTTTTGACATTCAAGGTTTTAAGCTCGTTTAACCCACGTTTTTAGCTCAGAAACACGTGGATTGCAAAAACATCTCCTATCATGTATGATATTATTACCCTTCGCAGGGATAACACAATTGCCAAATATGGTCAACACAGAAAAGCCTCGGGGCGAGATTTTTGTGAGTTTTCGTGGGGGAATTTATTATACAATAATTTTTGCCACCCACGTATATGTAGCTCAAACTAGAATTTTTTTGTTGTTTTTTTTATTTGGGAGAAGAAAATGCCGCCGTCCCCATCCTGGATTCGAACCAGGGTCCCTCCGTTTAGCCCGGAGTGTCTTAGACCGCTAGACGAATGAGGACAGGAAACAATGCTCTCTTTCTCCGTATATAAAGATGTAATTTTAGATTATTGGATTCTTGTGTTGACCATATTTGGCAATTGTGTTATCCCTGCGGAGGGTAATAATACCTTAACACCTTTACATACGGAGAAAGAGAGCGTTGTTTCCTGTCCTCATTCGTCTAGCGGTCCAAGACACTCCGGGCTAAACGGAGGGACCCTGGTTCGAATCCAGGATGGGGAAAGCGTCTCTTTTTTTTTCCAAAAACAAAAAAGCTATACTTTAGAGCTACACACATGTGGGAGGCATAAAAAAAAATTATTGTAATCTCCTATCATCATCATCAATCCCACGAAATTATAAAAACTCCTTCCTTGGTGAACTTTTCACATTAAGCATTTGTTTAACACGGAAAATATTTTGTTGAAAATAGATTTGTTTATGTTAACCACCCACGTGTTATACCGCCCTAGGCGAAAATTGAAAAATGCCGCCCCGACCATTTTACTACCATCATTCTTTCACCTATATCTCCTCCACCACCACCAACCTCCAGCAATACAACAATGTAAATTTTCTGTTATACTTTTAATCATTAAACCCGTTAATTATATTTATATTTTAAACTTATATTAGTTATTTTGTAATATTAGAATATTGTGAATAGTAAAACAATTGCTACATGTTATAATTGTTTAATTTCAACATTTTATATTTTTGAAAACTGTAATATTGACGGAGTAATATTTCAAAACACAACGTTGTATTATCAGAGCTAGAAGGCTTAAATGTATTAGATATAAAAGAACATAAATTAAACAATAATATAAATTAACGTTTATTGGCATAGTGATACCAGTACCGATGTTATGGCGTGATTAGATGGTGAAACGTTCGAAAGAAAATAAATATTTCTGCCTTCGGTGGGGCCTGAGCTCTACCATTATGTTGTTTAATTTAATATGCGCAGTATTCAATTTATTTAAATAAAAGAACATGTGTGCAAGACATCAACATAATAAATAAAAGACATCAACAATTTTTTACATTTGTCAAAATAAAGACTTATTAAGTAATTGTCCCGTATGCTTTTGAAAACAATTCGATGTTTTAATTTTTCCTCTTTTTCATTTTTTCTCCTCATTTGCTCAATTTTTTCTTTGTTTGATTTAAAATTAAAATTTTTACGCCATTTTGCCGCCCTAGGCGGTCGCCTACTCTGGCCTAATGGTAGAAACGGCCCTGATATTATGGTACCTACACAATATAGTATCATACACTCGACGAGGACAATTTTAAAACATACGTATGAAACATATACTGATATTTAGTATTTAAAACTTTCTTTAAAATAAATGAGAAGTGGGTATATAATTTTGAAGTATTATTCTACAATTATTTGTCTTCATATAATATAAACTTTTATCTCAAAACAACGGCTATATCGGATCATTAAATGCAATTTCTTAACGTTCAACAAATGAAGCAATAACTATTATTGGTTGCATTTCGTGAATAAGTCTTATTTCCGCAATTTTGATTTGTTAGCTTTCGAATGTCCACTCAAGTTTTTATTATCATTCTGGAGTTTGCCAATTTTCAAACTATTATTAAAAACAAATAATTATCAGTCGTTCAATATCGGAATCAAAGAAAGATACAACGATCTTCTGATCACCAAAAAAAGTTATGTATTACACGCTAGCACTGTTTATCCCTTTTATACATACATGCGCATTCTCCATCTCTCTCAATCATACATATTAAAGGATGGAAATGATAAAGGAGGCAGATAGAGAAAGAGAAGGACAAAGAGAGATAAAGAGTGGCTGCGTCACCAGCGGAAAAGCAACATCATTTGTCTATAGATGTCAGTCAATGGAATTTGGGCCCTCCGTTCTAGAAAAATAGTTGTCTATGCGAGCTGGGTCAAAATAACACGACGTCAAAGCAATATAGCTGTCACGCTTATCAACGGCTAAGTTGTCTGTTCGCTATGAAAAACTAGGTTAACGTTTCCAAGTGGGGATAGACGTCTAAAAATAACATCTATTTACTAGAAATGCTAACATGAAACGTTCTGAACGTTTCCAGCTGACGAATTCGTAGTTCTGTATACGTATTTGAAGCATAAATTCAAAAAGAAGAGCCGTAAGAGGTAATGTATAGTAAAAAAACTCTTTGTTATACGAATATTATTATTTGATAGAATTTATAAGTGTATTTGTTTATCAGGTAATTTTAATTTTATCCCATTATACAGTTATTTCATTTAAACCTTTGCTTCGGTTTGATGACATTATTTAATACGTTTGTTTTTGTTTGGGCATTTTTTTTTCTATTTTTTTTTAAAAAAATTGCACAATTTTTCTGTGCTACCCTTTAGGGTTTGTAAAGTTTCGTTTCGATGGTTTGTATGATTTCGTCTGTTCTTTAAATCTCCATTTTTAAGTTTTCCGTACTATTGTTTCCCAGCCTTTTAAGCCTTCAATTTTTGTCTTCACACTGTGGTTCTCAGTTTATACATTGTTTAGATCACTGGCGTACGCAGGAGAGTGTTGATGGGGGGTTGTAACCCCCCATCAACACTATACAAAAATACACATATACAAAAATAAAATTTTGTATATTTAACATAGGAATATATGAGTTGTAGCTCTGTAACCCTTCCCATTGAGCCTATAACCCCCTTATGAACTTTCTGCGTTAGCCCATGTGTTTAGTGCACCAGTAATTTCCGTTTATAGGTAATTTAAGCTTATCAATATTTTCGGTTTATCAGTAATTTCAGTTTGTTTAAATTTCATGTGCTCTCCAATTTTAGTCTATAATTTTTCTGGTTTTTCAGTTGATACTTTTAAATTTTATTTATCTTTCTAGTTTTTTTTTTCAGTTTCTGAGCTTCTATTTTATCAATCATTGTTTTTTAATTTTCAATTTTAGTAAGATTTAGTTTTTCATTTTATTCAGTTTTTGTTAGTTTTCGTCGTGTTCTTGTAGTTGAATTTTAGTTTTTATAGTTTTCAGCTTCAGCTGGTAAACTTATGGCATCGCTTTTAAACTTCTGTTCTGTCATCTGTTACTTCCATATTTTCTCGATTCGACAGGATTTATTTTTTATATAAACGTTGATTTTATCTCGTTTAAATTTTAAGCTAAACACAAAAGTTGTTTTATCTTTTTTTTGCTTATTTTATACAGTAAGACACCCTGCTTAACTATTTTGGAATGGAATAACTTTTCACCTAGTACAGATATTTTCAATTAAGCATACATCAATTTACTATCCACACCGAGTAGCAATATGGGAAAGTTCAAGTATTATGTAAGCAATATTTTGAGCGTTTCAGCCCCCCCCCGGGTAAGCAAAAATTAACATTGTCTAACATAGGAAAATAAGCACAACGGTAACCCACAAAGGTGTTTCCGTAATACTTGAAAGCTTCATACATCACGAACGTTATACTAAATAATAATGTAACACTTCTCTTGCTTTTGACTATTTTCTTTTAAAGGATTTCGTCTTTTTGCCAAGTTTGTGAGTACGATAAGAAGTTCTGAAGTTGGAAACATTTTATTCTATATTCCTACATATTTTTTTAAATATAACATTATCTCCATAGGATAGCGTAAGTACATTCGATCCCGCGCAATTCAAAATAACCTTAATTTGAATAGTAAAATGCTAATAAATATTTAAACAAAATAAAAAAAAATTATTTTAAATTTCAAATGTTTTTAATTAGGGTAAGGAAGGATTTCAAAGCGCACAATACTTTAACATTACTTTCACTTTCTTTCTTAACTTCTTGGATCTTTCTAAAAGTTAAAGCTTTAAAAGTTCTTAATAGGCCTTTGGGGATTTCTTATAGTTAAAGGGGACTTCCGGGTGGTTGAAAACATGTGGTTAAGAAGATCAACGATCCATTGTCCATGACATCCGGAACATCTGTTTGGAAGACCCAGCGGACTTCTTCGAAATTCCCATTTCCATCAAAACAAGTTGTCAGAACTTTGAGTGAAAATTTAGTAGAGGAAAGTAGTGCTGTTGAAATGCATCAAACAAACCGCGCAGTATAAATAAATATAATTTATCTTGAAATAGTCTACTTTTGATATCTATGATCTATGGTACAACTACGATATCAAAGACATCCAAGTTTGTATATGATATCTACGATTTATATTATATATATATATGATATCCAAAATATCTAGCAGCCATACTACATTTATGGTATCTAAGATTCGTAGTACATTACGATGTTAATAAATGTATAGTATATCTATTATGTCTAAAATCTATAATATATTTATTATGAATGAATATTTGTGAGTTTTTCGTGGGACATTTTACTCACAAATTCTCGCCCCGGAGGCTTTTCTGTGTTGACCATTATTTGGCAATTGTGTTATCCCTGTGAAGGGTAATAATATCTTACATCCTAATATACGGAGAAAAATGCGTTTGTTCTTATCCTCATTCGTCTAGTTGGTCAAGACACCGCGGGCTAAACGCGGGGACCCTGGTTCGAATCCAGGATGGGGAAAGCGTCTCTTTTTCTCCAAAATTACATAAGCTCTAGTTTGAGCTGTAATTAAAACGTGGGTGGCAAAAATTATTGTATAATAAATTCCCCCACGAAAACTCACAAAAATCTCGCCCCGGAGGCTTTCTTGTGTTGACCATATTTGGCAATTGTGTTATCCCTGTGAAGGGTAATAATATCTTACATCCTAATTGTATTTAGTAAGATTAGACCACAAAATCTGTCTGCCTACGCGGGGTGAAATCATAAATCCGCCTTTGCGCCCTACAAAGCTACTGGGTGAATAAATGTATATAGAGTGTATATAAAAATATAAATACTTAAATTTTTTTCCCATTTCAGTATTTATCCCGAAAGATTATATTCATTATTTTTTATCAGGGCTGAATTAAGATTTAATCTGGTCTCAAGCAAATTTTTTCCAGTGCCCCTTACAACGTAAGTGAAGCCTGCATGATTATTATTTTTTTGGGGGGGTCAATATAAAAGAAAAATCTTTCTTGCATGACCGTGTATAGGGGGATCTGGAAAAGTGGTCCACAGCATTTTCCCCCGGACATCGCGCCCCCTGTAGATAATGAATTGGCTATATAAATATGTAAATAATACACAAAATTTTTTAACAGTAGAATTCCGGTAATCCGAGCTTCGCTTAACCGAAAAGACCTCTACATAATTTGTTTTGTTTTTTAAGTGGACACGCATTCAATGGTTTTTGATAGAAACGCTCGCATAGTGGAAATCGTTCATAACGAACTCGGGTTATCCGAACTTCGTTTAACCGAAATCGCCTTCTATGCTACTTTTTTTCAGTGGACACGTAATAAAAAACAGTATGGAAGGTTATTTCGGTTAAGCCAAGTTCGGACAACCGGGGTACGTTATGAACGATTTCTGCTGTGTGAGCGTTTTTTCCAAAAGAACATTGAACGAGTTTCCACTTAAAAATAATAATTAAAAAACAAATTGTACAGAAAGTCATTTAGGTTGAGCGAAGCTCGAATGAACGGGGTTCTACTTTTAAAAAACTTGGGTGTATAATAATACTACTACTACTACTACTAATATTTATTTTACAGGTAATCAAAAAAAAAATCGAATAGAAATATAAAAAATTATATCAGTCAGGAAGGTGCCTGACGGATGACCGGAAAAAAGCAAACTTTTAGTCTGCTTGAAAAGTTCCGGCCACCCCTCAGATAACAAATTATTTGAATACATAAACACATCGGAAAAAACCATAAATAAGGGAAAACAACGACATGTTATATAAAATATAAGTTACGTATTGACAAACAGAACATAAAGAAATAAATTAAGCGTTGACATTTAAAGTTCAACAAAATAAATATTGAACGGTAAAAAAATACAATAGAAGATATAAAGCATTGACATGTAAGATACAGAAAATGGGATTAAATATTAGCACGTGGAAAATAAGTATTTATTTAGAGAAGACTTAAACTTATGCTCGCTGTTAATATTAGGTGGATTTGTTGGGAGAAGATTCCAAACCATGGGACCTTGGGAGTCGATATGATCATGCAAGTAATGAGAGGTGAATTGTAATGGGATAAGGCTTCTGCCGGATCTGGAGGGATAGCTACCATTACGTGGAGGAATCTGAATAATATTTGAGTGAAAGCCTTTGCGAATACGTTTGAACATGAGAAGGGCCATTCGGGGCTGAGCAATCAGAGAAAAGGGTAGTAATATGGCAAAAGAAGTCAATAGCTTGGCTCTGTTATCAATAATCTTTGAAGTCATAATTTTTAATATATGTAATTGAATTTGTTCAAGTTTATGGATATTAGATTGAGTTGTTTTTGACTAAACGTTACAGCAATAGGTGAGATGGGATTGTACTATGGAAAAATAAACGGAACGGATAGCTCTGACAGGAAAACATTAATGAATTCTTCGACGAAGCCCAAGAAATCTCGCCGTCTTAGATATAGCACTTTCACAGTGAGGGGTCCAAGAGAGTTTATGATGTAGTAATATCCCCAAGAATTTGTGAGTAGATGTAAAAGGAATACTGTGATTATTTAATTTAATAGGAGAAGGAAAATTATGTGAACGTTTATTATGGAATAAAACACAGTAAGTTTTCGAGTCATTGACATTGTTTATTAAATTGAAACTAATCAAGAACTTTACCTGTCTGCAATTGATATTAGTTGATCCAGGTCATAGTGAGAGGCAGAAAAGCAAATATCATGAGCATAGA
>QLNU02015359.1:19292228-19311001 GCA_006491805.2 Dysdera silvatica
TTGTCTTACTCAGACTTTGATCTGATGAGACCGCGAAAATTTGGACGTCGTAACCGATAGCCCTTACAAAAAAGCGACAATTTCTAACTTATAATATGGCAATATATTTTTACATTTGTTCTAAACTTCTAAAATTACAGTAGACCACCCTATAACACGGTAGATACGTTCCGTGTTGTACGACTCGCTTAGATTATACAAATACATGAGTTGTTCACAGCGCAAAGCGATTAACTTACTTGTTATATTTAAAATAACTTTCTTTAATAATCAGTCTTAAGACTCGTATTATGCACGTATTATAATATCTTTTTAAATTTATTTAAAACACTTGACTTTAAACACAGCTAATTGATAGTACGTATGTACCAGAGGTAACAAATATGTACTTCCTCTAGATGAAATCGGAAATTTAATCATATATAAATTTAATATGATTATATATATGATTATATTTAATCATATATAAATATAATCGGGTTTAATTTCGCAAAGATTTATTTTCCCAAAACTTTTTTCCCCTCAAATTTAAGTTGAATAAAATAAATCATACGATATAAAAGTTTTTTCAGACACGTTTAATGTGCATCACAATTAGAAACAAACTGAGACGATCTCCTCTAAAAATGGGGTTTTCCCGAAATCTGAGAAGCACAATGACGTTTAGTGTTACCAGCCAAAAGTTATATTAATTATTGGAGCTAAAACGTAATAAAATCGCAACATCTGTCTCATTCTTTTCCCGTGTTATACGAGCCTCTTTTAGCATGTTATACGAACACGATCACAATTTTTCCGCCGTGTTATACGAATCCGTCTTATATGAACCCGTGTTATAGGGAGGGTCTCCTGTATATGTATATACTTTTTATTGTTAACTCATTCACGGAATTGATGTTTTTGTGATTACAAATTATTCTAATTTGAAGCTCTCGCGATTTAACCTGTTAACTGGGTATGGACATTTTTCGTCATACCAGGAAGACTACCAAAATGCGAATAACGACATTTTTCGTCATGCCCGGAAGATTACACATTTTTAACAAAAAGTATCTCCTTAACCTGTTAACTGGGTATGACGACATTTTTCGTCATGCCCGGAAGACTACCAAAATGTCTCCCCCAAAAAAAGTCCCCAGTGTGAAACGAGTTTCACAAAATTTTATTCCCCGGTTAACAGGTTAACTATGTTGTCAAGTCGCTATAAAAAATACCGAACCCTATATATGGAAAAAAATTGTCGTTATAAGAGGTAACGATATTAAATATACGGACTCGTTACAAGCGATGCGTTTAACATATTAAATAATAGGAAACTAAATTTCTTGTAGTGATTGCCCCGCTGTATGAAAATTTTCGTTATAACGAGCGCAGCTATCAAAAATTTCCACTCAGTCAGATAAAAGCTTGTTCATCGTTAAAAATGCGTAATAAATAAATATTGAGTACGAAATGTACATTTTAAATTTAATGTTTCTTAACAGTAGTGAGAGGGGAAGAGCAGTGAATATAATGACGTGAATATTTTGCAGTGAATAAAATGACGTGAATATTTTGCAGTGAATATACATGCATAACAACAAAATGGGTCTGTACATTAGATGACATACGGTAAGCCTTAATGGTAAAGTACTGTATAATCAAAGAACTTAACACGTTTTATTACAAGCGTTGTTTGGCTCAAATTAGAGCTACTTGACCCATATATTATACATGTGGATAATACTGCTTGTTCCAGGGTCAGTACCCTTATCAAGAAGGGGTGGGCGATTGACAAAAATAAATTAGCACGCGGTCCCCTAAGGGAAAATTTTTGTAGCGAGGATCGAAAAGAAGAGAAGAGAATATATGAGGGAAAAATTTAACTTTAAATAAATAAATTTGTAATTTTTTAAATTTTATTTTTTAAATTTAAAATTTTTAATTATAAAAAATAGATAAATTCTGTTGCAAATCCTCGCTTTAAAAAAAAAAAGCGCGAGATTTAAATCCACCTATTGTTTAATATTTCGGTGAGTGCATTTTAAAGGTATTTATTGGAAATATATTGCAAACATTTATAAAAGAATTTATGTTTGGATTATGTCTTCTTTTGACTAATTTAAGTGGGATAATACTTTTTCGACAATTTCTCACGTTAATGTTATAAATCTCATTATGGATAATTCAGGATGTTTTATATAAATTCTCAAATATTTCAATAATTTATTAGAATCGAACAAATTAACATATTGCAGTGCGGTCTGCACGAAATTGGGGGTTAAAAAAAGGAGATTTTGTTCCCTGAAAACAAAAGTTTGAATTTTTTATTCATAGAAAACAAGAGCAGTGATGGTAGTCGAAGTGACATTGAAAACTATTGATTTATATGGAGAAAACTCGTAACATATCATAGCAATAAATGAGGACTTTGGTACCAAAGACGGATAACTCCATTTTGCATTTTTTCCAGGAGAGTCGAAAAATTGTAACTCATCGTTACGTGCACCTATAGAGTAGGCTCACTTTTGAATGAGATTTTCTTCATGTTCTGGCCGTTTTTGAAACTAAAGGGTCTCAGATACGAATTCAGCGTAAAAACTACTATAAAAATGCATCAATAACTCAATTTCGAAAAAAATGGAGTTGTCCGTCTTCGACACCAAACTCCTCAAATGTTTAATGTATCTTTTACCACGAATAGTTATGCTATGCAAATTGGTTGCAATGCGCCTGACTTACAGAGTGCACCCGGATGGATACCAGCGACTTTGTGGCAAATGGCATTTTTTAAATGCTCTAAGGATGGGCGGTTTCTCGGGTATATTTGAGACTTGAAATAGCACCCCCACCAAACAAAAATCCATGGACGTTAAGTCTGTAGACCGATGGGGTTACACGATGTTGCAGGGGACGTGGGTGGCTGGGTCCTCTCAAAATACGAATACCTTGGATTTTCGTAGGGCGCGAGTCCTTGTCCATTCGGAGGTGAGAGTCCTTATCTATTTAGAGGCGCGAGTCCTTATCTATTCGGAGGCGCGAGTCCTTATCTATTTAGAGGCGCGTCCTTATTTATTTGGAGGTGCGAGTCCTTATCTATTCAGAGGTGCGTCTTTATCTATTTAGAGGCGCGAGTCCTTGTCTATTCGGAGGCGCGAGTCTTTGCCTATTCGGAGCCGCGAGTCCTAATCTATTCGGAGGTGCGAGTCCTGTCACTTTTGAGAACGCACCGGATCGGGATGCTATGTCCGCGCCTATATTATTGCAGTAATGCTGCTTTGTCATTTTGAATCAAATGTGCTCACGAGAAATTGTTTTACCGAAGATAGAATATGTGGAGGCGCCCCGTTTGAAATCTGGAACATTAGTTTTGGAGGAAAAAATCTCATTTCTTGCTCTCCATTTATGTGCAAACCGCACTGTAATTAACCAATATGTAGCTTTTTAGCGAAAAACACACCCCGGAAACAATGTATTCTGCTTCTAATGAGGGAACATTAGTTAAAACTGATTTAATAACTTCTTGTTTACCTAAAGCAAAAACATAATCATTACGTGGAAAGAAATCCCAGAAATGCATTGTTTTTATTTGAAGTTAGTGCTGGTTGGATATCACTTCAATGGAAAGGGGCGGGAGAGTGGAACGAAAATAAAGATGATTAAACGCAATCTCATTGAAGTCCTTCATTTTTGAAACTGAAAATTTTTTAACGAAGCAACAGGAAATGAATTTGCTTTACTCTCTTCAGAGACATACGTTATTCACTATCTACGTCAGTATTTCTCAAAGAATGTTCCGCGGGTTTCAACAACGATAAGGAAGGCTCCTAACTAAAAAAGGAGTGGCGCGTATCCGCCATTTTGTTGCCATTTTATCACGTGATCCTGGTTGCAAATTGTATTTATTGGCGACATTTTAAAAGTTGCGCCAATGTTTACAATAGTCGGATAATGGCGGAGTGTTGATTATTTCTATGCCAAAATAGCGATCATTGCTCCAAAACTGAAAACCTTTATCGCCAAGGTAAATGAAACCGGAAATTTACCGGCAGAGCAAAATGGTCTAGAATTTTAGGGCCTCTAACAACGACTTTCCAGAGGTTATACAAACAATTCGCGAAACATCACTAAAAGTTAAAAAAACAAAACATATCTGGTAAGGTGACGTAACATTAAGAAGTAAAATGAACTGAGAGAGAACAAAGTTTTAGGCATAGTTTTAAATTTTTTAATAACAAAAATCGACGTACGTTTCGGACTGGCGTTGGTCGTTCTTCGTTAGGAATGTAAGTGGTCATAAAACTAAATTGCACTGAAGTGTTGCCGGGTTTACAGTTCTATTTAGGCGATGCTAGCTCCATCTGTTGGTGATACAAGGAAACAGGACGAATTTGGGGAGAAATTTGAAACTTGGAGAACAGAAATTAAGTTTTTCCACGCCTGACTGAAGCTTGGAGTTGTCTTGTGATCATTAACAGTGTTATCGTTGTATTAAATATTGTATTTATGTTAATTACGACGTTAGAAGAATTTCGTGGGCCTTTCTGCCGGAGCCTCCGAGAATTACGTGTGCACACTTCGATGGTAAACGGAAGACTGATTATTAGTTTAGAACCTAGAAGTCCAATTACATACTGTTGACAAATATAAAAAGTGAAATTATAATTATATAATATATATTACCAGATACGTGAAGTGAAATTATATACATTTGGAAAATATCATATAAAAGAAAACAATTTTGTATTTTACCTGTTTTAGAAACTGTAATTATTAAGTTTGTGTTTCTTGGTATTCCAAGTGGCAACAGTCATGGAAGCCTGCAAAGTGAATATATAACCTTTCTATTGTGCTTATCCACATCATCAACTAGCTACATTTACGAAAATGTACCCCACAAGACCAATTATCACATACGTTATGGAGTTCAGAGACGTCGAGGGGGCAGTGTGTCTTATATCATGGTTAAAAATCTCCTCTCCTCGGAAATCAAAATGCTCCACATATCTTCCTTGGTTCATTTAAAATCCCACAACTTGCAATAATTGTCTTAGTACTTTGTTAATCATCACCTTACAAGGAACAACTTCTTTAAAAAACTTAATTAACTTATCAATAAAGAAAGTTTCTCCCTATCTACCCATGAACAGATTACTCCCATTCCTCCATTAATTGCAGTTCGTTCACCGATAATTCATTAATTCACTAGTTCACTCTTTTGTCGCAAATTCCATTTACTTTGCATAAACCTTTTCGTCTCCGAGCATTACGCATTTCTTTTCACTTACCAACTATTTCAATTTGTTATTCACACATGCTTAGAATTATTTCGCGCTAATTATACGCATGGAAAAAAAAACAAAAAGCTGTGGAAATTTTCCTCTAATTTATTCAACCGACTTGATGCAACGTATATTAAATTTAGTATGATGTTATATTATGATTAAGAATTCCTGGTTTGAATCCCAGTAGTTACAGCCCTTTCCTGTGGTACTCATAACTAGTTTCACGAAGAAAAACGTATTTAATCCTAAAATTAATTGTTTTTTTTTTTGTTTTAAAATCTTTCTAGTTTTAGTTCCCCTCCTTCCATTTGCTGCTCGTTGCCATTTCATTTTTATAAATTGTTTTTTTTTTTCGAAATTGAAATATTTTCTGTGGGAGTTGTAAAAACGCAGAAGTAGCATCCGTTTTCGCTTGCACTACACAATCTACATCTCAAAATTTACGTGCATAATTAAATTAAAATGCCATCGTATTTGAAGAAAATTAGTTTATTTCTTAAATAAACGGAACAAGTCAAATACTAATTCACATGCGTTGAGGTTATAGACGAGAGCATTAATTCATTTTATTATTTAAGCAATGGCGGACAATATATAAATTATCTTGCTATATTTTTATATGGATATATTTAAATAAAACAATATCTCATGAGAAGCATAGAAGTTTTCTAGAATTTATAATTTCTTAAGATTGCAACATTCCTTTTCTCAACTTCTCACTACTCGTTTACTCGAGCAGAGTACTACCTAACTAAGGGCGGACACAGGATTGGATCATAGGGGTTATGACCTCCCAAATGAATTTTTTCACTGTAAAAAATTCCAACTTTCATGATAAATGAAGGGTGTTATTCCAAGACCATGGCAAATGCTTTCCTTGATCCCCCAAAATGAATGTGTCTGCCCCTTTGTCAAACCAAGGGCGGACATAGGGGAGGTCACAGGGGTCATGACCCCCAAATATATTTTTTCACTGTAAAAAATTCCAACTTTCATGATAAATGAAGGGTGTTATTCCAAGACCATGGCAAATTCTGTCCTTAACCCCCTAAAATGAAAATTTGTGTTCGCCCCTGTGTCTAACCAAGGGCGGACGCAGAGGGAGGTCCCAGGGGTCATGACCACCAAATACATGCTTTCACTGTAAAAAATTCCAACTTTCATGAAAAATGAAGGGTGTTATTCCAAGACCATGGCAAATTCTGCCCTTGACTCCCCCCAAAATGAAAGTTTATTTTCGCCTCTATGTCTAACACTGGCGAGTTGATCCCCAGAAGTTGTTACACTAGTTTAAATTGGAACAGTTAATTAACCGAAAAAGGGTACGTGTAGTAATTCGGAGACCTTTGTTTATCAAGTTTGTAGAGACCCTGCCATTGCTATTATATCTGGCAAGTAATCGCCAAAAAAAACAGTTATCCATTGCGTAGCCTCCTTGATTGACAATTTCGTCAGAGCTCATCACCTCAGCGTTACATTGATACAACTTGTCAGGCAACTGACGATTACATAAATATTTTAGCATTACATAAATATTTTATGGGTGTTGAAATGGCCAAAATATTGCTTACGTAATACTTGAACGTTCCCTTGTTAGCTCATTACTAATCATTAAGAAGTATTAATTATTTTGTAGTCAGCTCCCAGGGCAAGCTGCTTCCTTTAAAACCCGTTAGCACCCACTTCCACTAGTTCAATACTGAAATTTTGCGCCCCTAAGAACTTGGCGCCTGGGTCTCACGCTCCAGTGGCACCCCAGTGCTACGCCATTGCTTATAGCATTTTAGTATCGTGCCCATTTGCTAAAATGCTTGACAGTCTTGGAGGGTCTACTTATTTTACTTAGCCTCTGGTGGCGCTGAATAAAGTATTCATGACGACGGACCAGAATATAATAAAATTATCTATGTTTATTTCTAATTTTCTCCGCTTTACTGGGAGAATGATGTTGGCTGATGGAATTAGCGCTTTAAAGAATTGCAATGCGGTCGACGCAGTCGGCGCCTGAATTACAACTGGTTTATACAACAATTTTCCGCAAGGTGGCGGTACAAAGCATGAAAATGGTAGAACTGTTTTATAAGACTTAACAGCCTCCATAAAAGTACTCATATGGGCGCTATTGCGTGGGATCCCATATTTCTCAATAAAATTTCGAAGAGGGTAGAGACAACGTCATTTCTTCCCTGTGTGCTAAATTCAGAAATTTATTTTTATCCGCAAATACTTTTCCCGTCCTTTCACATTGGCTATATATTTAAGGTTTGAAACTTCTGTAATAATAACTATCTCCTTTAAGAGTATATCCTAAAAAAGCAGACTGATTTTTTCCATTCAGTGATAGATAGTTATACCATATATAGATAGATATGCGTATATAGATACTATGAACTGATGGAACACCGCGGAAAACTCAACTTTGTTTGTTCCCACTCATCCCATTTAACCATGTGAGTTTCAATTTAATTAGTAAAAGTTAGTTAAAATTAATTTAAATTTAATTATTAAAATTCAAAGCCGTTGAAACAAATAGAGGTGGAAAATACAAGAAGAAAAGGGAAGAGAGAAATAGCAAAATAAGAAGAAAAATAAGGAATAAAAAGGCAGAAATGTGACGCGAAAGAGGAAAGGCTAGGATAATAAATCACAGAGAATTAAATTAGGAAAGAACATGCAGTATAAAATATATAATTAAAAATGAGTAGAAATACTAGAAGGAAAGTAAGAAGTAAAATTTTACCAATACCATAAAAGGTTCGCAACGTTTCGAGAACGTCTGCCCTCTTCATCAAGCGAAATGTGTCAGCTCATTCGCTATTGCGCTCATTTATTAAATATGATTCGGTGGCAATCATGATATGCATATAACGATTAAAATCGTAGTAATAAGTCTCGGTTTGAAAATAATAATTCATGTGTGCAATCATAATAATAAATCTTGATTGTAATATTAATAATGACAAATATTAGTTTCAATCATAATAAAAAGTATTGGTTGCAATCGTAATAAAAAAGACTGGTCGGAATCAACGTAATCAAAACCTTGGTTGTAATTATCGTAATCAAACCTTGGTTGCAATAATCGTAATCAAAACCTTATTTGTAATCATAATAAATAATAATAATACTTTATTTATTCTTCTTGGAACAGTCGTTGTGACAATACATGACCACACAAAGAAAGGTCCTAAGTAAATATCTATGATGAATGTAACAGGCTTGAGGATCTCAGAATAATTCAACATAATTCGCACAAACACTACATGCAGCCATCAGGCTATTTCCACATATTTCAACACCCCTCACTCTTTACTAAAGATCACGCATATGTAATGCACTTCTTGTGTGAGTTGTTTTTATAATTTGTCTTTAATTGATTGGTTTTTTTAATTATCGATAAATTGTTGGACATTACTGACTATCCAGTATCTTTTAAGCTTTTTTTTTAAATTTTACTATATTATTTAACCGCTTTAGTTTATCTGGTATTCCATTCTAATATTTAGGTCCTATGTAATTTATGTTGCATCTTCCCAATTCTGTTCTTATTTTGGGTAATATTAATTCGTTATAGTTTCGATATCTACTTCTTTTTCGTTTAATTGAATTTTTATAAGATCTGTATGTTTATTTCTCTCATCCTTTCAAACATTTTAATTAGTATACAGTATTTATGAATCTGTTCAATTTGCAATATATTAGAATTTATTAAAAAATTCTTTAAGTCTATTCTATTGTCTCTATTAATCAGTTTGATTGATTTATTTTGCAAGTTTTTTTATAATATTATTGTTAACAATACCCAAGTTTCCCCATACGCAGTTACAATATACTAGACGGCAATTAATCAGAGAATTATAGAGTTCAGTATTTATTTTTGGGGATAGATTTTTTACTTATCCGTCTTAGATGGCCGTCTATTGGTTGCAATCATCATAATAAACGTTGGTTATAATCATAATAAATTTTTGTTGCAATCACAACAAGCATTTTTAATTGCAACAGCCAATAACGGTACAAATAGTTAGAGGCATTTTAAAATTTCGACAAAATTTTAAATTCAAATTTCGATTACAATTCATAACTTTCGAAGCCTTTGTCCTAAAACGGAGAACAGTTTTACACTTTGACATAACTCAGTTATCTTCTCTTCAAATTCTGGACTCTCCTATCTTTTCGAAAACTTTCTAAGTTAGAACTTCAAACACAACCTCAGCAAACTCAAATTACTCCCTTCATAAATTTAATTTAAAAATCATCAACGTCAAAAGAGGCAGTAATTTTATGTACGGAATTTCATTATTTTTTTCAACACGTTGTCCGAAAAAAGTTTTTTGATAAAGGACTATTTAATCACTCCTCGATTATGAGAAAACCTCATAATAGATAAGAGCTGATGATTTGCAGGGCGGTCTAGAAGAAATTTCAGCTATTTACGAGGACCTGGGTACCGCAGTTTTTAAAGTACCGGAATTAAAATTTCAGATCTAGACTTTGAAATATATGTTTATATGCTTGAATTTTTAATGACGCAAGAGCATCTGGGCTATATTGCGCCTTGAAATATATGAGCTACAGATGTATGTATAAGTAGAACTACTTGTTTTCTCGCAGTTGCGGTTAAAACCCGCGAATTTCGGAAATTCCCAATGGCAACATTATTTTTTTTATATGATCAGCTTGTGAATGAACCACGAAAACAATGTGGCTGTATTTTTAGACAGAATGAATGAATTAATTAACCGTTAGACTGAAGTAATGAATTGGAAAATACTACTTACAAATTCAAAAAAATTTATAGTAAGAAATAAATAAAAGAGGAGGAAAATGCTTATCGTATAATTAATTATAAGAGCACAAGTTATTATCCCTGTGTACACGTAGAATCGTATGGGGCCCGTGGTGCACGAGCCCCGCAACAATTTAAATTAATTGCAATTTACATATACTGTAATATATAAATGTACATTTATTTACTTCACTTTGCATAGTACATTCTACATATTCACAATAATGACAAATACAGGTACAAATAAAGAAACATAAATACAATTATACAATAATTCCTTCACCAACGTATAAGTAGAACTTTTTGTTTTAGCGGATGTTGAAATGGCCAAAATATTGCTTACGTAATACTCGAACGTTCCCTTGTTAGCTCATTACTAATTATCAAGAAGTATTAATTATTTTGTTGCCAGTGGCGTAGCGTAGGTTGCCAGCTCCCAGGGCAAGCTGCGTCCTCTGAAACCCATTAGCACCCCCTTCCATTAGTCCAATACTGAAATTTGGCGCCCGGGACTTTCACCCTAGTGGCACATCCGTGCTACGCCATTGCTTGTAGCATTTTAGTATCGTGCACATTTGCTAAAACGTTTGACAGTCTTGGAGGGTCTACTTATTTTACTTAGCCTTCATAAAAGTGCTCATATGGGTGCTATTGAATGGGATCCCATATTTCTCAATAAAAGTTCGAAGAGGGTAGAGACAACGTCATTTCTTCCCCGTGTGCTAAATTTAGAAATTTATTTTTATCCGTAAATACTTTTCCCGTCCTTTCACATTGGCTATTTATTTAAGGTTTGAAACTTCTGTATTAATAACTATCTCTTTTAAGAGTTTATTCTAAAAAACAGCGTGATTTTTCCCCATTCGGTAATAGATAGCTTGAGCTCATTTTCCTACTAAAAATAGCCCGTTTTCATATTTTTCTACGAGTGAATATATTGGTTTGCGGAAGTTTTGACAAAAGGCGATTTTTTGCATTATCAACCTAACGTTATAAATATTGTAACCATACAATATCATTATCATCTCGCATCAAACATATATCATTTTATATGATCCTAGAAATGATAATACATACATTCTAGATATGCATGGGTTGTCTAGAGCAGCACCTTACAACCGATGTGTCGCGAGAATTTTTAAAACATGCACTAACTGACCATTTCGTAAAAGGCACCAACTTCGTTTTCCTCAACATTGTACCAATTTTTTTTTTACTTATTGTTATTTCTCTCTTTTTTTATCAGATCGAATAAAATTTTTTTTTGTGTATCGCCGAATTTTAGTATACAATACAATAAAATTTTTCAGGTAGAAACATAAATCTGTTTACATAGCTTGGGTTTACAAATCAATTACCTGGGCGACAATGACAAAAGACCAAGAGGTCTGCTGGAGCTCATGCTGCCCAAAGTAAGGAGATAATAATATAGATACTATAATGTTTTAATGTATTGCGAGCAGGGCTGTCCTGAAGAAAATTATTGAGAGTATGCGGTGCTGTCTTAATTAAAGAGTATTGTAATTGCGGAGTTACTGGATTTGGTGACGTCACCGAGCCGCGCTGACTGACATTTGACTGGTCGTCTATCGTCTATCCAAGCCTAAAGTGGCGGTTGCCACTTTCATCAGTTTTTCATTCCTCACCTAGCCGTACGCAGGATATTATTTTGAGGCTTGGGGGAGTTCAGGATGTTTTTCCTCATTTGTTTCCCTTCAAGTTTGTAAATGACTAGAAAAAAAAAAGGCTGAACTTTGTTGAAAGTTGTCCAAAAACCAGCAAATACGAAAACTTTTTTGAGACCTTGAGAGCACGCGCCGCGTACTCTGTATTTTCTAAAATTTCCTGAGAGTACACGGCGCATACTCGGTATTTTTTAAAATTTCTTGATAGTACACGGCGCATACAGCGCATACCTCTTGGGAACAGCCTTATTTGCAAGCTGAAAAAGGTTGAAAATCGCTAGTCTAGAAGAAACTTCTGCAAATTACAAGGTTCTATTGACGCCAATGTTTGAAGTACTAGGATGAAATTTGAAATATAGACTTAAAACAAAACAAAACAACCAAATAAACAACGAGTTCCACCAGCAACGTAGAGATTTAAAAATTATTGCGGGGGTTGGGTGGGGAGCAGTGCAAGCATATATTATTTAATTTATACATAAATGAATTGCAATGAATGCGACATGGAATCTAAAAAAAATTATTTGATTTTCCGTACTGAGCTTCGGGGGCTTTGTCAGACAACTGACTTTACCCTTCGCTGCCCAGGTGGACATGTTACGTAAGTATTCATACAAATTTCTTTCATATTATAACCATTACTATTATAAATTTTCTTTATATTATATTGTTTTAATTATTTATATAATTATATTTATGTAAGATATTATTACCCTTCACAGGGATAACACAATTGCCAAATAATGGTCAACACACAAAGCCACCGGGGCGAGAATTTTGTGAGTTTTCGTGGAGAATTTATTACACAGCAATTTTCGGCACCCATGTATAAGTAGCTTAAGCTAGAGGTTTTTTTTTGTTTTAGGAGAAGCTCTAGTTTGAGCTACTTGTACGTGGGTGGCAAAAATTATTGTATAATAAATTCCCCCACGAAAACTCACAAAAATCTCTCCCCGGAGGCTTTGTGTGTTGACCATTATTTGGCAATTGTGTGTTATCCCTGAGAAGGGTAATAATATCTTACATCCTTATATACGGAGAAAGAGAGCGTTGTTCCTGTCCTCGTTCGTCTAGCTGTCAAGACACCACGGGCTCAATGTGGGGACCCTGGTTCGAATCCAGGACAGGGAGGGTGTCTCATTTTTTTCTAAAACAAAAAAGTTCTACTTATACGTTGGTGTCGAAAATTATTGTATAACTGTATTTATGTTTGTTTAGTTGTACCTGTATTTGTCATTATTGTGAATATGCGGAATGTACTGTCTAAAGTGAAGTAAATAAATATACATTTATATATTATAGTATATGTGAATTGCAATTTTAATTTGTTGGGGGGCTCGTGCCCCACGGGGCCACATGATTCCACGTGTACACAGGGATAATAACTTGTGCTCTTGTAATTAATTATACTATAAGTATTTTCCTCCTCCTTTATTTCTTTCTTACTATAACTTCTCTTGAATTTGTGGTATTTTCCATTCATTACTCGGTCTAAAAATACAGCCACATTGTTTTCGTGGTTCATTCACAAGCTGATCATATAAAAAAAATAATGTTGCTATTGGGAATTTCCGAAATTCGCGGGTTTTAACCGCAACTGCGAGAGAACAAGTACTTCTACTTATACATACATCTGTAGCTCATATATTTCAAGGCGCAATATAGCCAAGATGCTCTTGCGCCATTAAAAATTCAAGCATATAAACATATATTTCGAAGTCTAGATCTCGAATTTCAATTCCGGTACTTCAAAAACTGCGGTACCCAGGTCCTCATAAATAGCTGAAATTTCTTCTAGACCTCCCTGCAAATCATCAGCTCTTATCTATGATGAGGTTTTCTCATAATCGAGGAGTGATTAAATAGTCCTTTATCGAAAAACTTTTTCCGGACAACGTGTTGAAAAAAATAATGAAATTCCGTACGTAAAATTACTGCCTCTTTTGACGTTGATGATTTTTAAATTAAATTTATGAAGGGAGTAATTTGAGTTTGCTGAGGTTGTGTTTGAAGTTCTAACTTAGAAAGTTTTCGAAAAGATAGAAGGGGAGTCCAGATTTTGAAGAGAAGATAACTGAGTTATGTCAAGGTTTAAAACTGTTCTCCGTTTTAGGACAAAGGCTTCGAAAGTTATGAATTGTAATCGAAATTTGAATTTAAAATTTTGTCGAAATTTTAAAATGCCTCTAACTATTTTTACCGTTATTGGCTGTTGCAATTAAAAATGCTTGTTGTGATTGCAACCAAAATTTATTATGATTATAACCAACGTTTATTATGATGATTGCAACCAATAGACGGCCATCTAAGACGGATAAGTAAAAAATCTATCCCCAAAAATAAATACTGAATTCTATAATTCTCTGATTAATTGCCATCTAGTATATTGTAACTGCGTATGGGGAAACTTGGATATTGTTAACGATGATATTATAAAAAACTTTTAAAATAAATCAATCAAACTGATTAATAGAGACAATAGAATAGACTTAAAGAATTTTTTAATGAATTCTAATATATTGCAAATTGAATAGATTCATAAATACTGTATACTAATTAAAATGTTTAAAAGGATGAGAGAAATAAACATACAGATCTTATAAAAATTCAATTAAACGAAAAAGAAGTAGATATCGAAACTATAACGAATTAATATTACCCAAAATAAGAACAGAATTGGGAAGATGCAACATAAATTACATAGGACCTAAATATTAGAATGGAATACCAGATAAACTAAAGCGGTTAAATAATATAGTAAAATTTAAAAAAAAAGCTTAAAAGATACTGGATAGTCAGTAATGTCCAACAATTTATCGATAATTAAAAAAACCAATCAATTAAATACAAATTACAAAAACAACTCACATAAGAAGTGCATTACATATGCGTGATCTTTAGTAAAGAGTGAGGGGTGTTGAAATATGTGGAAATAGCCTGATGGCTGCATGTATTGTTTATGCGAATTATGTTGAATTATCCTGAGATCCTCAAGCCTGTTACATTCATCATAGATATTTACTTAGGACCTTTCTTTGTGTGGTCATGTATTGTCACAACGACTGTTCCAAGAAGAATAAATAAAGTATTATTATTATTTATTATGATTACAAATAAGGTTTTGATTACGATGATTGCAACCAAGGTTTGATTACGATGATTGCAAACAAGGTTTTGATTACGATGATTCCAACCAGTATATTTTATTATGATTGAAACTAACATCTGTCATGATTATTACAATCAGGAATTATTATTATGATTGCACCTATGATTTATTATTTTCAAACCGAGACTTATTACGATTGTAATCTTTATATGCATATCATGATTGCCACCCAAAATTGGGAAAGCTTACTTTAAAACTGCAAACAATTAAATAATTAATTTATAATTATATTTTAAAACAGAAATTTATTTCCTACTAAAGCCAAACTCATATTTAATAAATGAGCGCAATAGCGAATAAACTGACACATTTCGCTTGATGAAGAGGGCAGACGTTCTCGAAACGTTGCCAACCTTTTATGCTATTGGTAAAATTTTACTTCTTACTTTTCTTCTAGTATTTCTAGTCATTTTTAATTATATATTTTATACTGTATGTTCTTTCCTAATTTAATTCTCTGTGATTTCTTATCCTAGCCTTTCCTCTTTCACGTCACTTTTCTGCCTTTTTATTCCTCATTTTTCTTCTTATTTTGCTATTTCTCTCTTCCCTTTTCTTCTTGTATTTTGCACCTCTATTTGTTTCAACTGCTTTGAATTTTAATAATTAAATTAAAATTAATTTTAGCTAACTTTTACAAATTAAATTTAAACTCACACGGTTAAATGGGATGAGTGGAAACAATCAAAATTGAGTATTCCGCAATGTTCCATCAGTTCATAGTATCTATTTCATTCCGCCTATGTTGGCCGAATGCACTTTAGTGCTTTTTCTATGCAATACTAAGAAACTGAGGAGAGACGGATCACTTTCTTCTGTGTTTGACTTTATTTATTCATTGCTTGTTCTTATGCCCATTAGTGCCTGCTCATTCGTGTCCATTCGATATGCCCGGTTCGGCCGTAGTTGCAATTGCGTATAAACGCACAGATATATACACACATCCTTACACGTACGTACATATGAAAAACTATATGATAAATTAAAATTTTATTTGAGCGAAACTGATAAATTGAGCTAAATGTCACAAAGCTTTATGTACGACATTTTAAAAGAGAGTGATAGATGGAATATTACTCGATTCTTTCATTCATTCTTTCTCTCTCTCTCCCTAACTTATATAAATATTTATAAAGTTCTATAATATCAATACGAATGAATTATATTATAATAGAATCGTATTTGTTTAGTTCGTATTTTTTATATCATTATCAACCATTTTCAATTCATTGCAGGCTAGAGGTCTCTCTGTTATCACACATACAAATATTACGGTGAAAGAAACACAGAGGAAGCGGCCTTAAGTTCATCACGTTGGCCTGACGGGTTGGCAAGCTGGACGTACAGTTTAACGAAAAATCCGAACTTCGGTCACAACATCTAAAATTCTGTGCTAAAGCGGGATTCGTTGTGTCACATTTACACACACACACACACACACACACACACACACACACACACACACACACACACACACACATATATGTAGGTTTGAAAACAATTAAAAAATATTTTACAATATGTACTCAGAACAAATTATACAATAGTAATAAAAAAAAATTCAATTGAACAGTGTTATCATTAATGATACCTATATCACACCAACGTAACAAATCTATAGAACCAAGTACTGAAATCCCATATCAATACCATTAACCAAAGCCCAATATGTACCCATTTTAAATGATGCAAATGGAGTTGTTATAAAACACAGCATTTATAACACTCCATTTAATATATAAATGAAGAGTCAATAAATTTAGACAGATCATAGTTGGTCTGAATAAGAAAGAAGAATTGGACCTGCAATGTGTAGACATTGATTGGTGTTATGAGCCAATAATCATGGGTTAAAGAGTGTTTTAAGGATCCAACATTCCCCATTCAATGCAGACATTATACAGGAAGACCTGTTTGTTTATAACCATCCATGTGGCAGAGATTAAAACACATTTTTTGTTTGAAAGAGACAAAAATAGAAAGAAATAGAAAGTCGTATATACATCTCACATCAAAGTAACACTGTTGAATAACTTACAAGTAGTAATTCAACAAACTCAGTTCAAGTAATACCACAAATGTAAAAAAAATATAGATGAATTTATTCAGTGTCAGAAACTTTTTATTTTTAAACATTTTTAGCCGAGTTTTTGCAAACATATTTTATTAATAATAAAATAGGAAGTGGTTAAATTACCTTGTAATAGCAGTAATGTAGAAATTAAATTCAAACTCGTAACTAAAAAGATAGTATATGATCAGTTGAAGGCAGTTTTGAAAGTGTTTCCACATCTTATAAATTAAGCAATACCATCTATCCAAAAGAAACGATGAACAGGTGCTTCCATCTACATTTGAGCGATTAGATGTATTTAATTGCAATGATTATTCTTTATAAGAAACATTTAAGATTTCTTTCTAGCGATGAAATTTGCAAATGTCCTATTTATATAGTTCATTGGAAAACCATTTAAAACCAAACATTTTTTAAAAGATCTTAAGCCTTCAGAAATGGCTTCAACTCTATTTGAAAGCACTTTCTGTCTGGAGAGTTCACCTAAAACCAAATTTTTTATAACATGTTTTCTGAGACAGATATATATATATATGGCCTGCAAAAGGGTTGCTGGTATCTAACTGGAAGGAGACCCACACGCTGAACGTATGTGACGATGTGTGGAACCGGCCAGGCCAGTAACCTAGTGTCCTACCCCGCCTTCAAGTGGTGCAGGCTGAGCTTTCTATTTATGTGGCAAATTAATATTTGCTACACGGATAGAAAGGCGGAAGGGGAGGGCTAATTCACCAACCCGTCTAGCCAGCGTGGTGAAATTATGGCTAATTCCTCCATTATGTTGACACACCAGAAACCATGGCCCCTAGTCTCCAGGTGCTGGAGTGCTCCTGATCAAGGCAGCGGTCAGTGTGGCATGAAAGCAGGGGGTGCTAAGAATCACTGGAATGGCCCAGGCTGCCGTTTGTTATTGACCTTGGCTACGTTTAATGGACGATCCCTTGCTTCTGAAGCAAAACTTCAGGAATTGGAAGAAGAACTTGACAAGATCAAATGGGACATTGTAGGACTCAGTGAAGTTAGAAGAAAAGGTGAAGAGTTGGTGGAACTTAAAAGTGGACATTTGTTTTATTATAGAGGAACGGAAACTGGAAGAACAAGTGGTGTTGGCTTCTTAATCAACAAAAGAATTAAAGACTACCTTCTTGAAGTCGAAAGCACGTCAGATCGAGCAGCGAGGCTCGTTGTTCAACTAACCCAGCGATACCAACTTCAAATAGTACAGGTATATGCACCAACATCAAGCCATACCGACGAAGAGGTTGAAGAATTTTATGAAGAAATCAAAGAGTTACACACCAAAGGGAAACAACATATCAAGCTCATCATGGGGGATTTCAATGCAAGAATTGGACAACAGGAACAAGGAGAGACATCGGTTGGTAAATACGGATATGGGGAAAGGAATGAACGTGGCGATCAACTCATCGAATTTGCAGAAGCTGAAAATCTTAGCATCATGAATTCATTTTTTAAGAAGAAACCGCAAAGAAAATGGACATGGAAACACCCAAATGGGGGAACTAGTGAAATTGACTATATCCTGGCAAACAAGAAATCAATTATTGAAGATTGCAGTGTACTGAACAGATTTAATACTGGAAGTGATCATCGAATGGTGAGATGTAAAGTGCACTTAAATACTAAATTAGAACGACAGAAGCTCATTAGGAAACAAGTAAGTAAGAGGGTGGATTTAAAGAAATTAAAAGAAAATACCGAGGCATTCAAGTTGGAATTAAAAAATCGCTTTTCTGCACTGGAAGGACTTATTGAAGAAGTTGACATCTCA
>QLNU02015359.1:19311101-19330752 GCA_006491805.2 Dysdera silvatica
TATATATGGTTATAAATTAATTATTCAATTAATTGGAATAACAAGGGAATAAAAATAAATGGTGAATATTTAAATCATTTGCGGTTTGCTGATGACATTGTTATTTTTTCAACGAACCCATCAGAACTCCAAGACATGGTACAGGAGCTCTCAACTAGAAGTAAAGAAGTTGGACTCAAGATGAACCTACAAAAAACTAAGATCATGTTCAATAATTTCGTAGAGGAAACAAAAATACAAGTTGACAACATTGAGCTAGAAATTGCTGATTCATATATTTACCTTGGCCAGCTGATTTCAATGGATGGCAACATTATGAAAGAACTCAACAGACGTATTAAACTTGGCTGGAGTGCATTTGGAAGAAACAGTTTTATCCTGAAGGGGAAATTGCCTTTGTGTCTAAAAAGAAAGGTCTTCAACCAGTGTGTATTGCCAGTCCTCTCTTATGGATCAGAGACATGGAGTCTAACAGTTGGAGCAATACGAAAGTTACAGACAACGCAAAGGAGCATGGAGAGGTGCATGCTTGGAATAACTAGGAGAGATCGAAAAAGAAACACTTGGGTGAGAGAGCAAACTAGAGTAGAGGACATCATTGTTAAAGTAAAAGGGCTGAAATGGCGATGGGCTGGGCATATTGCAAGAAGAACTGATCAACGATGGACAACAGAAATTCTGAACTGGATTCCAAGAGACCACCGAAGACCTAGAAAACGTCCTCAAACTAGATGGGTGGATGAAATAAGAAAACAGGTTGGGGTGACGTGGAAGCGAATTGCTCAGGATAGACTTGTGTGGAAAGCATTTGGAGAGACCTTCATCCAGCAGTGGATAGATAATGGTTGAATATGATGATGATGATGATATATATATATATATATATATATATGGCGAAGTGGCCCACTGGTATAAGCGCCCGCCTGCTAACCAGAAGGTGTTTGCTATAGACAAAGATTCGATTCCCGATACGGACAGAAAAAAAATGAAACCTACAACAACCACACGTTGACAAAAAGGCATCAAATTCTTGGCTGGCCAAAGGCACTCTCCAGCCAGAGACAGAAGGATTCATGCTAGCCATCCAAGACCAAGTGATCGCAACAAGGAACAATCAGAAATTCATCCAGAGAAAAGACATAGAAAGCGACAAATGCAGACACTGTCATGCGGCATCGGAGACAATCCAACACGTGATGGCAGGATGCAAGATCCTTGCGCAGTCAGACTACAAACATAGACACGATCAAGTAGCGAAAATAGTCCACCAGAAATTGGCAGCGAATGCTGGCTTTCTGACAGAAAAATGCCCGTACTACAAATATGAGCCAGAGACCGTGCATGAGAACGAAACACACAAGCTTTACTGGGATAGAGCAATCATAACAGACAAGACAGTCCCACATAACCGTCCTGACATAACCCTCGTCGATAAATCGAATAAGACCACGTACTTAATCGACATAGCAGTACCCAACACCAATAACATACAGACAACCTACACAACGAAAATCACCAAGTACCAAGATCTCAGACATGAAGTACGAGATATATGGGGTATGGAAAAGATCCTCATCATCCCGTTAGTCATCTCAGCAACAGGGATAGTACCAAAAACGCTTGCGACGAATTTGGAGATACTCAACATTGACCCAAACACCTACATTGAAATACAAAAAGCCACAATCCTAAACACGTGTCACATTGTCAGGAAGTTTCTAGACATGGCACATTAAGAAGTGATGTAAAAAGAGGCTTGGGAACATGGCGCTCTGCCCGTCCCAAAGCCTGTTTCCGCCAAGAATGGGCGAGGAAAACTTTTATATATATATATATATAGCTATCTAGCTTCATATATATGTATTATATATGAAGCTAGATATAACGCATAGTTTTATTAGCTGAAACAAATATACATTAGTCATATTAGGTATTAATTAGTGAGCTAACCAGACAACATTAGATCAAAAATAAAGTAATATCAAAACACGGAATTAGTAATCCGAATCAACAATTCTGTTTGCCATAGACAAATGATGTTGTAATTATATCATTCACCGGGATGTTTTTGCTGTAATTTACGAGGCAATTATTCAGAAAAAGCTTCCTTCCCTAAAAGGAAACTTTTGCTGCAATTGACACGACAATTATTTAACAAAATCTTACCTAAAAGGAAGCTTTTGCTGTAATTGATACGGCAATTATTCAGCCAAAGCTTCCTTAAAAGAAAGCTTTTTTTCCTAATTCAAAGCTTAGTAATTGGGCTTTGGGGTAAATTAGGCGAGGAGATATTTTGTTGCTTGATACACTGATCGCCAAAAATCTCACGTTTCTGTGGCCGTCGTAATTTCGGAAACGATCAGAGAATACCAACTGCCTTTTACTTTGGAGAAAGCTAAACCTTTCTCCGGTTTTATGACCAGTTGTCAGGACGTAAGTTTTACGGTAATTTTCAACCGGACTCCATAAAAGCAGAAAACTCCTTTCCATGGATATCACTTTTGCGGTTTTTTTCTGCAGTGAGGAATTCATGATTGATAACAAATAGATATATGCTGCATATTTTAAATGATTATTTTGGTTCCACCACTGGCGCCACCACGTAGGGGCTGAGGGGGCCCGGATCCCCCTTGGGCTAACAAAGCGAAAAATTATTACGCCAACAGACACTGAAATTATTCTTTTAAAAGTAGTGAAAATAGTGACGATCCCAACGACATTTGCTGAACCCTTGTGAAATTGATGAGATTACTGTTAAAGCAACCAAAACAGTTGAAGTGGAAATTCTGACTGCAGATATTTTTAATTATGCCAAGAAATCTAACCTCACTGATGAAGATAGGATAACAGTGCTAAAAAATCTTTGGGAACCATATGCAAATTGAAATTTTCCCACGACCGTCACAAGTGCTGTATAAAGTCAAGGAAAATCTCACCACAGTCGGAAGTTCTGCTCTTCTGAACTGAGTAAGCATAACTATCTAGCTTACCCAAAGGGAGAAGACAGTGCCTATAGAAAATTTTGTGTGTTCTCTTTTCACCCCATGAAGTCAGTTTAAGATCGACACAAGCCACAGGTCAACTTGTTTCAAAAGAATTTAATAATTGGAAGACATTGAAGAAGTTCAGATAACATAGAACTTTTCTCTATCATAAGGATTCAGTTCACAACGCTGATAAGTTTTCAAAAATTCGAAAAGGAAAAAAGGCTTCTGTAGATCAAGTAGTAGACAGAGGGCAAGCAAAAGCAAGTTTTGCAGAATAGGGTTATTCTTAAACCTATTACTAAAACAGTGATCTTTTGTGGAAAACAAAGGCTGGCCATTGTAAAATTTTACGAACATAATCTAGTACTACTTCTAATAATTCAAGTATATTGCACTGTCAAATTAGTAGTAATTTAATAATGACAAATGAGCACAAAAAAACAATCGTAATTGATATGGCGTCTGGCCATTTTTTCCACCAAACCTTTTTTGCATCGCTGGGTCCCCCCCCCCCCATGGGGAATATTCAGGGTGCGTTACTGGGCTCTACTACAGGAGTTCCGTATCCGATTCACATGTGCAGAGAATTCCATAATGCGCTATATATATATATAGCAATTCTTCAATATCACACTCTTTGTAAATTAAATTTCAAAAAGTGACAAATTCATACATGACAAATTCATACATGACAAATTCATACATGACAAATTCATACAAAACACTAAAACTTTGCATGAACATCGGCCATTTCAATAAATATTGGATCAAACATTTGTTTGTGAGGACGACTTTCCCCAAAGGTCCAAATGCCTGTAATCTCGGGTATGAAACCCTGAAATACAAATCATCAGAAAATCAGAAATCTGAAAATAACAACGGCAAGTATTCGATACTATTAGAATTCAAATCCGAATTGATTGGTTGTATTTTTATGGCGCAAGGACAGCAAGGTTCATTCTGCATTTCAAACCAGTATTTTCCTAAAGGTAAAAAAAAACATGAGTGTGTTTTGCGCCTTCGCACTTTATTCACCAATCAGTAAAAGCATTTTATATATAGGATCTATTCTAATGTGCTCTGTATTACACTCTATTATATAATATTGATGTTCCCTCTGTTAATGCTCTATATCACATAATATTAATGTGTCCTTTAAATGCTCTATCTAAGTTTAATATCCTCTTTATTAATGCTCTGTATCATATTATATTAATGTGTTCTTTTAAGTCCCTATCTAATATAATATTAACGTTCTTGGTTAATGTTGTAATGACAGCGCTGATTGGCACAGCCTTCTGTTCGCGGAAATAGAAGGCTGCGCTGACTGGCACAGCCTTCTATTTTCGCGAACACTTACATATACAAGAACTTTTATGTACACTTCCAGAGTAAAGCCTAAATATTAAGGCAGTCCACAAGGGATGTTAAGGGGAAAAAGTACCTCTATTTTAAAGATACAATTAGCTGTAAAATCAAATTCCTTGTGAGCAGAATCCTGCTTCCATCGACATCCCTCGATAGATCATCATAAAAACATCTCCTTCTCAAAATCCTGAGCACGAATCTGCTAAGTATGTGGGCAAAAAATTCGAAAACTCGAATTTTGATTTGCCTTATACTGTTCCGTATTTCATGCACTTAATTATAAATTTGTAATTCGTCAATTGTTACGTAAAGCTTCTATTAAAGCGAGTTTTTCCAGAAGGAAACACTCCCGAATTACATAACGAAGGGTTTAAAGAAATGAATTGCTGAAATTAATAATCGACTTCTGATATTACATGTTTTTCACAGTTGAGTTATGATCGTTTTGACCCATAATGGTTTGAGATCGTATATTTGAGTTAAGACCTTTTTGACCCGTAGTGGTTTTTCACGTTTGAGCTAGGATCTTTTCGACTCATCAGCGTCCGAGATTTCTCATTTGAGTTCACATCTTTTTGACTCATGAGGGTCTGAGATTTGAGTTAAGATCTCTTTGATCCATGAGACTTTTTGTCTAGTTTTACACTTCGTTAAATTTATTTTTGTTCGCTATGATCTTTATCATGAAAATTGAGTCCGGAAAATGAATTCCTAGTAGTAATGCAATATCCCTTCTAATTTCAATGTAATATATTTTATATGATATGAATCATATGCTGAAACTTTGATAAATATAAATTTGCTTTGACTTAGGATATCTCATTGAAAATGTGTTTTAATTGTGTTTAAATGTGTGTTGTGGGTTGATAAACTTTTATAAACTTTCATAAACTTTTTATAAAATTTTGTAAACTTCTATAAAATTTATACATTTTTATAAAACTTTATAAGTTTTTTTTTTATAAAATTTTATGAACTTATAAAATTTTAAAAACTTTGATCATTAAAGACATTTAAGTTTTTTAAATCGTTGCTTCAATCTATGTAGGATATAAGCAATTCCGTTACCGGCATACAGTAGCTTCACGTTTTTACGAACATCCAATTTACAAGCAACGTGTTTTTACCAACTATTGCGCTGGTCCCGAAATGCCATTAATAATTAATTATGTGAAATAATTAATTATATAGTTATTATATTATATATTAAATATTAATATATTATGCCATAAAAATAACCTTAATTTCCATATACGAACTTTTGATTTTGTGAACTTTTTACAGCCTGTATGAGATTATAACATCGAGAGTCCTCTGTAATTTGTTTTTATAAATTTGCTTGATTCAATGGATTAGAGGAGACATATTAGAGATATTATCTCAAGTGTAATGGAATGATGAATCGACCTTAAAAAGGCGCTGAGAATTAATGCAAATTAATGAAAAAGATTCCGCCCATCATTAATAAGGATTTGTTTTCTGCCTACACACATTCATTAATTTTTTTTGGATTTAAGAATGGCGCCAGAAATGAAAGGTGACAAGGTGAACGTGAAAAGCCCGGGAAAATTTTTCTTGAAAATAAATTTACATTTAAATAGAGAGATAAAAATATTTCACGGATACGTATTATTAACCATTCTTATTAAAACTGAGTAGCTAATTACTGTATGGAATTTTAATTTTTGGATGTAAGAAATTTTGAAACTTCTGTAAATTACAATAAATCGGGGAGTTTGGAAACTACAGGAAATCGTGAAGCTTTAAATAATAATAAGGAATTGTAGAGCTTCTGGAAATTGCATCTTCGCTCATACGACTTATCTGACCCTTTAACGACCGTCGTAAAGAAAATGGTCGTGAATCGAACTCAATATTATATGTGGGATAAACGTTGCCTTTGGTGAATGCATTCCTTTATTCTCATTCTTATGAATGTATTCATTCATTCATTCATTCACGGAAGGAGAATGGGAAGCGCTATTCCCATTCGCCGACTTAAATGCGACACCGACACTTTTTTGACAAAGAGTCGAAACGTCACGAATCTTTATGCAGGTTATATGGTTGACTTATCTTTCTTTTTTCTTTACTTTCCTTATCTTCGTTCTCTACTGATGTTATCTTTATCTTTTCCTTTATAGTTTTACATTCCATTTAATTTTCGTGTTTCAATCAAAATGCTTCTATATTTAAGTTTATTCCATGATTTTCGTCTACCAACTTTTTTTTATTACACTGACAAAATTTAATTAGTAATAAAGTTTAATGCATATGGGAAAATGAAAGGTAATAATTTTAGCGCCCTGGGACTTTGCTTGTTAACAAACTCTTAGGAAACATATTCTTGTTTTTCGAAGCGAAGAACTGAAATATTTTCCAAAGTAAATTGGAGTATTATCGAAAAATCCTTTTCCGTACACGAAAATTTGTTCATTAATTACGACGCTAAAAGTTTGAAGTCTCTAGATGCTGACAGCAATAAATTGACAATTAATGGATTTTAGCGAAAAGAAAATAAACGCGAAAGTGTTGTGCCGATAAGCTATGAAATTAATAGCAATACTATTTTATAAAAATCTCCCATGTGACTTAAAATAGATGCGAATTACGCTTCTAGCTTGTTGCGAACAAATTAAAATTAAAGCGTGACTTCTTCCGCGGTGGGCTACAAATATATTAAACTTCTATTATTTCAAAAATAATTTTACATGGCTCTTCGCATATCAGGATTTAATGAACGTAGTTACAATAATACTAACAGCAACATTAATAACAATAATACGTTTATTTATAGTTACTGAAGATATAAATTGAGCAAAATTTTTTTTGTTCTCTTAAATTACCATGTTATATATACATATGTATTATATATACAAGGTGTTTCAAAATTAATGGAACACGTTTTCGGGGGTGATAGAAAGCACCGAAACAAACACTTTCATCATAGAATGAATAGTCGCAAATGAAGAAGTCTCGAACTAGAGGGTTCTTCCGTTTCTCCTCATACACGCAGTCTTACGCAATTTAAAAACAGGAATACAATACTACATACATATACTGACATAATACTACATATATATACTGACATGAGGCCCTGCGGTGGCGCAGTGTGGTAACGCGTTCTCCTATTGCGCGGCTAATCCGGGTTCGACTCCCAGCAGTGCAAAAAGAACGCTTACTCAGAGATCTCATAAAGATCGCACTGCTCACTGTAGTCCGGGGTTTGGTTCCCTAGGCCTTAAGAGGTTCGGATTCCTCGGAAAACAGTAGGTCCCGGCGCAGCATGACCACTGTAGTCTTTGAGCCGTAAAACCAAAAAGAAAAAGGAAAGGAAATATATACTGACATAATACTATATACAGACAGACATAATACCATATGCATATTACTGGACATAATACTACATATATACACTGATAATACTATATATATACACTGGTAATACTACATATATACACTGATAATACTATATACATACATTGACATAATACTATATACATACATTGACATAATACTATATACATAATACTACATATACACACTGACATAATACATACACTGACATAATACATACACTGACATAATACATACACTGACATAATACCATAATACTACATACATACGCTGACATAATACTACATACACATACTAACGAGACTGTGTACATTAATATAATTACATAGACACTAAATTACTTTACCCACTTTTCATGTAGTAGAACATCAATGAGCTGTGAGAGCGTATATTTTCATTATCGCTTGTTTGCGCTATAAATGAATCGGTTTTACTTCCCGAACCCCTATATAAAACCCAATTACGATTTTTCCAGGGAAGGGACCTACGGTTTCCAGGAATGTAAACATCCGCCGTCTAGAGTTTTGAATCTGGAATTATGGGAAAATAAAAATTGGTTTGGACTCTATTGACCATCAGGAGTCAAACCCGTTAATTCTGCATGTTAGAGAAACACACTGCTTTGTGCTACGATAGCGACTGCGTTATAAGTTTGTAATTTGATATACAGGGTGTCCCGTCAAGACCGAATAAATTCTGCACAGCGTGATCCCTTGTAAAGTTCTAAGTAAAATATGTTAATTCGAAAATGCTGAGAAATTCATATTTTTCGACTTATTAAGGTTTGAAGACCAGCCAAAGAAAAAAAAATTTGACCACGTTTTCTTTGGCGAGAACCACTTACAAAACAAATTACTAAGCTCTGCCTATTAGAGGGGAAAGTGAGAACTTCACTAGGCTTCCAAATGATTTCCCTTTTTCAAGCCATTTTTCCTGGAAAACTGGAATTTTGATATGAGAACTATTACGTAGCTTTACGCAAAATTACTGTAGTTGGAAATTTTTCCGACTGTAACAATTATCTTCTTCTAATTATTTATTTATTACGCATAAATACGTCATACACCTTCTGCGCTAATATCCAACATCATCTAAAACACAGTTTTCTCTATAATTTATTTATTTATTTTAAAATACAGCATTGGCCTGCTCAGCCTAAGCTGGAGGCAGACGTGAGCAAAAACGACTAGGGGTGGGGGGAATACAGGTAATGTAAACAATATTAAAATCAGAACAAAATATATCAAACACGTAAAAGTTTTTGAATGAATACAGACAACGATGAGGCGCCAACAATTTCAGGGTCTAGGGCATTCCACTCTTGGACAATAATCGGAAAAAACTAAAGTTATAAGTGTCTGATCTGGTATAGATGGGAAGCAATTTGAAGGAGGGGGTCAAGGCAGTCTGGAGTGTAAGAAGCGGAGGTAAGTATTGGGTTAGTGAAAGGAGGTATTAGTTTATTGTACATTTTGAAAAAAAGTACATAAGATGAAATTTACGGTTAGTAGCTAAGGGGTAAGTCCAAGATCTTGTTTAAGTGATGAAATAGATTGACGTGGTGACCAGTTAATTACAGATAAATTGGGTAGCTAAATTTTGGATGGATTCTAGTTTGGTGATGTTATTTATTTGGCGAGGGTCCCAAATCTCATCTCCAAATGTCAAGGTTGGCGAAATGGAACTTTTACAGCACATGAGACGAATTCGAGTAGTAGAATGTTTTTTAATTGTCTTCGAAGATAGTAAAGTTTAGATCTGGCCTTATTTATAATTGTGGCAATGTGTAAAAGGAGATCATAAGTAAAAGTGAGATTAAGATGTTTAAACGATTCAACAGAAGTGATCGGAGTGTTGTCTAGATTACAAGTGAAAAGAAAAGGGTTACATTTACGATGAATGCGTAAGAATATCGATTTAGTAGGGTTAAGAATTAGTCACAACATCATAAAAAAACTTCATGTTCATCATTCCCTATTTTATACAATATAACAATTAAGAATGACAATTGTTGGTTATTTCAATATTGCGATTTAACAAATAGCTTAATAATTAACACTATATTATTTCAATAGGTATGCCATAATAGTATCACGTGATTAGATGCTACGATACAAAAAACAAGCTGTAAAAGGAATTTACATAATTTTAAAGCATTTGATTAAGTTTGCATATTTTACGTCTCTAAACTTTTCTGGCGCAGTATAGCCCAGATGCTCTTGCGCCATAAAAAATCCAACCAACCAACCAACCAACCAACCAACTAAACTATTCTAAGGGTTTCCTGCGATGGAACCGATAGCTTAACGTGACTTTGGGACTACAATACACTTCCATTAAGTCAAACATTTTAGAAGTCGAACCCAGTCCAGTGGACTCGAAGACAAGAGTGGTCACTACTGAATTACTTGGGTACGCAGGGCGGGCATTTTGCATTATGTCCCTCGGGGCGAACAAATGTTTTGCCGCCCCAAATGGCCTTCATTTTTTATAATAATACCATTTTGCTGCCTCTAAAAATTTGCTTCTTAGGGCGAATGCCCGTTTCGCTCCCCTTGGCGTCGGCTCTGGAGCTACGTACATTAGATCAAAAATAGATTTTTGCTCTCAAAGATTGCCTATCTCTGCCTTATTTGTTGAAAGTTGTTTATCATGACAATAGTTTTTACAAACAACAATTACTTATTTTACAATCAATATGAATTTAAACGTTAATGCAAAATATTAACGTAAATTTTAAACCCACATCTTTTTTAATTTATTAAAATATTAATGTTACATGCTTGTGTGTGTGTTCGTTATGAGAATTAAAAAAATTGTTTTGCTAATTATTTTTATGCATCAGTTTTTTATACTACTTACTGATACTTGGCAAAGAAGAAAATCGCGAAGGTTACCATACTAAGATCGCTGAATGTATGACGTAACTTCTATAGTATTGGCTAGGAAAGAAAAGGCTTCCAAAGTAAAATTACCGAATAAACCACCAAAAACATTTATTCCACGCATTTTCAAAGACAAGATTTCTTCAATTCATTTCAACCTCAACCTAAAAGGCGCCAACAAATGAAAACGACAAGAGATTGTTTACATTTCAAATCTTAACAACTCGAAAAATATGGATTTCTCAGCATTTTCACATTAACATTGTTGGCTCAGAATTTTGCGCTGTGCAAAGTTCATGTGGTCTTGACGGGACACCCTGTATAAGAAGAAACTTTTCCTCTACAGATACAAGTGATCGATTACAACTGACCCGTAAATATATCGATATGTTTGACGAATGGAATGTCCAGCTTTTATGGAATGATCGATTATCCCGGTGTATCGTGTTAAATCAAGGAATCGCGTGACATGCTTTCACATATTGGCAATAGCGACAAAAACTAATTGGCAATTGAAATGTTTGGAAACCATTGCAAAGAATAAATGAAAAAATATGACGTGTCAACGATGTCGCTTCTTATCTATGGCCAATACTTCTGGAAAAAGTTTCGCTTGTGCTTTATCAGTTTGCCAAAATTATTGGAAGGGAAGCTTATCAATTCTGATCAATTGCCAATTCAATTTCGTGTCGAAGGTGATTATATAAACAGCAAATATATTCTTTTCATTGTCAAGGACTATTGCAGATCACACAGATCGAATTTGTTTTCACTGAAGTATTGTAACATTTCATTTTAAAGACTTTATTATGTCGATTATTCTATGTTTGATCTCGAATTCCATAATTCTTTCCCTATAATCGCGTTCGAGATAGCATGAAAATAACCAAATTTTTGATCATGAGGTTATATTTAAATTAGAAATTATAAAAAGTTATAGATTAGGTATAGAAAACTGTAGATTAGACGTAGAAAGCATGGGCGCCCATATGAGTACTGCTAGCAGAGGAGGTGGGGGGGGGGAACTGAGAAAAATTATTACTTTCTTCTCAAGACTGTCAAACATTTTAGTGAATGTATAAGATACTAAAATGCTACAAAAATAATTGATACTGCTTGACAATTAGTAATGAGCTAAAAAGTACCTTATTTTAAAATGTGCTTGTAAAACTTTTGAAAGTAAATGCATAGCAGAATTAGGCAAATAAAATTTTTGAACGGCTGTGGGGCTCGAGCCCCCTCTGCCCCCAATATGGGCTTCCATGGTAGGAAGTCGTAGATTATATCTAGAAAGTTGTAGATTAGATGTAGAATGTTGCAAGTTATCTGATGTCTTTAGTGTCTAACAATCCTAAAGCTCAAGAACACGGAACTCATAGATGTTATTATATTATAATTCACATTATTATGTTATTTTATTAAAGTGGATATTATTATATTAATTGATTTAAATAAATCTAGTATTAAACAGTTAGGAATAAAAATAATTTCTCCGATACAAAATTTTGCCCATATGGACCAAGTTGATTACTGCATATGTTTAGGGAATTTTTATAACAACGTTAGAACGTATCAGTATTTAGTTACTGTTATAATTAGAACGTATCAGTACGTTAGAACGTAACAGTATTTATAAATAAAAATCAACGCGAACAAATCGGCCGCCCTTCTTCGGGATTGCACGAAGCTAAAGTGTCAACAATCAGAGGTGAATCCATTCACTTGGTCGCATAATTGTCATTGCTATGGTTTTCTAGAAAAATCGATTATTTCTGGAATACTGTGTCGGTTGACATACGGCCAAATTTTCCAAGATCGAAAACAGTAAGAAAACGTTTGAAAAACACGGGAAAACAGTTTTATAGTAATTTTATGGTTATTAAATTAGGAATTCGTTTGATTACAGCAGTCAGGAAAGATGAAAAAGACAAACACATGCCTCAGGTCTCTTTTCGAATCATTGACCCTCGTGTCACCATTCTGACGCCCATATCAACTAAGCTACCGAAACAATGAGAAGCGTGGCTTTAATTTTATCACCATAATCTGAAATTTGGAATTACATTGCGACACTTTATGAAAAGCGATAGATCCAAAAGGAAAGTAAGTACACCATACAATACAAAAACTTAAAATTTAGGCCAAATTTCAAATTACATTCCATGTGTTATTGGAAATAATATACGAAATGTAATTTGAGATTTAGGTGGATCTATTTAGATGTTTCGAAATGCAATACTGTATTGCATTCTTAAACATTGAAATAGATCTGCCTGGGAAGCTGTGGTTAAAGATCATTGAGTCTAACAAAGCCTATGCCACCCAAGGTGAAGAAAATCCGTACGTGTGGCAAATACATGCACAATCGTATCAACAAGATTTATAATTAAATAATGAATAAAATGTAGGAATTATAACAATTCGAATAGATAGTTACATGGATATTTTTTAAAGAGAGTTTAAAATCTCTAGTGCATGTTAGAAAGGAATTTCAACACCCTAGAACCGATAAAACCCATTTATGCCGCCATTCTGAGTATTTCGTTATTGGGAACAAATGGGTATTAGATTGCTTGCATTTTTAGAAAAATATTCGTAATTGGGCAGCTACAGGTATATGAGATTAGTTTGTGCATTGTCCTTCATAAAACTGAACATAAATTGGTAATTAAGAGAATTTTGATGGTCAATTGAATTATTAAATTTGAGTTCATATGCTTAGAGGCATTAGCAAAGGAAGAGCTGGCATGGACTCCGTCTTGAGAGAGAGAGAGAGAGAGAGAAAGGCTCAAGAGGGGCTAAAATACTTGCGACAAGACAAATTTGGAATAATTGCCAGGGGCGTCAAGTTAAGAATTTGAAAAAAGCGCCAAAATCTTCTGCATGCCTCTAGTTACGTTTGGTAAATTAGACGGCACAATATGTCATCCTGCAGGTGGCAAAATCGTCAATAAGCCCTTTTGGGCTGAAATTTACAGTTCTACGACGAACCCGAACTTCTGCTTTTAAGGAAACGAAATGCGTGGGCAGAGGAATGGCACAAGTTCTATGATACAATTGGAAGTCAAACCCAGGTAAATGGTACGATATAATGCTTCACCACTGCTCCACCGTAGGGCAGTGAATTTGTAAGTTTTCGAGGAATACACACTATTTGAGGCCAAGAGGACAAACCTCCGGACAGGAGTGAGCAGTTAGTCGATAAGTGCTGTTTTATATTTTTCAGCACTGTTGGGAGTTGAATACAGGTTAACACATTAGTGCAGAGGATCACAAACTATATGCGGCCTAGAGGACTAACTCCCGCCCCACGGACAGCAGTGAGTAGTTAGTCTTTTAGTGGTCTCTTTATATTTTTTAGCACTGTTGTGAGTCCAACACAGATTAATGGCACATAAGGTGAACGTGTTACCACTGCTCCACTGTAGGGCAGTGGACTTTTAACTTTTCGAGGAATATAAACTATTTGAGGCCAAGAAGATAAACGCGTTATCACTTCATCGTAGGGAGGTGGACAACGCCCCCACCCCGGACAACAGTGAGCAGTCAGTCTTTTAGTGTTCTTATATTTTTAGCCCTGTTGGGAGTCAAACACAGGTTAATGGTACATAAAATGAGCGCGTTACCACTGCTTCACTGTGGGGCAGTTGACTTTTAACCTTCCGTGGAATCCACACCATTTGAGGCTTAGAGGACTAACCTGCGAACAACGGTGAACAGTTAGTCGATAAATGACCTTTTTATATTTTTAGTACTGTTGGGAGTCGAATACAGGTCAATGGCACGCTAGGTGAATGTGTTCTCACTGTTCCAACGTACGGCAGTGGACTGTTAACCTTTTGTGGAATCCACACTATTTGAGGCTCAGAGGACTAACATCCAGGTAACAGTGAGCAGTTAATCGATGTGACCTTTTTATATTTTTAGTACTGCTGGGAGTCGAATACAGGTCAATGGCACACTAGGTGAATGTGTTCTCACTGTTCCAACGTACGGCAGTGGACTGTTAACCTTTTGTGGAATCCACACTATTTGAGGCTTAGAGGACTAACATCCAGGTAACAGTGAGCAGTTAATCGATGCGACCTTTTTATATTTTTAGTACTGCTGGGAGTCGAATACAGGTCAATGGCACGCTAGGAGAACCTGTTCCCACTGCGCCATCTCAGAGCCTTGATGCTTATTAAATCTTAATTATAGCTTATTAATTTTAATTCATTTTATTGAACGTTGAATAAGTCTTCTCAAATTCTGATGAAAGCGATTGTCTGTATACTTATTAAACTGTAACTGAGGAGAAATGAATTTATAATTCAAGTTCAATGAATTTATAATTCAAGTTCAACGAATTTTCAATTTACTTGAAAATATAATCTAAACTGGAATTGTTTATTAACTTACTTGTTAATGTAATCGTAATTTAATTTTGACACAAAACAAATCAGAAATTGTGAGTTGAAAGTTTGTATCAGATTTTCTGACGTTAAAATGTAATTTTTCTTTACCACGGACAAATAAGTATGTTATAAAGAAACCAACAACTCGAGAACACGTCTTTCTTAAAATGACTTTCATTGATAGAGATTTATGAGTAATTCTTTGTTTCCTGAAGTCGAAACTCATCCATCATGAAGAAGTTTAAAGTGTTCGGAGTCTATTAACCTTAAGTTGTAACATAGTTTGTTCCAGAGCCGACAGTCGGGAAGTCTGGATCAAATTTCGTATTGATCTTTCGATGGTGAGTTTTTTTATGCGTGAGATATTTACATAATTTCTTTCTTTGCATTAAAGTTTGTCTCGATCTATGACGTAGGAGTCTAGTCGCCTGGCCATCGCGTTAGATGTCGAGTCTCCGTTCGATGCCATTTATCATAGTGGGTTATGGAAATTCTGCGTCACGAGCATCTTCTTCAAAAATGAAGGTGAATTTGGTTAAAAGGATCCGGTATGAAAAAAGGAAAGAATCATTTTTGAGAAAGAGTTAATTCATCATTTATGTCCGCATGAAGAACAAGTCATAGGAATGATTATTAAAAAAATATGCCTTTTCTTTATTTATGTGTCATATTTTTCAAGTCTTGTTTTTTTTTTAAAAAAAAGACGGCCAAGGGAGTGAGTAGAGGCCAAATGCTTGTTCATTTCTATTTAACCATGACACACGTTCTTAAAGAACTTAAGAAAGTGACACGACAATAATTATATGAATATTTTCATCTTTGTACTCAAATTTTGTCAGTCGTAAATCTACAAATACCTGCTAAAGATAATTAACAAAACACTTAAAAGCTTTCGCGTAACAGGCAGTTCGATGGAGTTGAAAACAATCTGGTGTGATTGTATGCCTTAAACGACCATGAAATAAAGGCATAGAAGAAATCATAGCATTATTCACTGTCATTACGTATAATCATTCTTTCCATCTACTGAAATCTATGGGTAAAATTATCACTGCCACATTACCAAATATTACCCCCCATACTACCAAGCAATCATTATTATTTACGAAATATATATCTCTTAATTTTAATATATTTCTCTTAATTTTGCCCAGCAGCACCTTTCCCACTCGCCATGTTCCAAAAACATATCCACTGGCTTCGTTTTCTCTTGATTTTAAACATTGTATGACGTTTTTCTAAAGAGGACATGAAATATTGTGAAAATGAACCTTCACCATCTCGTACTATTTATACACGATACTTTTAACTTTTATATTTTTGACTTGTATCCTTTGTACGTTTCTGCTGATGTTTAATGTACATAAATAAACTTTGATTGATTGATCGATTGATATTATTCTGACTCCTTTCCTCATTCAATCTCTTTCCCTGCCTCTTTCATTTCTTTCGAATTGTGGATCGTAGAGAAGTGAATGCTTAGAAATTATCTTCAGCACTTTCTGTGTGTCATTCCTCCGATTGGTGTTACAATGAGAAATTTTATTGTATTTGGATCATCAAAATTATTGAATCCCTCGCTTTTCCATTTGCTACTGTGTATAAATGCATACATTTTTTCTGAGTCAGTGAGGGATTTACGTATAGGCCTGGGTCTAGTATTATTTAGATTCAAGCCGTATTTTAACCCAAATTTGGAGGTTGAAATTTCCGTATATTTGTATATTTGCATATACGTGTTTGGATTATTATTCATCGTACCATATGAAGGTTACTTTGCTTTATAAAAGATACAATTTAGGCGCTAGGGCTCATACTTTCTTATTTAGCCCATATGTTGACAGCAATGCAGTCACATGCACGCGCTTTGGAAACTTGCAGGCGTCTGCAAGCGTAAAATTAAAAAAATTAAACTTAAATTAATAATCAATTAAAAAATAAAATTAAAAAGCCCTTTGTTTTCTATTTAATTTTTGCTTTTAAATTGCGGACAATTAATTTACATCAAATGACTTCACCATATGCTCCGAATTAGGAATGTCAGAAGTCAATTTTTTTTAAAAGTTAATTTCTAATATTGCAATATTATATTTTATAATCTATTTTTTTTAAAGTTTTTGTCAGAATTTCAGCAATTAGATGGGCCTCTTCCTATGGGAGACCCACATTTTATCTTTCCAATCCAGGACCACATATCTTTAATCGGTCACTGTGCTGAATTTAGGAATTTCATTTCTGCAACTCGTTCAAATAATTTGCTTTTATTTGTCCAACTTCCATGATACGTGCCAACGTTGTTATTGTAATCGTTTTACACCATCTCAATTAATCTTTTCTTATTTTTTCATAATCTCTTTTCTTATTTTTTTCCTTGGTCCTACTCTGATTTCGCCAATATTTTCAAATTTATTTAGTTATTATTTAAAAAAAAAGGGCATCATGATTATTTGAATGAAAGTTTTCTTCAGGTTTTTATTACCACTTACCATCGTTTTGTTTTAGATTTTCATACAAAAATGCGAAAAGAAATTTTGCTTTTGCTTTAGAACATACAAAATATCTAATCTGATAATGAAAAAATATTTTTAGTGAGTATAGATTAAACTTAAAATATTTCGAGATTTGCTGTCTCTAGATTTTATTTAAAATTTAATTCAATTATTAAAGGTTAAGATTTACAATCGTCAGATCATCGTATTTTTTTTCCAATCATAAATGATGTATCCCATGTTGCATTTAATAAAAATCTGCATTTAATGATAAATGAACTTAACATTTCCACTTAATAACGATCTGCATTTAATGATAAATGAACGTAGCATTTGCACTTAATAACGCATTCATTATGAATCCACTTAATTATAAGTTGGTATTCAATCGTCGTATTTAACTATGAATGCACTCGATCATAATCTGAATTTTACAGTAGAAATTCGATTATCCGGACTAACTGTGACCAGAGACATCCGGATAATGCAATACAATTAAAAATCAGTAAATAGAAAATCGGAAAACCGGGAAAATTTGAGAAAAAATAATTAAAAATGGTATGACAACGTTATTGATGCATATTAAATATATTGTATGTATATAAAAAAAATATGCCTCCTGAATATTTTTAAACTGCATAACAAGAACCTTCTGACCAGCCGGCACGTGGAAGGCGCTTCCGTCATCATGGGTGCCGTTCCCATCCCACGCTCTCCTTCTCCTCTTCTGCATGGTGGGGGGAGGGTTGTTTCAAAAAGAAAAAATTATCTGAGCTCCGCGCGTTCAGATAATCGAGTTTTTACTGTATTATAAAATGCACTAAATAATGAATGCATTTAATCATAATACGTTTGTCCTAACTTTAATCTTCCATGATATAAGTAGTGGAACAATATTTGTATATACAGTAGAACCCACTATGTCGAGCCCGCATAAAACGAATTTCAGCATTTAGTAAGAAAAACATGGATTTTGTTTGATATAAAGTGGAATATAATTTATTAGCTTTAAGCAAACAACTCTTTTGCGTTTCCCGGATTGATCTAGGACAGTGGTTCCCAAGCTTTTTCAAGCCGCGACCCACTTTTATAGTAGCCAAGTAATCTGCGACCCCCTTTTTATAGTAATCAAAAGATCCGTGACCCCCTCTGTCTGCCACCGCAACATTTGCATAATAAAAGCATTTTTAACAGAGTAAAGAAAACACATTAAATAGAAAATTATATTATATTAATTATATATATGTTATAGATATAAAGTTAACAATATATGTAGTAGAATAATATATTTAGTAGAATATGCCCGTAGAATCATGCCTTTATGCAGGGAGGGGGGTACTTAGGGACCGGTCCCACAGAAACTAAATTTTTAATAGGACTTTTCTACGGTCTTACATGCTGTGATTGTATACACGCTTTACAATCTTTAGAATCTCCCCCTAGATTAAATCTTGGCTACGGTCTTCATTGCAAACATTTGGCATGAAATTAATTAAATATAAAAATAATTGCAACTAAAAATAGTTGCTGCGACTCCCAGAAGCCTGTTCGCGGTCCTCTTGAGGGTCGCGACTCCAGGTTGAGAACCACTGGTCTAGGAGAAATGGCTGATCAGCTTAATGTCTGAAAAAAGACATTTGTCCGCTAATCGTTCAAAAAGCGTTTCAAAGAATTTATTTTCCGCTATTAAAAATAGACAGAAAGATGCCTCCACATGTAAAGCAATTTTCAGCTGTATAAATGCTTGACCTTGCCTGAACACAAAATGTCGTTAAACCACTCCCGTTGGAAAATTGTAAAGAAGGCTGTAAATGCTCATGACCTGTTAATAATAATAACAATAATAATAATAATACTCACGGAACGTTAATAATAATAATAATGCGCTATTAATTAAATCTTAAGCTAATTCAAAGCCGAATGTTATTATATGCATGTTATATGCACACATGTTACATATGTAGATTTTATTTTCAAAGTTTGGAATTTTAAATTCCAAAACGGATTTAGCGAGGCCTTTCGTTGGTCCCAAGATCCTCGTTATATCAGGGCCTTACTGTATTTCTGTTTTGAATATTTCCACTGCAGTATCGTAGTTTCTTTCAATATAGAATTATATTCCTCTACGTCATAAAAACTTATTTCTATGTCTTAGTGATGAGCTGCTC
>QLNU02015359.1:19336049-19354150 GCA_006491805.2 Dysdera silvatica
TTTGAAAAGGATAATAAGCACGCACACGTAACAAACAGCGCTAGATAATAGGAATTGGAAAAGTGCCGCCAACGTCTGCCTAGAGTAAAACCAATTTAACATAATAAGTAGGGTGAAAGTAGTTCAAAATATTCTTGGGAAGCCCATGAATATCGAAACAAATTACTATCCCCAGCACTATGCAATGAATAACCCAAATGTAATATAAAACAATTGTGGTATACCACAATTGTTTTATATTACATTATACCTATATATAAGAGGGCCCCCCAAAAGTGACCCAACGGGTCCAGTACTACTGAGGCCGGGTCTGTCCCGGACACAGTGGAATATCTTCGGAAAGATCTGTCTTCAGATCTTTCTGAAGATGATGTACAGAGTAAGGACGGAGAGGGTCAGGCTGCACCTGGATATACGGTTTTCGAGAAATCCAAACCTGTTCGCCCAGGGAAACCAAACCTCGGATCACGATGGGTATAAAAATAGCAGAAAAACAAACTATGTAATAACATTGAGAGATGAGCATTAGTTAATGGTAAGATTTATGGGTACTTACGTATTAGCCCGTCGACCAAAAAATTGGCGAAGATTTGGAAGAATTTGCACCAAAGTTCATTTACATAAATAACTAAATGGAACCATTCATTGGCGTTATTTCCCCACTATTCATAGTTATATATCCCACTATTCACACACACACACATCATTATTGGTTCTGTTTCACGGCATTTGGCGACGGTTTTTGATTTGGCGAAAATGGTCGACAGGCTAATACGTAAGTACCGATTTATGAATGTGCTACCACCATATCGCGATTGGACAATGGACCTATAGTTTTTCGACAAATCCGGACCTCGAGCATCCTAAGGACTCCCCGTACTATAGTGAGCAGTTAGTTGGTAAACGTTATGTAATTACTACAAATAAAGTTATCGACGATTGATTCAGTTCTTTTGTCAATGTCAAACATTATTTCCGTCTGGATATGAATTTCTTTGTGAAATACCTGTTCTCATCTGGCGAGAACGATTCACTGTGATGGAACCCTATAAATTATCCACAGACCGAACTCAATAGCGTAGTAATTCAAAATTCATGGGGGGTGGGGCTCAAATGGCTTTATAGAGATTATGTGATACGGCCTTAGAGAAAATAATGTGTTTTGATATCCGATGGGGGCTTGAGCCTCCCTGAGCCACTTTTTTTCCTACGCCAATGAGTGAACTTCGAGTGTGATATGTATATATGATTTGTTGGAAATACATAAGCTGGTCCTTTTGGCCACTGTCTTCGTTTAGAAAAAGCAAAAGTTCAATGTCTGTGAGTTCGCAATTTTGATTTCATTGAGGTATCTCACTTATTTATTGCAAGGAAATTGCCAGTGAAAGAAGCATCTATACTTTCAGGCATTTAGCAAGAAACAAAAAAAAAATCTTTAAATAAAAAGGATGATGGAATATTTATACATTTCTTTCATTGTATCTATTTCCAAATAAAATGCAGTTTCTAACCTCTATACTAATTTGAAAAATAGAGCTTAAAAACAAAAGTTCAATAGCTATTATCATAGCCCCTAGAATTACAGGCCGGGGCATCAGCCGCTAGTTTTCTGCACACTTCCGGTTTCACACAGATACAGAATTTATTTCTTTTGTATAAATGACCCAGGCAGAATCTATGCATTTCTCTTTGACAGTCATTTTGCTGTAAGTTAATGATAAAGTTGGGGACCACTACATCACTAGCGCAGGTAAAACATGTTGGTTCATTGTCCGGTTTTCTGTGATAAGAAACCACTATCTGTAAGTGGGAGCAGTCAAGTGCTCTCACCACGAGCGACGATAGCACGAGGTGAGTTAATTATTAAAAATCCGCAAAGCACAATGATCACTATGCTACAGGCATTTCATGAGCCCACTAAGACGCAAAAGCGAATGCGGTCTGTCCCTTTTGGAGTAGATTAGGCATTGAAGGCAGTACCTTAAGGGTTCGATGAGTGATGCTATTGAATTGTCCTCCAGCTCTCCAAAGAAGATAAAACATTGGTCGAGCGCTGCGCAGTGAAGAAGTTCGACTTTTAAATCTTTGTGTATGTTTGAGTTTCAAACGAAACAAGGAGCTCCACACATTGTTCGTAAACATTTATTTTGAATTATTTGTAGTGTTCTCATTTTATCTGGACCGAGAAAGGTGAAGACAGCACAGCAGTAAAGAAGAATTGACCTAATTGAAGATTTATATACCAGAATTTTTGTTGGAAGGCTCATTTTGGATTTAGGTCCTAAAACTGGTAACAGTGTGGAGAAGGCCGCGTCCGGTTTCATTTACCTTGGCGATAAAGGTTTTCCGCTTTGGCGCAATGATCGCTATTTTGGCATAAAAATAATGAACACTTCGCGATTATCCGACGAAAGTAAAGATTGGCGCAACTTTTAAGATGTCGCCAATAAATACAATTTGCAACCCTAGCTTAGTTTTCGATTAATGTAAAATTATAATGCAAATAATCAAAATAATCTAACACTGTACATGATAGCTGTACATGACTTTCAGGTATCCAAACATTCTATGTTTATTTCTCGAATGATTAGAAACATTCCCAGCGGAACACTCACCCATTTCACCTTATTTTATTAAAAATAACACACTTGTAAATCACTCAACTTTAACGCAGCAGTGAAGAGGATCATGTGACACGATGGTAAGAAAATGGCGAATATGCGCCAGCTCTCTTTTCTAGGAGCCTTAGCTATTATTTACTATTTACAAACAAACATTCAGCTATAGAACGTGTTTTCCCCAGTATGCCTCTTAATAATTCGTTGTATTATTAGTTAAAATGTGATGCTTATGTTGCACACGAAGAATGTTGCACCGAACGCCGTGATAAACCAGCTCGACTTGGTCCGTAACAAAGGAAACCAATTTGCTGTAAAACACCTTCCCATCTTTATTGTATTATAGGCATATAGTTGCTTGTGGAGCGAGTGCTGAAATTAGATTTTAAGACCTGAAAGCAATAGATGTCAAGCTTTATTTATATTTTTATTATTTATGCTGACATTTAATAGCACAGTAGATATTTTACCGAAGAAAGGTATTGTTTTCTCTTTGATTTATTGGCCCATAAGAAATAAGTTTGGGTTTTAGATGCTTGCTTTCTTTAAAATGCTACAAGCAATATCTTAGGGGGTCCTTTTTAGAATTAAACTATTAAATAAAGTGTTTTTTTTAAACAATGAAAGTTTATTTAACCTGTGATATGTTGCCTTGTACTATATTGCGAAAAGTTGTAGAGTTGTATGCGTTGAATCCTTTGACTGAATACTGAATTCCTTTGTCCGATTCTATTAGAAAGATTAGAACTGAAAGAGTGTAAAAAGCATAACTGGTTGCGAGATTCTCTTCCAGAATATTCGAATAGTCATTTTATTATGATAATAAATTAATACCCATGTTTTGAAGCTCATACTAGACCTGCTTTAGGCATGGGAGAAAATGCGACAACATCTCTGTCCTGGAATCGAACCAGGATCCCCCATTGAGCCCGGAGTGCCTTGACCGCTAGACCAACGAGGACAGGAACAACGGTCTTTTTCTCCGTATATAAGAATGTAAGATATTACGGAGAAAGAGAACGTTGTTCCTGTCCTAGTTGGTCTAGTGATCATAGCACTCTGGGCTCAACTGAGGGTCTCAGGTTAGACACTAAGACGGGGACGACGGATCTTTTTCTCCTATACCAAAAATAGCTCCAGTATGGGCTTCAAAACGTGGGTATCAACTAATTATCATAATGAAAAATCGCCGACAAAAAAAAATAAAAAAATCACAAAATTTTGCCCCGGTGGCTTTGCGTGTAAACCTTAATATTAGCTATTGCGTTATCCCTGATAAGGGTAATAATATCTTACAATATTCATTTGATTCACAAATGAGACAGAGAAATAATGAATGAAACTGTAGAAATAATTACGCGAACAGAAAAATAACTTTAAGTGAAATATCAACGAAACTTTAGTAACTGATCTTCAATGAGAAATCTTAAGGGAATTACACGTTGGAACATCTGCTATTGGCTCATGCTAGAATATTTTGGTGCACGTAAAATAAAGTTGTATATCGTTGTACGTACACTTATAGATTATTTTTCAGGTATATTTAAATTTGGTACGCTTTTGTGGTATTAATGCCTGGCATCGATAAATTTATTTATTTGTATTTTTCCCTAAACTCTATTTCTTTTTATTTATAGATATTTTCCTAATCGGTAATGTTTTGTTTAAATTTGAATTTTCTGAGGAAGGTTCCTTCCTTTTGATGGGCATAATTTTAAAAAAATCAGATTACGTTGAAGTTACATATTCTTATGTCAAAATAATGTTTACATCTTACGTATGTTTACTAAATGCAGTCTCCTTTAATCAAGGCAAATAAGGAGGAATCTAATGAGGATTGAGTTTGATATTTCACAGTTTAGCAATAATAATATTTTATTTATTTTCAACAACCAAGACATAGGAAATAACCAGTCCATAATTTGTTACAATATATACATATTATACACAGTACCGAAATATGATAAAATATCTCATTTAGCAATAACACAATTCCAAATTTATTCCGCTACGTAAACTTAATTAACTTGCCTGTTGTTGAAAGCGACCTTGACCTAAGAAATAAACGACCTTGATCTAAGAGATACGATCTAGGAAAGAGCAACAACCTTGATCTAACTAGCCTGATGCTCCAATCATCCTAATGAGCAATCAAACTGTAACCAATTTTAGCTCTTAATGGTTACAGAAAAAAATTGCCTACGTACTCAATATTAGACTTAATGATTAGTTGCTTTATAAACTCCTCAATTACCTAAGGAGACTTACGTTGCTAAATCTACATGGAAGGAAGGGAAAACTCATGATTCTACTTCGTGGATTAGCGGTCTTTGCATAATAATAATAATAATAATAATATATTTATTTTGATGTACTGTACATTTACAAAGTTCAACATTGCTATTTCACAATTTCACGCGAAGGTACACATTTGTAGCAATGCTATATTTCAGTGTAACTTTAACCGCTAATATTGTTGAACAATCGATTTTTTAAAATTGATTTTTAAATATATTACTCGATTTATTGTTTTGAATTTTATCTGCTAGCATATTTCAGTATTTTATTCACATGTAATTTGCATTTTTTATTCCTTTTGTATTCTTACATTTTATCGGTATGTATTTATTTTGCGATCTTGTGTTATATAGTCTCTATTTTCTTTAAGTATAATAAATTCATTATTTTTATTTAGCTTAATTCTACCATAAATATATTTTAATATTTTTAATTTATATATATCCTGTATTTCGGATAATTTATATTTTTTTCCTATTTGTTGAGTTTGTTCATTATTATATATTTTCGTTTTATTTGTTTTTTTATTTAATATTTGTATTGTTGAAGTTTCTCTGAACATTTAAACGGTAATCATTCAGAATGAGTGATGATATCATCAATAATGTATACAATCGGTTTTATGTCAAGGGTGTGGCGATGTTCATTCAAATTTTATATGAAAATAACTAATGTATAATATGAAAATATTTATGTATTTATATATTACCGTATTTTTGGGAACCGTAGGCAACTTATGAGAGGGGTGAAAGGTCAGAAAAAAGTTTGTTGACGTATGTCGTCTATATCAGGGTCTTCCAAACTTCATTAATCTACAGCCCCTTCGCCTCTTATAACTTGTCGACGGTTCTCAGGTATTAAAAGATGTATAAATAATATGATATAAATATTTTTATATAACGTGTTGTATAAAACGTTAATCTATATCGTGACGCCATAGCCGAAACTTGTAACGCACAGTTTGAAAACTTCTGCTTAACACAAACGAAGCTTAACACTAAAGAAAACTCGTAACGCACAGTTTGAAAACCCCTGCTTAACACTAACGAAGCTGAACACTAAAGAAAGTCAGCTCCATTGTTAATGGCACTTATATCACCTACTGCTAAGCTTTTTTTCTTCAGTGTGTTGCTCCATTTGGTAGGGTCAGGGCCATTTCTACCATTAGGCCAGAGTTGGTGACTGCCTAGGGCGAGAAATGGCGTAAAAAATTTAATTTTAAATCAAACAAAGAAAAAATTGAGCAAATGAGGAGAAAAAATGAAAAAGAAGAAAAATTAAAACATATAATTGTTTTCAAAAGCATACGAAACAATTACTTAATAAGTCTTTACTTTGACGAATGTAAAATTTCTTGATGTGTTTAATTGTTTAATTTTGCACACAAGTTTTTTTTCTATATCTAATACATTTAAGCCTTCTAGCTCTGATAATACAACGTTGTGTTTTGAAATATTACTCCTTTAATATCTCAGTTTTCAAAAATATAAAATGTTGAAATTAAACAATTATAACATGTAGCAATTGTTTTACTATTCACAATATTCTAATATTACAAAATAACTAATATAAGTTTAAAATATAAATATAATTAACGGGTTTAATGATTAAAAGTATAATAGAAGATTTACATTGTTGAACCGCTGGGTGTTGGTGGTGGTAGAGAGGGAGATCTAGTCGAAAGAGTAATGGTAGTGAAAGGCCGTGGGCATCATTTTCCAATTCTCGCCTAGAAATGACTCCGGGTAGGATAAAACTATATTTCTAAAGGAATAAAAAACACTTTCCCAAGTCCAGAATCGAACTTAGGAACCAGCATAATAAGCAGTGACGGAAAACAACTTTCCTCATCAATGATCATTCAACTTTCAGGAATCTAACGTTTCCATGTCGAGTGTTAAACGATGTTTAAAGTACCAGTTTGCAAAAAACGTTGGTTAACGTCACTATGTCCTTGACTTAGTGAGACCCGCCGGACTCCAGAGAGCCGCGACGTACGAGTAGAAAATCCCTGATCTATATTGTTTATAAGTGTTGATTGAAATGCATTTGTGTAGTTGAAATTTGCTAATGTGAACACTTACTGATGACAACACATGTGCTCGTGTTATAAGTAGTTCGCGCTATCCGTAAAGGGTAAGCCGTAGAAGAAAAAAAAAAGCACTCATTAGTTGACATTCAATTGTTGGGAAAATTCGTTCCTAAAAGAGGAAAATTTTTTGAAGGAATTTTCTTCAGGGAATTTTTATCTGGCTGTATCTATTGGGTATCTATTAAGAGGGCTTCATTGTACTAAGTTATTCATCGTTAAGGGAGATTCGTGAAAGGGTTTGTGTTTAAAGAAATTCGTGTTAACAAAGTTCTGTATTCTCAATTGGTGTTATCTGTTTTAAAAGTGACGTTCATTGATTCTGTATCTACTAGTTCAGGAATTACTATACTGTTTGCAGTTAAATATAGGCTATCCGTTTTGCTATATTATTTCTGGTACATAAAATATCGATGATATTCGTGTATGTTTGTGTATAATTTAAATAGCATGCCAATGGTTTTAATAAGGATATTAGGAGAAGTAAAATTCGAAACTTAATCCCGAACGCAAATTTCATTCGAATTTGTGAAATTAGTTGTTTAATTTAGAATTAATAAGTTTACGGAGAATTAAAGTTTTCTTTTAAAATTTGATTCGATGAAAAGCGACATTGAAAATGTGTAATGATGTATTTAAATTTAAACCAAAAAATTTGCCATTTTTAATTATCCTGTTTTGTTTAATGTGACAAAATTTATACATCCGTTGAAATGCTTTTTAAAATATTTTAAATTCGGTGACAGGAATAGAAAAAGTGTAAAAAATTGAAACCAACCGGAACATTTTCTTAACTGTTATGTCCATATTATCCTTCAGCTTAAAATTTCTTAACAATATTTTGTTTCAAGTGATACTTCAACTTTAAATGTGGTAGTTTCTAGAACAAATTTCTTTACTAATTATGTCTGTTAAACAAACATTAAAAGTCATTAAAGACATTAAAAGACAAAATTAAAGACAATTATAATAGATAGCCATAAATAATACTAATAGATAATAAAAACGAGTTCCGTTTTGAAAAACATAATATTGATTTTTAAAACATTTTAATTTTCTTTCATAGTAATAAGGCTATTATAAACCAAATCTGAAAACCAAACTGAATTTAAAATATATTTCAAGCTTATCATTTTCAACCGCATTAATGATAAGAGAAAGTGCGAAATATTAATTATATATATATCATCTTAATCTTGCATATTTGGGTAATTAAATAAAGAGAATCAGTAAATTCATAACTAAATTTATGTTATTACAGATACACATGATATTGCATTGTATTTATATTATTATATCCATTTTTGTTACATAATTACCCTCTTTCTCAATACACTTTGAACACTGCACACACTTTAAAACACACACTTTAAGTACACACTTTAAAACACACACTTTAAGTACACACTTTAAAACACACACTTTAAGTACACACTTTAAAAATATGCGATGTAACAGCATACATAATCACAGTTAAAATTTTATTTGAAGGTTGCTTTTTACTTTATATATTTTACATATCTTTTCAATACACTTCACGCATCATCGCGCCAATTTTCTTATTCCAGAAAGAAAAAATTTCTTGGTTTTGTCTTAGCTACAAATGCCACATATTTTGTCTCTCGTCATCATTCTTAAACCTTCGTCCTCCCAAAGTGTCTTTCAGGAGGGTGGGGTCCAAAAAGATGATAATTCGAGGAAATAAGGTTAAAGCTGTCTGAGGGATGCTGTAAGATTGAAACTCCAATCTTCGAATGGTATCGAGAGTTGTAGCAACCGTGTGGGCGATTCTAAACACATCATTCATCTTGTGCTTATCAGTGCGCATCCTTCGTACCCACCGTACACGCAACTCATGATACTTGAGGACCTCCATGACAATAGCGTGTACAGCTACGATATTAATATCCATTTCCCTGTCTTGAATTTAAAGAAATTATTATTTTTTTTTTTACGAATAATGACATCTACACAAGTCACTCTCTTCAGTATCGGTTGTGGTGAGACGACTGGAAAGTTAACTATTATGGATTGGTGTTCGACAAATTTTAAATCAATCTATTTACAGTTTTCCCAATTTAGGCATTTTTATACTATTACAGCGTTCTTCTATGGATTTCACGAAGTTCGAAATCTTCTAACCACAAAAATTTGATAACCAATCACTGCTCCACCACGGCTCAAACAGATAAGAGTGGCGCCATTTTGTATATTGATCTCTTCCATTTGAACACGACGCTTCATCTATTGCAGTGGTTCCCAACCTGGGGGTCATGACTGTCAAGGGGCGCGAATAGGTTTCTGGTGGGGGGGGCACTGTAACTATTTTTAGTTGAAATTATTTTTATAAGAAAGTTCATATCAAATGTATGTGTGTTTCCAATATGGCTGAACAAATTGCAATGTTCTACTAATGGTTGTTAACTTTATATCTATAATATACATATTTGTATACTTAATATATATGTGGGTTGGGACACCTTTCCCTATAAGAGTGTGTAGACAGTGAAGCTTGCGCATGCGTGGAGTGGAAACAGAGAAGACTCGGGAGACGTGAAGCAACCGAGGTGGAGGTTGGGCGCAGTGCAGCGACGGCCCGACGATGTAATTATGTGAACTAGTTGTAGTAATTACCCATTAAAGGACATATTATTTATTCTAGAGTTCTTCATAGTGCTTCATAATAAGCATAAGTCCCACAAATGGGGGCTCGGCCGGGATGTGAACCCGGGACCTCTCGCACCTCCCCAGATGGTCCAAAGCATCTTCGATTAATGGAAGCGGAAAATTATTAAGGATCACATATATAATTAATATAATTTTTGGCGATAAAGGGTCGAGGATTACCTGGCTACTATAAAACTGGGTTGCGGCTTGGAAAAGGTTGGAAATGACTGATCTATTGGGAAGTACTAAAATCTTTTATGAGAATGTATCTTCTCCGGGCAGGAATTTGAAGTTCCTGGAATGTTCTTTTCGTGAAACATTGACGATTTGTTGTTGCTTTTTAAAGCATCCATGTATTTTTATTCATTTTATATGTCAGTAAAAGCTCCATTAGCAATGTTTATTTACGAAAAGAAAGTGAGCCATATTTGTTATATAGTAAAACCTTTGAATGGCGGTACTTCGGGACGAGTATCCTTCCTCCATTTGGAAGGGTTATGAGATAAGATGCGCTGGGAGTGGAAATTAGAAAAGTGTCCATTAGCTAGAGGTATACGCCCTTCGAGAATGTCTGTAAAGGAGGGTTTACTGTATTTATATATTTTCACACCATAAATCTCAGAAAAATAGGATTGAGAGATGATTGAAGCAAAAAATCTTTGGGCAGAGGAGAGCAAGAGACGATCGTTAAGAAGCCAGTGATTTTTCAAGAATTGTATCTCTAGGAAAAGAAAGAAAAAAAGATATATTTGTCGTTTGGAAGAAGTACCGATTTTCTGTACTATTCTATGATTGTAGCCAAATAATTTAAAATTTGTGTTTAATGTGCAAACAATTTTAAATAAACCATTGTTTGTATTATACAAGCCAACTACACATAGTCACATTGCCATTGAAACTGCACGTGCTTACGGTAATATAAAAATATTACCTACATACAAACTTTTAAAAGTAGTTTCATTTAGAGGACCAATTTTATTATTTTTTTAATTATTTAATTTAAATTGCTTTACAATGTTCAGTTAATTAGTTTAATTTTTGTGGTTCGTCAATTCAGGATGAGAGAAACTATGCAAACTTATCATAGATTTGTTCATAAAAGCTCTTTATAATATTTTAGCTAAATGAAATAATTCTTATTGTAATTATGCGTACTATAATTCCATTGTTAATTATTTTTAATTAATTCAACAATCTGTTAAAATTAACGGCTTTAATACCAACGTCAGTATAAGGGGCAGGCACTATTCTTTTCTCTCTTGAATTTCTAATAAGTCTGTTGAGGGGAAACTTTACATGCTGAACTTTGTATCACTACCATGTATATTTAACCATTGTTCATTCCTTTATATATTTCAAAAAAGTTATTGAAATTACACAGATTGGAAGGCAGCCTAAAATGTAACGTTTTAATTTGTTGGGTGAAAAGCTTTGCATTGTGAACAATGAACACCTGGAGCATGGAATCCATCCTCACCTCGTAACTCCATGCTCCATGCGATCACCCCTTACCTTTCGAAGCTGAGATCGCTCCTGTTCTGAATCTTCGATCGAACTCTTCGAAGTTCGGACGAACGGATCTGCGCAAGCGTCCTTTTTTATTTGGAAGGTCCTGGTTGCTGGTAGGAGGTACCTTCGAGCCAAACGCCGACGAGATTCCGCATCGGCAACTGAAGAAGCAATTTGCTTGTCATGGACTTGCCAATTGCCATGGAAGAGAACTGAACGACTTTCTCGGACAGTTTGTTTCACGGGATGCACTGGAACTTTTCCAAAATCCTGTGGGCCTCATGAAAACGGAAATCAAAGGAAACGAGGTTCCATTTCCGGTTTTTGAACGCTGTACCCGAGATTAAGTCCTCAAAACTCGTGAGAAAAGTTATCTGTCAGGTATGTCAATGCTTTTCTTTCACTGCTTATTTGTAGTGCGCGCTATAGTAAAAAGTTTTGGGGGCACAAGCTGGAATGTTTATGTCATTATTGCCATTTAGATATAAGCTCGAACTTCTTTCCTGCGTAATGTGAAATTGGCATATGAATTTTTAGAAATTTGCATGTAACGGAGAATAAGTTACTGTGAATTACAATTTCATTTATGTAACTGGGGGTCTTCATTCAACATTTGTTCCTGTTGTTGTCACAGAACTTGCCATACACGAATCTTGAAAATGATTTATAATCATGAATAAAATCAGAATTTATCAGACAGGTGAAAACGCTGATGGAAAATAAAGCAAGAACTAACGTTTTTTTCAGAAATTGATCGCCGTATGATAATTTACTGAATATAAATTTTACACGCTGGCAAAGTGGCCTAGATTATACATATAATCTTTCATTCTATCCCATTCGATCTTTAAACTTTTCAATGATTTCTGGTAAATATAAATTTCTAAATATAGCTATATCTTTTGTTTACGTGTACGTAAATCGTTTTATGTGTATACGTAATTAGATACGTACTGTTTGTCCCATATACATACCAACTATGCGTCATGCACGTTACAAGAACATATGCTTATTGATATATTGGATGGAACATATGCTTATTGATATATTGGATGGAACATGTACGTTTCAAGTATTTTTTTACATAGATCATTTGCAAATGAAAGGATCTGTACTTATTTAAAATTGTTTAAGTCAATTTAAAATTTGGAAATTAAGAGTTTCTTCTATCTTAGGTTTTGAGAATAATATTACTAATAATTTCCATATAAACTACTGACCATTTTCTTCATATTTCTCTCTATACAATATATTTTTATATTCGTAAGACACGTGGTCTTCATTATTCTATTTAGTTCTTATGTGAATATTTACTCGTAATATAATTTCCATCCGCTCGGTTAAATAAACTAAATTTAATGAATTAATTTTAACAAAATTAATCATTTTACTTCTTTGAAATTTAATTCTTTTACAGCATGTTTTGCTTTTTGAAAGTGGAAGTGACTGTTGTCACATATACGTGGTTGTATGTCGCTTACCTTTAGGAATTGAATTGTTCATGTATCTCTTTCTTTTGTTTTTAGCGAAATGGATGTATTTTTGTGGGTTTTTCTTTGATTTCGTAAGCATGAGATTTCTTTACGTATAACTATTCATACGTATAACTATTCTTTAACTTTACGTATAACTATTCTTACGTATTACTTTCATAGGCGTAGGCAGAAAGTTCTTAAGGCAGGTTATAGGCTTAATAGGTGAGGTTACGAACTCATATATTCCTATGTTAACTATATAAAATTTCTTCGCGGTGGGGTTGTTACAACCCCATAACCGCCCCTGTCTACGCCTATGATTACTTTTACTTGAAAGTTGGGTTTAAACTACCGGTTAAACTACTTTTTTAAAACTTCGTAATTTACTTGACGAAGTTCAAAATGTAATGGATAAAACTGCGAAGGTTTTATTTTTAAATATGTTTATTTTAAAAAAAGGCTTCAGATTATCAATGAAAAATTTGTTTAGGAAAAGATGTAGTTAGCATACATGATACAAATAAACAATACTCATTACTTACAAATAAAACTTTCGAGAAGTGAAAAAAAAATAATATTAGCACAATTCAATTTAGAGATATCATTTTATTTTGAGAAGTTAAACCTATTTTCCACTACAAGAATTCAACGTAAACAACTAATACTTCTGCGTTTCCAACAGCAATAATAAAATATAAATTAAATGGAAGTATAATGATAAAAAATCTAGTTACCATTATTTAATTTAATTAAACGAAAACTAAATAGTAATCGAAAAAGTCATGTCGTCTAGAATAGAAATATACAAAATTGACCCCAATACAACCATGGGAGCCCATAAGGCTTGAATCCTCTCTAACCGTTTTTTAAAAATTTAATTTTCTCGGTTTTGCCATGCGTTTATTTTCAGAGGCACAGCAATGAATTTTAGGTGACAGTTTCAACATACCCCGTTATGAACCGATGAATCAGCAATGTTTTAAGAACGGGAGACGAATCTGCTATGTATCGTAATTTTATTGATTTTTCTTAGCTCCCCTCCCTCCCAATAAAAAATAATACTCATGTGGGCGCTCCTGAATACGGCTAAATGAATAAATGTAATATCTAGAGGAATGGGAGACTGCAAGAATGAGAAGTAAACTCGGTGTAATGGAATCCACATTTCTCCGAAGATAAATTGAAACGGAAGCTAGAGACAGTATATAATGTCAATGATTCCGAACTATGCCTAAAAATGCAATGTGTTTTACACAGAAAATTCAACGTAGAATTGAAAAGAACAAGAAATTTACGAGGTTTAAGAAACCATGGCGCGTAAAAAGGAACTTCACTCCCTTTGTAAAGGGTTTACGGCCAATTCTTAGTGAAATAAAAAGTTCATAGCGATTGAAATTTTTCACTTGGTTATTCTTCACTAATGTTCTTTTCCCGCGGCGGATGACTGGCGCTATCGATTCACGAGACAATTCTTCGTCGACAGAATTTCTCGTAGAATGGATCTTCTCGTGGTTGTTGTACCCTGATCGTCCTGAGCTGCTTATGGGTGAAAAGATGTATTTTGTAAGCAAATTTCGCGTAGAATAAAGACCCATGGGCAGGCAAACAACTGTCTCTAAAAATTTACCAAATTTGAAATCGTAGAAGGACGTATTAAAATGCTAATATGGCTTCCTATTGTTTCAAATCTGGTAAATAATTAAGAGCTAAATGTTTGTGGAAAACTCAATATAAAGTAGTTTTGTCAGCTATTTTCTTCTTACAAAAATTTTGGTTTTCCCTCATAAGTTGTTTAACATGGTCAGAGAGACGATAGTAGTGTGTGGTCTCAAGAAAAATTAAACGCAGTAGAATTTCGAATATCCAAAATAAAGGGGAAGGACGCAATTTCGGATAGGAAAAACTTTCAAATAATCCGAAAACCCAATTTTCAGCGCAGAAGTGCAAAGAAACTAAAACCATTATTCAAAAATATGTTTAATTGAACAGAAGCATATGTGTGTGATAATTAAGATATTAACTGCTTTGGAAATAGTCCGGCATCTATGTGAATATCGGATACATACGAAGTGTATACATATCTTTGTATATGTCCGATATCTTCGATATGTTTCAATTTTTTTCTTAAGATCGGAAAGCGCTAGAAAAGGAACATGGGCGTTTTTGCTAAAAACCTTAAACCAGAATGTCTACTTAAAATCTTAATAACAAGCAAGTGAAAGAAAATCGCCTAAGGTCGATATTTAAATTTAGCGGGTTTCAATTAACATTAATTCGCCCAACTCTCTAATCCGCAACCCTCTAATTAGCAACGCTCCAATTCGCAACTCTCTAATTCGCAACGCTCTGATCCGTAACTCTCTAATCCAAAAACCTATAATGCGCAACTCTCTAATTCGAAACTCTTTAATACGCAATTCTCTAATCCGCAACTCTCTAATTCACAACTCTCTATTCCTCAACTCTCTAATCCGTAACTATCTAATTCGCATTTCTCTAATCCGCAACTCTCTAATTCTCAAGTAACTCGGTAGGTTTTTAACGTTAACAATAGCCATCATTATTGCATTTACGGAAGACCTTTACCTTGTCCTTTTTATTGCGTATAGACAGGCAGACAGGAAAGAAAAAGCAATAGCGGGTTCAATATCTATTGAAACCCGCTAATAACGCGATTTCGATTAACCTAGGCTTAGGTCAAGTGAATTTCGATTAACCGGGGTTTTACAATATTTCTACGTATTTACTTTTATATTCTTTTCCATCCCATGACTGAGAATAATTTACGTTAGAGAATTAAATCCTCTTTTTCATTTGTTCACTTTAGCGCTTTGATTTCAACATAATAAAAAATCACTAAAATAATTAATCATGGTCCTACTTAGTGGCGTTTCTAGACAAAAAAATTTGGGGGGGGGACACACAAATTCCTGCCTATATGCGCTGGCGCCGCCCGTGCACACGGAGAGGATAATGACATCCGGTTGTATTTGGGAGGCCATGGCCCCCCAGGCTCTAACCTAGAACCGACACATGTCCTACTGTCCTACATCTCTACAACTGCAGTCCTACTGTGGCGCAGCAGTAACGCATACGTTCATCTTATTGTTGACTCGGGTTTCATTCTAATGTTAGAACGCGTGACGTCATTCTACCCATCGTAGTTCGGGAATTTGTCCCCTAGACAACGAAGGTTCGGATTCCGCGGGAAATATTGAGTGCAGCATGACCTTAGTTGTCCTTGCTTCGTAAACAACAAACAAGAGCGGATACCAAGACCGTAGCCAGGATTTAATTTCAAGGGGGGGTTCAAAAATTTTTACAGCATGTATCGATACAATCACAGCATGCAAGGCTGTAGCCAAGTCCCATTAAAAATTTAGTTTCGGGGGGAACCGGTCCCTAAGTTACCCCCCCCTCGCAGATACGGACATGGTGGATAGCTTTCTACTGATTCATGTACGCTTACTACGAACAAGCGGATACATCGATCTATTTGTTCAGTATTTGGAGCTGAATACGCATAGACGCATTCTTAGTATTAGATGATAAATCTGATGATGATTTGTCGACACATGATAGGACACGAACCCATCATTCTTTGGTTTCCGGTCAAGAGCTTTACCATTAGGCTATAGAAGGCGCCAGATACTCATTCCCATGCGAGCGTATATAGGGCGTTACTATGGACAAGTTCGCTATTAGTGGGGCAGTACATGGACTGTTTTTTTCTTCTTCCTATTTTAATAAACACTCTTAGTACTTTAAATAATTTATTTTCTGCGACAAGTAATGCAAACTTGTTATATGCATATCCACGATAACAATTAATATAAACCTGCCATATGCCTGCTCAGAGCAATTTCCTGTTTCTGAAAATTTCTTTTCCTTCGAGCATTTTTAGTGACCAAATGTATCTGTTTATCAAGAGAGGTTTTTTTTTTACCCAATTGTAGTCACATGTCTATCATTCAGACTTGATTCTGCCCTTATGGGTGGAATTTTATGCTTTTGCAACGTATTGCTATGCATTTCTTTATTCATAGTCTCCATTTTGTTTAGTTGGGTCACTTTCTATTTTAATTAATTAAAATCGATTTCTTTTTCCGGGTTGTAAGTGTTTATGAACTAATGGGAAACTGGGACTATTGAATTCCTCGGAAAATTTGATTTTATGGAGGACCTTTATATAGACTGGTTTCTGCACAAAATCATCATCATCATCATCATCATCATCTTCTTCTTCTTACTATTATTATTATTATGTTCGTTATACATTGTTATATTACACAGCATCAAGGAGATAATCACTGTCCTCTTGATCTGGTTCTTGGTTCAGTTCAAGTCTCACCCAGAAACCTGAGAACTGTCCATGTACCTTCTTAATATATAGGCGGTGCCAAGCAAGGGAGTTATTATTATTATTATTATTATTATTAATAATAACGGTAAATATTTGCTTGATGGTTTGCATTTTATAGTTTAAGAACAACTGGGATCATGCTGAAGTAGGACTTATAGCCTTTTGAGGAACCCAGGCATTTGCTGTCAAAGGGAACCGAATTTCGGACAACGGTGGGTTGGAAAACAATAGTACCATATTAAAGTTGAAACCCGGGTTAACAGCTCAACAAAACCAACGCTTACTCACTCACACAAGGGCCTAGTCAGTCAATCCCCAGCTGGGGACATGTGTGGGGCTAAGATTGATTCACTCTGGTGTAGTTCCGCAAGATTTGGGGCGGAATACTTTCAACATTATCCTGAAATTGCTCTTGGACCCTACATTATTCCATACCTGCGCAGCAGTACAGATAATTTAATCTCCATTCAATTTTGATCATAATATTTCTTAACATACAATAGAAATGAATTAAGAATGACCCAAATAATATTTTACTATGTGAATACATATATTATAATATATTAAATATTTCTTACATCAATTATTTGTAATTTTTACATATTATATTTATTGGAGACTATATTTAAATTTCCTTATGTTTGAACAAATTGCAAACAACATTTCTGATTTATATTGCTGGTTAAAATTTTAATATATAAAACGTTTTTCTTCTTAAAATTACATATCACTTTACTTTTGAATTCCTTGTTGTTTACTCTCGGATACGATTTAACTTGTTAATTAAAAAATTTTCTAAAAATTCCGTCAGTTTTAATTTATTCAGGAATTTTATCTGTTTTTTTTTATCAAATTTCAACACTGATTGTCGAGAAAAAATTTTGCTTCAAGAAATTTTTCAATTACGTTTTTAGGCATATTTCCTTTACACCTTACTGTGTGTTCTTAAATAAGTAAACATGTATTTTACTTTTTTTCAAAATATATTTAGAGAAAGAAAATTTTATGCGGAAGGAATACTATCTAATTTAAAAACAATTTCATCGCTAAATTTAACTGTCTTTTTCATCTAGGAAAATTTG
>QLNU02015359.1:19359131-19385132 GCA_006491805.2 Dysdera silvatica
CGAAATGTACTCCACCTAACTCCTTCTGATATTAATCCATAGTCCCACCATAATTGCCACCTCTACCAACAGACAGCCAACTTTTCCACAATTTGGTAATTTCTGGGAAGAGTGGCCGCACTACAAAAACCACGTAGTACTTGACTTCCTACTTTTGGAAGTCAACATTTCACTTAATAACTCAACTCTAGTTACATCCGCGAATCAACCTCGTTTGTTGACGATATTCCACGTGTTCACTCCCGAAGAAGGGCGAACTTTTATCGCCCGAAACGCGTAGCTCGAACTCAATCTTGACATAAATACGCTTCTAAAACGTTTTTTGTCTCTTATTTATATTGCGTATTGTTTCGTCGAATATTTCCACGTAATACGCTTATATTTTTAATTAATACGTACTTTTTCGTCTTTAAACAAAACGTATAGCTTAACCTAACAGCTAAATTAGTCAGATTTGTTCATCCACATCAATAGAACTCCTTGTATTTGATACAGAAGGTGCTTTTCTCATGCACTTTGGACACATCCAGTGCGGTCATTGGCTTCATTCTGCTTGTTTTGGCGCGAGTACCTGAAGTCATGCCCGTATCCAGAGTGGGGGATCGTAGTAACCTCCTCCCCCGAAACTAAATATTTAATTGGACTTGGTTACGGCCTTGCATGCTGTGATTGTATCGATACATGCTGTAAAAATTTTTGAACAACCTCCGAAATTAAATCCTGGCTGCGATCTTTCCTGAAGGACTTAGTCCTTCATAACAATCATCGTCAATTTTTCTTCTTTCCAAGTTGGTTTTAAAATTTTTCATAAGTACCCTAGATTCTCCTAAGCTTTCTTGGACGTCCGAGTCATCTGAGTCTTCTATTCATTATTTTGAACATTATAGAACTGGTTCTATAGAATTTAATTCCAATTATCTGTATATTTAGCCGAAAAAAGTCGTCTCTACGCACAGAATTTCGCTGTTTACGCTTTACCTGTTAGCCTGCGTCGATTTTCTGTTACAGCGAAGAATATTTTAAAGATTTTTTTCGTTACTTAAAGACCATCATTCAAATTTTCAGCTCCTTAATGTTCCCTTCGTTCATCTGTGTAATTGCGTTTGTAAAAAGCGTTGGAAAGTGTGTAAAAGGCGCTGGAAGTTGCCGTGAAAAATTGTTATCGTTTTTAATATTTTATTCATAATTGAATATTTATTTCCTTTTAAAACAGCGCGTCACCTACAGATCACGGTTCAAAGGGAGGATAATCTGAGGCAGGTACAGAAATTTGATTTGATTTTCAAAGCGTGATTTAATTTTGAAGATTTTTATGCACCAATAACTCAAAATTTAACTTCGTCAACTCCTTTCTCTAACGTTATTTTCGTTTTCTGAGACGTTCAAACGAACGGGAGCGGAGATTTAAAAATGATTTAATTTCCGAGTACGAAAATTATTGCTTTTGCAGTGCGCAGAGAGAGAAAAGGTGGAGCGGGAATTAAATCTCCTTCGAAACTGCAATTCTTGGTAATTCATTTAGCGTTTGGAAAAAAATCCAGTTACTTATGATTTGATTTTGGAAACATTTTCACTTAAATTTTTTCTATTACATTTGTGTTAATTGACCTTAGTAATTCTCTTTTAATCGGCTTTATGTCTCGCAGTGTTAAAAGCCAGAAATACAGGATTTTAGTCTTTCCTTGCTAACTGGAAAAACGAAATTTTCATTTATAATTTTTTGAAGGAGGAATCAGCTTTAAGCGAAGATTCTATAAATACCTACACATTTTTACTAGGCTTTAATTATATTCCAACTGAAGCTATCCCTTTATTCGACTGTAAGTAAATAAAACATATTTAACGTATATAAAATCTCCAATAATACGATTAATGCGTCATTTTTAAGTTGTTATATTGGCGTATTTGAATTAAGAAAACTCATGACTGATTATCAGGTAACAAATGCATGAGCACAATAGCTTATTACGTACATAGAGCTCATGACAACACTAGCTTATTACACACATAGACCTTATGACAACAATAGCTCATTAAGTAATGGTATTTGTAAAATGCAATCGACCTTCCAGTCTAAATACTTGCTATTAATTTTATTTAAATTCATTATATGCTTCGAGTGAATGGTGTAAATCAATATTTGTCTTAGTGCTTGATTGATTGTTTGGCTTTTTTATGGCGCAAGAGCATCTGGGCTATACTGCGCCATGTTTTAGTGCGTTTCGCGTCGACTCTCTAGACCAGGGGTGGGCAAATGCGGCTCTTCGTTGAGTTAAGTGCGGCTCCCATTGAAAATTTAAATCCCTTTTTTTATTATTTCATAACTTTTTTCACAAACCTTGTTAAATTGACTGAGATATGAAGATCATTTTTGCGTAGGATCTTAAGTACAAAATATTTAATAATTTTACACGAGTAAAAGCAAATTTAATTAATATTGAAGAAGAAAAGACGGAAGAATACGAAGAAAAATTGAAAGATTTGCAAGCAGATTTCAAATATAGGTTTAAAGATTCGAAAAGTTTGAAATACACATTTGCATATTTTGTGAACCCATTTATTTGTGTTATTATTGAAGATTGATTTTAAATTTCTGAAATAATGCTTGTTAAAAAAGCGGCTGAGGAATGGGAGTTATTAGATATAAAAGAGGATCAGGCATTGCAAATGCAGCACAAATCTACTTCTATAATTGAATTCTGGGAACTAGTGCCAGAATTAAAATGTTCACACTTAAAGAAAGTTGCTCACCGTCTAATTTCAATTTGTGGTCCAACATATTGCTGTTAATTTTTGTACACCACAATGAAGTTCATGAATTCGAAATATCGTTACATTCACATCGCATAATCGCTGCAGACGGCCTTATCAACTTTTTCACTAAATTTCAAAGATTTGACCAAAGGTCTTCGTTAAATGCTATATTTTTTTTTAATGATACATTTTTATTTTATTTTTATTATTAAAATTTTGAAATAATTACTTTGTATTTTCTTTCTCTTAATTATATTTTCTTACATGTATATTTTACACAGCACTTAAGACTTTTATATAATATGTAACCATATTAATTAAATTTGTGTATTTAATACTATGTAACTGTGATGTGTCTCTTTGTGATACATTAAAAACCGGAATGCAGCTCTCATTGACTTCACGAGTACCTACCCCTTCTCTAGACGTTTCGCACGCAGTTTGTGAAACATTGCGAATAATTCCGAGAATATCTTTAAATTGTGTTACATTTCCTCATGTGAATCACTTAGTTAGCCACATGAACTTTATTTGTTAGTCAACACCTGGTTAGCTAACAAATATTCAGCATCAACATAAAAGCATTACTTGCCTATCGTCCTGATGTGTTTATTGCTTATTTTATACTTTTGTCCAAGTAGTGTTAAACGATAAATAGATTGTTAGATTTTCCTTAAATATTTATAGATGATTCCGTGGCTATGCATGTGGTAAGAAAAGAGTTCCGTGGCTATGTATGTTGTAAGAAAGGAGTTTCGTGGCTATGCATGCTATAAGAAAATCGTTCCGCGGCCATGCATGTGATAAGAAAGGAGTTCCATGGCTAGATATGCTGTAAGAAAGGAGTTCCGTGGCTAGACATGCTGTAAGAAAGGAGTTCCGCGGCCATGCATGTGAACCCAAGATGCATCACTTGATGGCACAGATGGTGCACCCAAGGTGCAGAAATGGCGGAGGAACCGAGTTTTACACTTAAAAAAGAAAATGGACGCTTTTTCTTTTCGAAGAACCCGTTACCATCCACTGAGGAATTTAAAATCTTGACAACATTATTTTGTTTACACCTTTATTTCACTATTATTATGATTTCTATCGTTATTATTATTATGTGCTCTAGCGCTTTAGACCATCCAATCAGTCAAGTTGGGTTGGGTTGGGTTCAGTTCGATTCTGAGCGAGCTTCTATTTAGCTCCTTTTGTAGGTTTTCAAACCATCTTCTCCTGGAAATACAGTGCCGCCAGCTCGGCCAACTTTTCCAAAAACTTTTACATGCACACTAACACGTAAGTGTAAGCTTCTGAGAAAATATATCATGATTCCAGATGAACCATACAGCAATCTTGGTACGTAAAATATATACAAACATACTATTCTTATACAGTGTGTCCGTGAAGTCATGGTGCACTTTTGACCGGTCACAGGAAATCAACGAAACAAGATAGAAATGTGAAATCTTCACCAAATAAAAGGAAAACTATCCAAGTTTCATACCTATTCAGTGCAGTTTGATGTGGCCTCTATTTGTTGATAAACGATATTCAAGTTCTTCCTACAAATGGTTAAGGATGTCTGGTGTAACAGAGTGAATAACGTCTGTGCACTTTGGTCACGGATTCGAATTTAGCAAGCCACAGAACACACTGAATTTTCCTCTGTAACGTCCACATCTTGACTGGCGTGGGCTGATCCACTGCCGCGCAGCTCGTGGTGTTGCGTCATCACCTGTGTGCGCACACGCTTGCACATCAGAGTACAGAAACTTGGAGAGTTTGTCTGTTATTTGGTGAAGAGTTCACGTATCTATCTTGTTTCGTTGATTTCCTGTGACCGGTCAAAAGTGCACCATGACTTTACGGACACAGTGTATATGTAATTTTACTGTTGTTGCTGATTTGTTGCAACCATTACGGTCTTTTAATTATTAACACTGTTCTTCAAGTGTAGTATTTCTCAACCTTCACGAGGCTGCGTCCTGGTAAATTCTTTTTTTTCTATGATGAGGGCCCTGTCTCAATAAATTTACTCGTAAATACCTTTTATTTTTTAAGATACACACATTAGACTATAAGCATGAATAATTAATTATAGCATAATCATAAAGAATATCAGTGCACCCCTTTCTGGTCCACTTCCTATCTGACTGAGTTCAGACTTGTGACTTTCAGTTTTAAGGACAGAGGATGCACTGCGTTCTGTTGTAATCGGCTCGCAGGCGCTTTTTATGGCAGGTCATAATGAGCGGTAAATCCTTTCTTATATGCCAAAAAATTTCGATGTCTTAAAATTCTTGGTCGTCATGAATACCCACAATACGTTCACGTATTTCATAATACAGGGCTTGGTCATTGGCAGTTGCTGCAAAGATTTCATTTAGGCGTCCTGGGTCTTATCTTCCTGACGCATTCACTACTATTCTCCTCAGAATATTTCCACGGTAAAATATTTAATCAGAAAAAATGATCAGAAAAATAAAATGAAAAATTCCAAAAGAATCTTTCGCGACCCTGTATAATTCATGCCGAAGAAATTTTCACTCATTACATTAGCTTCATTAATAAATATTTAAACCAATTTACACATTTAGCGTTAATGTTCGAGGTGTAAAGCATCCTTTTTCTAATAATTTAAGATCTACGCATAGCGACGGGATCTGCTTCGGTGAACAACTAGTTCAACTTTGATATTTATGGTTATGATCTACTAATCGTCACCTAGCTTAACTTTAACTTCTAGTGTTATAACTCTATAAGCTCTTAAGAAAATTGTATTTTCAAAGAACATTTTAAATATTTCGGCATAAATTTAAAAGTAAGCCTTTCAAATTTTTAATGCTGTATCGCCGAGAATACAAATTTAAAGGTTTTTCTCTTTTTAAAGTAAAATCTAACCCCAAGCTATTTACTATCTAGTGGTAATTAATCAATGTCTAAATATTTTATTAAAAAAATCAACGAACATCTTGCTTCCTGTCTTTAGAAACTCAATTTTGTATTACAAGTTTATTTTTTAGCGGACAGTATTCTTCCGCTTTTATTTTACTTCGGTCTGCATCTTTTATTTCTAAAGAAGAAAAAAAATCTTTTTTTAGTTCACATTAGGTAAAATGAAGTTCCCAGTGGTCTCCCTCCTCTCGCCAAATTCGCTCTATCGCCAAAACTACTGTTAACATCGCCATAGGTGTCTCAACGAGAGACCAATCATCATAAAAAACATATACAGCATATAAAACAATATACATAGAGCAGTGTTTCTCAACGCGTATTCCGTGGAATCCTATGGAACCGGGACGATAGTGCGGAATTAAGGTTTTCATGGGCCCTAGGTGTAACAGGCAGAATGGGCCCCTAAAAAATGTGGCCCCTTCGCTATATTCGGTCAATTAGCCGTGAGTTTTTCTCTTACGTTTATTATTTTAATATTTAGGTCTATCAGCAATGAAATTTATGGGGCAACTATTATATAAAAAGAGTTATAATGACGCCTAAGCTTAAATACCAGGCCTTTACAGGGCCCCAAAATCTTGGGGCCATAGACCCAGGCCTACTTGGGCCCATACGTAAATCCGGCACTGCGCGACGACCCTCAGGGGTACCGCAACTAATTTGTAAAGCATGGCTAACAATGCCATGGAAAGCTGAAAATTTTGTAACTCTCCCACACTTATATATATAAAATACATTTATAACACACTGTATATAATACATATAAATAGTTTTTTGAGTAGTGGCCACTATTTATTTTCTAGATATATAGCACATATACAAGGTTCTAATTTTTACAGGCCTTTGATGTATCCACCAGCGTTGCATACAACGTGTTCCCAGTTATGAGGAATCTTTTAGATACAGCTGGCACTGCTTAATCTGTGCATGTTGCAAAGGGAGCGATCTATTGCCTGACGAAGGTCTTCAACCGTTCGAAAACGAATCCTACGCAGTGTTTTCTTCATCCGAGGGATTAGGTCGAAGTCTCAGGGGCTTAAATTCGGAGAGCATGAAGGCTGGTAGAGCACTTCCCAGCTTCAGCGATTGAACAAATCAGATACAGCTCCTGCTGCATGCTTCCTTACATTGTTGTGCAGAATGATGGGCGGGTTAAGTGTCGTCATTTTCTTCTCAGAGCTGCTCGCAGATCGTTTTTGAAAAACGAATAATTGTACTCTGAATTAATGGTCTGCGTGAGAGAGACGGCATGCTTCCCAATCGTAGGCAAGAATTTTTAACCAGCTCCCACGCTCTTCCTTCGAAAACATTGCGACTGTATGCCGCGACCGCTCGTTCACAAATGCTATGTTCCTGTTATCACCGCGCATGCGCATAGAGAAGGAAAGGTGAGTTCATTTGCTCTGAGGGAGGGTAGGCATTTAACTTACCTGTGGTATAAATGGCATCGCCTGACTCCGTTTTACGGCGTCGTTACAGTATTGTTGCCACTACTTATAAACTAACCCGTATATACAACATATGCCTATATACTGCTACATATATAATACACTAAAATAGATAAAACAGAAGTTAACTAACAACCAATATCCAGCAAAATAGAAAAGCATTATATACCTTTCATACATACCATGGGCGCCCATATGGGGGTTAGGGGCTCGAGCCCTCCCCTAGCCGTTTAAAAATTTGATTCGCCCGAACCTGCTACGCATTTACTTTCAAAAGTTTTATAGTTACATTTTAAAATAAGGTACTTTTTAGCTTATTACGAATTGTCAAGCAATATCAATTATTTTTGTAGCATTTTAGTATCATGTACTACTAAAAATGTCATGTATCACTAAAATGTCTGAGAACCTTGAGCAGGAGGTAATAATTTTTCTCAGCCCACCCCCCACTAAAAGTACTCATGTGAGCGCCACTGTTTTATACTGATATATTTACTTCTTATTTTGATATTTATGTACAAACAGCGATAAATAATAGCCTTTTAGAGTTTCCTTAAATCAAGGGGTTCCGTCCTTGAAAATATGGTAAAACAAGGGTTCCACAGGTGGGAGGATGAAAGGTTTGAGAACCACTGCTTTACAGGAATCGGACTATAACTATTTTTATCTAAAACTAAACGCTTTACAAACTATTGTCATACTGTATACACTTTTTTCTGTGATTATAATTTATAACGTTAATAACTGAACGTTATAATTCATAATAATTATATAATATATTATCAAAATTATAAAGGCATTTAAGTATGTATCTAATGTGTTTATCTACCAAATTTCACTCGATGTATTTACGGCGCTTAAATTACAGCCGTCACCCGAATTTGCAGACCGTAGTTCTATTAGTGTATATATATAGTATATATACTATTAACCACTATTTTAAACTTTAGTAAACATAATCATAACTACTACTTTAGGTTAGTATACATATTAGTAACTACTACGTTATAGGTTAATATATATATTAATAACTACTGCTTAGGTACTACTTACTACGTTAGATATTTGAATTCTAGCTTCGTTTAATATGGGGAACACTGCTCTCTAAATCTTATGTTTCAACCACACAGCAGTGGTTTACAAACTTTTTCGGTTCTCAGCGTCTTTGGTGAACCAAGGTTCTTCCAATGAATCCTATGTCAAGTTTTAACAAATATATTTAAGTAAAAATAAATAAAACACGCATCGAAGATCACAAAAAAAAAGTAATTGGAAAAATTCAATTAATTGAAAGTAGTGGGAGCGATGAGCCTGCTGACCACCTCACATTTTATCAAATCGGAGAATTAAAGCTGAACCAGAGAAAATCTTATTTCCTTCCCGACATTGATTTTCGCACTATATTTAGTTTTTATCACAGTCAGCGCCGAAAACTCAGCTTCGTGCAAATAAAATTATGAAAATTTTGTAATATTATTTCGCGGCGCCCCTCTGAGGAAGCCGAGGTTCCCCAGAGCGCCGCGGCGCACACTTCGGGAAGCACTGCCATAGAGTCTAAATATAGATTGTGATAGAATCATTTGATGAAACTGAATTTTGTTTTATGGATAAAATAATAATAATAAAAAAAACAACAACATAACCTCGGTTGTCAAAACCAAGATAGACTATGCGTATATACTATAATACTAATTTCATAATAATAATAATAATAAATATAAGTTGATACTACTACGAGCTAATAATGCTGCAAAAATTATGATGCCAGAAACAACATTAGAGACTGAAACACATAAGCTGTACTAGGACATAGCAATAGTAATAGATGAAGGCGGCGCTACATACTTGACTAGTTAATAAAAGTAATCAACTAGTTAACAAAAGTAATTATCAACTTCAGTTAATAAAAGTTACAAAATCGTAAGTACTATAGATGTAGCAATGTCTTACACAAACAACATACAGACCAAACAAACAAAAATTATAAAATACCAAGATATCAGGCGCGAAATCGAAGACATGCAACATCTGAGAAGGGTTGACATTATACCTTTTATTTTGTCATCTACAAGCTACTGGCGAAAGCGAGGGGTGTTGATGGGGTTGTAACCCCCCATTGCAATGAAATTTTGTATATTTAACATAGGAATATGTGAGTTGTAGCTCTGTAAACCCCCATTGAGCCTATAACCCCTCCTTTATGAACTTTTTGCGTATGCCTATGGTACAAGCCTAATACCAACCACATTACACAAGAAATTTAGAAACACCTGAGATTGGCCCTAACATCTACATCGAGATACAGAAAGCCATAACCTTAAACACATAAACAATCAGGGAGTTCTCTTAGACAGAACATCCATCCAGAATAATCCATAAACATAAAAGGTATACTTTGGTATTTATCACCACTCACCAATCTTAAGCCTATACCACCAATTGCAAAAATATGTATATAATAATAGTAATAATAAAGTCGTTTCGATGATTTTTTGGCACCTGTGGAAAATATACAGTTAATAAAAGCTAACGGGACTACAAAGCTGAGAAGATTTGTGAAAATGACCAGGTCAAAATCCTGTGGGGCTTCCAAAGTGACAAACATCTTACCCATAATACACCTGATAACAATAGTAGAAAAGAAGCAAGTTTTGATAATAGATGTAGCTGTTCCTAGTGATTCAAGAAGAATTCAATAAAATCATCAAATACGAAGACCTGCAAATTTAGACGGAAAGATTATAGGAAGAAGTTAGTTGTCATCCCCATATTAATAAGAGCCTTGTATGCAATCCCACCAAATATTGAAAAATATCTGAATAAAATGGGAATTGACAAAATTACAATACACCAACTCCAATAAGGCTGACGATATTTGGAACGGCAATTAACCTACGAAATTCCATTTGATATCTCAGGCCCTTCGGAAGGGCCTGATGTTAAAGGAAATGTTTAGTCGCAAATTCAAGATGGATCGTGCAATTCTATCAGAATAATAAAAACTTTGTTTCGACGAAATGCAATTATATTTCTATATCCATTATAGCTCCTTTGAATTGATGGGACTGGATTGATGTAAGCTTTCATGTCTAACAGAGTATGTAAGCAGCATTGGTCTCTGAATAAAGAAAGCTTTGTTTTGCAATGGTTTGAAAACTCCCAAATAGCCTTAGTACGGCCATAAACCAAACAGCTTGGGAAAGACACAACAGACCTGTTTTTCAAGACGGTCTGTTTGCTCTAAAACCATCATTCTTAAAACCCACGCTTTTTGCAATAGGCAGCAGATGTATCTTTTCTTTGTTGTCTTGCAGTTCGAAAACGTAAGAATGTTTTACTGTCGTTGTAAAAGTGTAAGTGCTTACAAGATGAAAGCATGTACAATTCCTGTAACATTAATCATACACAAGAAGTATATATTTTGATATAAATGTGATTATTCATAGAGATATTTCAGTATCTAATTCATCGGCAACTAGCCTCGAAATTTAAGGTAAAGTGAGAGGGGTTTATACAAAAAATTTTAAATTTCATAAAAAATATAAAAACTTGGAAACTGACCAGCGAAGCCCAGATTTGAATACTAGGACATCAAAACTAATATTCTACGTAGAGAAAAAAATTGAAAACTTAACAACATTTCCCCATTAAAATCTTGAGTTTCAAAATGGAAAAAAGGCAAACGAAAATAGAATGACTCATATATGTCTACTACTAAATTAGAAATATAATTTTGCAATAGTTTATATTTAATTCAAAAGCATAAGACGAAGATTTTCATTATTATTGACTGTGATACCTGGCCAGATGAATCCCCACATCTCAACTTAGAAAGGTTTCAATTTCACTAAGCTTAGCTAGAATTACAGGAAGCGTCTTCCTCTTGTTTTTTCCCCTTTTTTCTCATGTCTCTTAGGTTCCCTAATTATGAGATTACCCCTAATGATTATTTTATTATTATTATTAGTAGTAGTGGGTTTCAATAGATATTGAACCCTCTCTTGCTTTTGGTTTTCTGGCGGTCCGCAATAAAAAGGGTAAGGTGAAGGTCTTCCGTAAATGCAATAATGATGGCTATTGTTAACGTTGAAAACCTACCGAGTTACTTGAGAATTAGAGAGTTGCGGATTAGCGAATTTCGGATTGCGAGTTTCCGATTGGCGAGTGTCGAATTAACGAGTTTTGGATTAGTGGATTGGCGGATTAGAGGAGTTGCGGATTAGAGAGTTGCGAATTAATGTTAATTGAAACCCGCTAAATTTAAATATTGACCTTAGGCGATTTTCTTTCACTTGCTTATTATTATTATTATGTCATTTATATATTGTTAGACTGCACAGCATAAGGGAGATATACACTATCCTCTTGATCTGGAGTTCTTGGTTCAGTTCAAGTCTCACCCAGAAACCTGAGAACTGTCCATGTATCTTTTTAAACTATAGGAGGTGATCAATATGTCGATTTTTTTGCAGGTCTGCTGTCGTTATGACAGCAATGTTCGTTTTTTTAAGAAATTCTTTAATTTAGGGATGATGAGTGCACCTATCAGAGTGCACCTATCACAATGGGGATGACTGTTACTTATTATTATTATCATCATCACAATTAATACACCTTTTCCTCCAGTGATAAACTATTGTACACAGGGTGTCTGACCATATGGAATATGTAGAAAATCTGAAAAAGTCACAAGAATTTTTTCTGACCGGAAAAGTCAGAAAAAAATCTAAAGTAGTATAAATCAGGGAAATTTAAAAATCAGCCTTATAAATAAATTCAGCCAATTAAAATATTCTCCATAAATTATAGCATAAATATTATCTATGAATAATATATAGCCGAAGGCAGAAATATTTATTTTCTTTCGAACGTTTCACCATCTAATCACGCCATACCATCGGCGTTGGTATCACTACGCCAATAAACGTTGATTGATTGACATTGTTGTTTGATTTAATCTGCGTAGTGTTCGATTTATATAAAATAAATACATAGCCTATTAAAAGGTCTCCTATGAATTATAGCCTATTAATCTATTTTACATGTAAATGTATTATATGTTAATTATAGTCTATTAAAATATTTTATATGCTCATTAATATGTCTTGGTTCAACAGTCACTTTAAGCCATGGTCCCCTCTTCAATGGTTATGCGAATAAGATGTATTTGTAAATGACATGTAAGCGTAGGGTAATTGCCAGTCAGTTTTTTAAAATGAGACTATTAGAGATAAAATAATAAAGACAAATTTGAAGAGAAAGTTAATATATAATCAGAATATTTTTCGGGTGTAAGATCAAGAAAGAAAACCTTAGAGATAAGGCCAATATAGAATCTCTCTCTCTCACAGAGATAAGGTTAATAGAAGGAATCTCTCTCTCTCTTACAGAGATAAGGTCGGTCGGTCGGTCAGTCAGTCAGTCAGTCAATAAATCAATCAATCAGTCAGTCAGTCAGTCAATCAAGTAAGCAAGCAATCAATCAGAAGTTTATTTACACATATGTACGAATGCGATACATCCGAAATGTATAGAAGTAAAGTTACAAATTATGAATTTATATCATATATGTTGATTCCAAGTAAATGCTGTAGCATAACTCTCTCGAGAGCTTAAGCTAGAACTAATGAATAGTTTAATTAAAAAATCAATTCAAGTAAAATTAAGTAACGCCAGAGTGACATATTAGAACATTTTCAACTTAAAACATTCACAGTCTTAATACTGCTCCCCCATCATTCCCTCTACCAATTGCTTTTTAATTGTATTTTTAAATTGCCCAAAATTTCTTATTTTCTTTGTTACATCATCAAATGTATTCCATAGTCTGCAAGATAAATTATTTCTACTTTTCTCTGTTCTTGTCTTTGGTATATGTAACATCTCATCCCTTCTCCTTTTCTTCATTCATATGTTGTCTATATATTATGTCTATTGCATCTCTGAATTTTTCTTTATAGATTCTTTCATACGTTATGGTAATTATACAATATTCATTTAATTTACTTGCTGGAATAATACCAGTGTCCTCCGTTACTGTTCTCCAATTCCAAGTATATTTTTCATATAACAATGCAAAAAATCTCCCCTGTATTCCTTCTGTTAACCTAAGATTGATTTTCCCCATATTTCTCCATACACAATTACAATATATGAGATGGCTGTGAACAAATACATAATATAAATCTATTTTTTATATATTTTGGTTGTACTTTTGCTATTTCTTATTACTCCTATACCTCTACTTATTTTCTTGGATATTTTACTTATGCGGTCGGTCCATGCTGAGTCTTTATTTATTGTTACACCTGAGAATTCAATTTTGTCAATTAAATCAACGTCTTCTCTATTTATCTTTATTGCCTCTCCTCTTGCAGCTTTGTTATATATTACATAATAAAGAGAATGTCTCTTTCACACAGAGATAAAGTTAATAAAGGGAATGTCTCCCGCCTAAAGATAAGGTTAATAAAGAGAAGATCTTTGTCACAGAGATAAGCTTTATAAAGAGAATATCTCCCGCGGAGATAATGTTAAAAAAGGGAATATATGTCACAGAGATAAGGTTAATAAAGAGAATCTCTCTCTCTCTCACAGAGATAAAGTTAATAAAGAGAATATTTCTCTTACGGACAGGGCTTAAATATGGAGGAGTCCATCAGAGTTCGTCTCCGGTACTTCTTCGTTTTTGGCGATTATTTAAATATTAGCCGGAGCCCCTAAATAGTCGCTGTTGTTGAGCTCCGGAAATCTCCAAAGCCCATAAATAGACGTTTAACGCATGTGTTCAAAAAACGTAATTTTTCCATTGAAGCAATACAGCGAATGCATTATGCAAAAGATTTCATTTTATAAGTAAGAGCAGTCGTTAGAGACTTCAGAATTTTCAAGGAATCTTCTTTCAAGGAAATTAAGAATGAACTGAAGAAACTGATTTCAACAGTTAATTGCATCCCTTTCACAAGCGCAGAATGTGAAAGAGGGTTTTCAACAATGAATTGGATTTGTACAACACAGCGTGTTTCCCTTCACATTCAGACATTATCGAATTTAATGTTTGTTTGACTGGTTGGCCCGTCTATTAATGACTTGAAACCGGAGTCTTAAGTGCATTCGTGGCTAGCAAATAGTCATCACAGTGCAATTGACAACCAATAAAAAAAAAGGAAAGAAAAAGAAATACTGACATGTTAATTTTGTGGAATATTTTTCATTAATTAATGTAAGTGGGCAAATTCAGGGTGTCTACAGGGTCATGAATTGCCAAAAAAGGTCATGAATGTCATGAAAAAGTAATGAATTTGGGAAAAAATTAATTGAATATTGAAAAAGTAATGAATGAGGACATAGGACATTTAAAATTCCAAAAATAGTGAAATTTATAACGCTTTTGACTTTCATTTTCTTAGCAAATATAAATCCAATGAAAAATATTTTTGATCAAGAATAACAAACCCTCTTCTATGTACTTATATATATAACATGGCCAAAAATAATTTTAAATGTCAAATATTTTTCTTAATTTTACAAAATATTAAATATGATTTACAAATTGAATATTACATGGCAAGAGACTGCACGCAGAATTTTAACTTAAATTTTGCTGCTAGAATGTTGCTCATGGGCTCAAATTGTTCACAGATATTGGGTACTCTAACTTGTTTTCTAACTAAGGATCCTATTTTTAAGAAGTTAGATGATGTTTCTAACTTGTTTTGACTGACGTGATTGAATATTATTTGTAACACATGGGGTAGTATTATTATTCACAGGAAAGAGAGCGTTCAAGTATTACGTAAGCAATATTTTAGCCATTCCACCCCACCCCTCCTGGTCAACAAAAGTTAATATTGGCTAACATGGGAAACTAAGCACAACAGAAACCCCAACAAAGGTGCTTACGTAATACTTGAAAGTCTCCCAAAGAGGGTGCATGGAATTTCGTGACGTCCTGGAGCATGCCCACTAAACTCGCATGACATCATCAGACCAGAAGTGGGTGTGGCTTTGCCAAAAGCGGGTACAAAATACGAATATGCTAGGGCTCCTGGACTTTTTTCGTTAGAAATTAAGCCCTGCTTACGGAGATAAGATTAATATAGAGGATCTTGGAGATAAGTTTTTATTAAAATTCCATAATTTGTCTTTAAATACAAATTGCGAATAAGGCATACTTTGTAAGCAAATTTTATTTAAATTTTGTTGAAAAATTTGAGCTGAACTTTCCTTTCCATAATCTCACGTTGGATATTCAGTGAGAGAAATAAGGAGAGAATATCGACTTTTAAATCGATGGATTGAAAAATCGACAAAAATATCAATGATTTTGAAAAACTTGTATTACATTTTTATTTTATATTGATTGGTTATCGTTGGGGAATCCTTTGCATGTTGGAAAGCCGCATAAAGTTGGTTATAGTCTTCGAAGATCGAACATTTTAATTGTGTCGGCGAAACTCCGAGAATTATCTCGTTAACTCTGTTTGTATTCTATTGTATTCTAAATATACGTTCATTTTAAGATTATAATACAAATCAAAACGAACGAAACAAAGCATCAATAAGAAGTAAAAGGCTATGTTTCGCAAAATTTAGATTCGTTCGAAAGATCACATGTTCACACTTTTGGGTTGGACATGATAAGAAACGAATTAATTTCTATAGGGCGTTCAGTTTGAATTTTATACGAAAAGCATTAAGGGTGTAACTTATATAAATATCTATATATTCAATAACACTCACACACATGAAGAGATAGCATAATAAAAATCATAATAATACAACATTTGAGGATCACCCGACAATATTTAACATGGGTGACTACAGACCACCTATGAAAATATTTTCATCTACACTGTAGTGGTCTATAAAACTACTAGACAAATGCAACAATATTGTCATTTACATTAGGGTGGCTCAAATTTGTACAGAATTTTTTTTACCACGTATTATTCGTTTCACCCCTTAAAACTATTCTATTTTATGAAAAACTAATTCCTGTAAAATTTTATTGCAATCGAGTGATAATAACAGGTGTCGACAAAGACCCTGTTGTGGTAGAAGCATTCGTTTCTCACTACTAACTAGGGCAGTGCACGAGATGTAAGTCGTCGATTTTGGCAAAGGCCGTATCTTTGGAAAGGTTTTATCACAGGTAGTAAAAAAGTCAATTGAACTACCCGTCTCAATCCAACAGTTTAGCAGATATCGAAAAAGAAAACAAGGGAATCAGCACTGCTGGGAAAGTAAAGCGTAGGGGCATATCATGAAAACAAAGCATATACGCATTAATGCACTATTTTAAATGCTTAATTTTCATGCCAAGGATACTCCTTGACATCATCCGTTTTCTCAATGATTGTGGTGTGCACATTTAATAACTAAATGACGTCAGTACAGGACTAGAATATAGTTAGTAGGCCATAATTTAATACCAAAAACTAACTCCAGCATTTGTACTGTACTTGCGAAGAGTGGGCTGTAAAGCTAACAGCAAAGTATTATGAAACTCTGGGATGATATCTGACGAAACTGTGAATAAAAGCTGTTCGATTTTTTTGTGTGGGGAAATAGAGAAGGTCATGCGAGATTTTAGGCACTTATTTCCTTGAAGTGTGGCAGACGATCCGTATGTGTGCAATCTGTTTTTTTCGGCGATTGCTTGCCAATATATTAGCAATATGGACAAATATATTCGCAAAGATAGGTTCTGTACAAACTTGATGAACAGTGGGGACCATGATGGACTTATTATAATTAAAACTTAAAATGCATGTGGAGAAAACTGCAGCGGAAAGAAGATATAAAAAACAAACTGTGTTGATGGATTTCTTTTAACAGTTATTATTACAGAAATTTGCTACATCAGTATTTACATTATTCCGGTAAAGCAATATCAACTTGTTGTCCATTTATTATTTTCTATTTTATTTATTTTCAAATTTATTGATTTAATGTATGTTGAATTAAATTCATAATTTTTAATTAGTACTTACAATACTGCCTTAAATTTTTAAGGATGTTTATGTTATTACATTTATATTGGGATACACGATACATCTAAAATCGCCTATGCGCGAAATACGTTCATTTACAGACACCGCTCGTCTCGACAACAGACATCCTCCTTTAACGGACACTCCCGTTAACGGACAAAAGCCTTTGTCCCGTGTGTGTCCGCCATTGGGAGGTTCCATTGTTTTTCTAAATTTTTTCTGAAGCATTTAATTTTTTATGAAAATGTTTTACCAATTGCTGTGTTTTGATGGCATAAGTTCTTTTCAAAACAGTGTATATAAATATATGCCCCATGTTGCGCTTATTAATTGACAGTTCGGGATTAAGGTCCCTATGGTAAGATATGGATCATGGTCCCATGATCCTCATGAGAATATAGAATGGCCTTCTAAAAAACGGTGGCCAGTTTAACAGCTCGTGTTCCGCCGAAAAGCAAAAAACCTATAGTATTCAGACATTTCTAGTTTAAAGATCGAGTTGAAGTTATCTGATGCTATAAATTGCCGACAATTCAAAGGGAAAAATCAAGTAGCAAACAAGAATCCTTTTAATTAGCATACTTGTGGACGCCCGCAGGTTTACGGAGCGCGTGCGTGTGACTCTACTATCTGTGGCATCTAGGCTACACAAGAAAAGTTGGCCAAATACTGGAAGCGTAACTTGTGTAGAGAGGACCTTCATATGGCATAATGAATGATGATCCGAATATAGATATGCAAATAGAGAAATATGGAAAAGTTTTGGGCCCCAAATTTAAGTTTTGGGCCCCAAATTTGGATTAAAATGACTTTTATATTTAAATATCACAAGGTCCCTATGAAGTTTCAATCTAGTGAGAAGACAACAGGCTTTGGCCTACTTGAACTATACATAAATTTCGCACTGCTGATTCATAGCATTACAGCTATGAGGAACCTATGGATGCCTGAATAAAATATCGAAAAGTATGAAGAGAATTAAAAAATTTAATCTGGAGACTAATATAAAATTTCTGAAAATCTTTAACTGAATTTTACTTTATAATTTTAATAAGATTTCTACACCTGAGTTGCAAAACAGCTGTTTGGATATGATATCTGAAAAAAAAAATTGAGCCGTAATGGCAATTTGTAAATGCATTGACTTTAATAAGAAGTTATTAGTAAATAAATTATAAATTGAGTTAATGCAGTTTAGAAAAGTTAATTAGGTACAACTCTCTGATTTCCTGAGCTTGCAATTTCACCGCTCCTCAAGGAAAATTTCCAATATTGCGGAATTGATGCGCCATGTATTTAAAAGTCTAATTTCATAAGCCCGCAAAACTGCAAAAAAAGCGCTGGAAATTAATGGTGTGGGAAATATATTGGCTTCCTATTGGCGAGGTTTATTAATTTTATCCCTGATGGAAGATACATGTAATTAGATAGTGACCCACTTTTGGCTACTTTTACAGAATTAGTTTTGGCTTTGTGCTATTTTTGATGTCAATTTTTGAGTGGCAACCGCTCTTTTAATTGGAATTTCACTGCTTTGCGTAATTTTTTCACGTAAATTTTTCGATGCGTGATATTTAAATATAAATTGCTTCTAAAACTGACTCCCAAATTTGTTCATATTGATCTGATAAAACCATTCCAATTCTTTTATTTTTCTCTTTTAAATAGCGAAGCTCACTCAACCTAAATTTAATTCTGGGTTGGTTCTGAGTGGTCCGTGATCAAGTAGTTATGATAGTCGACCTTCAGATTGACCGGGATCAGTGGCGCACCCACGTAGGGGCCCGAGGGGGACCGGGCCCCTCCCTTGGGCTGACTAAGCGAAAAATTACGCCAACATACACTGGAAAATTATTTTAAAAAAAAGTAAGATTAAAAGTAGTGACGTTACCAACGACATTTACATAAACTCTTTTTTCCTACCAAAAATTCTTTCACCATTGGGCAAATTCTGGGTACGCCACTGACTGGGCTGGATTAACGCTTCCTAGATTACTAATACCTAGGGGGCGCTTCTGGACCCGCTTTCAGTGGGCGTAGCCGTGTGTAAATGTATGGTGTCTCCAAGGTTACGTTAAGACGTCGGGCCCATTCCTGATAACCCTAGCGCAGTATCGGGACGCAATTATATATAAATATTTCGGTTTTATGGCAAAGGTTCTAACATTCTGTGGCACGGCTCCCCAATGTGCCGTGCCGCACAGTTTAATACAATAATATTATACTATAAAACTCTCATTAGCTGACACGTACCGGAGAGGAGAAATTGTCTGGATAAGGCTGGTATTCTTGTGAAAGATAGTTCTTGCTGGAGGATTTTCAGTTGATCGTATCTGAGAGGTGACCGTTAAGAGAGCGTTTTACACTATAGTCTGGCAAACTAAAGACGCAGTTAACCAATAGTATTTTAGAACTACTGATTTACTGTATTTATAATTGTGTAGTATTTTTCTCTTTCTCATAATTCCTTGAATCATTTAAAAATGAAAAATTTGGAAAAAAGCTATTTTTTTTTGCAGATAGCATTCGGCTATTACTTTCTTTTTTACCACCCTGGTTGTAATAACGTTTTCGGGAGTTTTACGGTGCAAGGACAGCGAGGGTTATGCTGCGCCGGGACCTACTGTTTTCCGAGGAATCCGAACCCCATAAGTCATAGGAAACCAAGAAGCCCCTAGAATTCTAGGCCGAAAAATCAGCCTACATTGTTGTAAAATTCCGGTTTCATTTACCTTGGCGATAAAGGTTTTCCGTTTTGGCGCAATGATCGCTATTTTGGCATAAAAATAATCAACAATCCGTGGTTATCCGACAAAAATAATACACATTGGCGCAACTTTTAAAATATTGCCAATGAACACAATTTGCAACTACAATCAGTGATACAATGGCAACAAAATGGCGGATATGCGACAGCTCGCTTTTTTAAGAGCCTCACCCCGGAGTACTATGCCAGGGCGCATCTTGGATGTTATTACGGGGGTGCGGTATCCGGGGCCCTCACTGGGGAAAATTTTTAGTTTTGGACTGTTAAATAGTTTAGGTAAATGTCGTTATATTACTAGCCTTCCTTTATACCAGAGTTGTCCAACATATGGCACGCAGGCCACTATCTGGCTTGCCTACAACTGTTTGAAATAAAAAAAATTCACAAACAAAAATTTTAGATATTTTTTTTCAGAAATAAGGAAAAATTTTGGGGACAGGAGAGGTGACCCCTTTCTACATCGCAAGAGCACAAATAACTGGAAAAAACTCTAAAGGGAGGCTGTTAAGTGTAATTTTTTTTGCCTTTTTTTTAAGAAACCGCTGGCCCGCGAGATCCGTGAAAATTCTTTAAGTGGCCCGCTACCCAAAAAGGTTGGACAACCCTGCTTTATACTCACCAAAATATTTAATTTACGACAATGAATTAAAGCTGGGCTTTTCTTTAATTAAACTATATGGTTTAGAGCAGATTATGGTGAAGTATAACAGAAGGATAACCTAGTAAAGGAGACATATACAATAACCAAAAACGATAATTTACAATGTAATTAATAGAACAAGTTTAAATTTAAACTACAAAAACATCGTAATTATTTTACTTTTTTTATAACAAGCAACTTTTTAAAAAATTTGAAGTTTATAGTGCAAAGTCGAGCCATCTTGGTTTCTTTGAAAATTTGTCAATCACTTTATTTACATCAATATGAATGTCTCTGTGGGTGTGTATTAAAAGTCTCTTCTGTCATCCGCGTTCGAAGCCAAGTTTGACGGCGCTTCAAGGATAAAAAACTACGTTATGCTGAAGTAACCCTTACTGAAAATGCAGTTTGAAAGACGAGTAGCTTGAAGATTCGTGGAAAAACGTCTGGATCGCATTTCTCCAAGGCTTGGAGACTTTGGTGTAAGATTTTAGTTTATTACGGTAGTAACAAACAACACATAAAATATTCTTCATCGTCTTTATTTTCCTATTTAACCCTAGGGGGGGGCAATCGCCCCCTCCACCCCTCGCTGGATCCGCCAGTGTTACTACGGGGAGATAATCGGTAAGCGTCCTATTGTTTTGGCACATTTGGGATAACTCCATACTAAGCGAATGCGTTGTCACTCACTGCCCCACCGCAAGGCCTGTAGGAATGTTACATCGTAACGAACTTGTGGAATACATTATGTTGTCACTACTATTTGATTGCATATTGTTGTAATTAACTTATCAGCAGAGTAATAAACAATGAAAAATACTTTTATTTAAGGACGTGGACAAGAAATGAATTATTATAGAGCAATTAAAACTCGCCCAGCATTTTGGTTTACGACTACTGAGTTTCACACATTCAGCAAACTATTCCTAACGTCCAAGCGTCTCCCCAGGGGAAGATACGGCGCTAGTATTGGACTTACGTCATTAGTATTATGCGCATGACCAAGATAGATCGTAGTGCATCGTAGTGCAGAGTTTGATTTCTTGGATAATAATGGTTTGGACTCGTCGAAAAACGAGGTTTTGGCCAAGGACGAATACAGGAGCGTCCCCTGTACCCAGTCGCCGAGAATAACAAATTTATAATCATTATATATAGGTCTCTAGGAATATTCTAGGTTTACATTGGTTTCGAAGTTTCGTGCCTCTCCACCTCCTCCCGAAAATAATTTTTAGATTAGTCCCTTAGCCTCTGGCGCAACCTGACCTAAAAATACGTACAAACAATGCCAAACATTGCATAAATGGGATTATGTGCGGAATGTAGTATGTAGTGTACTCCCGCTAATAGGACTACTCTTTGCACAAGATCGGTGTGACGAAGGTGTCGGTTTAACGACTGCGCCGAATTACCGGGAGTACATACAAAAAGTTAGTTTAATTCTTTAATAATCCTTCACTCGTGACGTCACATGGAACAACCCCCGCTCATGACGTCATGGAAAAGTAAGCCCACCCCCTTTTATGCCAGGCCTAATTATAGAAGCCGAATGATTGAGAACCCTTCGTATACTGTACATTCGTCTGCCTAGAAAAACGTATATTACAGCATCGTGAATGCACAGGAAATTGCCTAACTTCTTAAAAATTTATATCTGAATATTACCAGTATTTTTAAATAACAATTTTTATTAAATTTAAAGAATTAAGTTTATTAGAGATAATTCGTTCTACATTCTAAAACTTAATTTTAAATTTAACTACATTAACTAAAAATTTTTAGCATTAGTTCTATCGCTAGATTAACATTTTTCGAACGTTCATAAAAAAGATAATTGGAAAATTTTCAGAAAGCGCGTGGAATTTATTGAAAACCATTTAACATACAGCTAATATATAAATAGTTTATTCATAGTTAAAAATTTCGGGCACATTATTCATAATTAATTAATTTTTACTGTTTTAAAAAAAATAATTTTTAGTAAAAATATTCATAAATAAAGTAAAAAAACAGGCGAAATTATAAATGAAACTAATACTTACCATCATGTTTTTATACAGTTGGAATAAATGTTTGGCTAAGAATGACCTTTGCCGCCCTTGCACCATAAAATATTAACAAAACAGTGTTTCCACTCATATTGGAGCAAAAAATTCCCTGATTTTTCTCAGGCTTTTACCTGATTTTTTCAGAAAAATCTCCATACCAATTACTTGTAACTTTCAACTAAAATTTGGTTGAAGAGAAAATGGTCTCCCGTCATGGGAGTTTCAGCTTTTCAAAACAAAAGTTAAGAAGAGTATTTCTTGACTTTTGCAGGTTTGACCCAAAAATCTTGTGTTTTTCTGTTCCTTTTCCAGATTTGACCCAAAAATCTCGTGTTTTCCTGACCCTTTTCCCTGATTTTAGGGAGGATTACAAATTCTCTGATAATTTCAGGTTCTCCGGGTGGGTGGGAACCCTTACTAACTACTTAACACAGTAACAAATTATGCTCTAAAAATTCATACTTTCAAATTGTAACAGTAAATTAATGTTATTTGGTTCATTAATTGTATGTTAGCTATAGTAGAACCTCCATATAACGAAATGGACGGTTCCATGAAAAAAATGTGTTATATAGGAAATTCGCTGAATGGAAACGGTGTACTCATGAACAGATATGCAGATATACCATGTACTCATGAAGATATACCATGTACTCATGCAGATATACCATGTACTCATGCAGATATACCATATACTCATGCAGATATACCATGTACTCATGCAGATATACCATGTACTCATGCAGATATACCATGTACTCATGCAGATATACCATGTACTCATGCAGATATACCATACAATATGATACCACAATTAAAATCCCATTTTTCAGTAAACGAGGGTTTTCCATAAGTAACAGTTAACTATTTAAAAATAGAGGGTTTTAACTATGCGTATTGTATTCCAACGGTATTAGGGAACCCAAGGTAGCTGACGTGACCACTTAATTTTCTGTTTTGGTCGTTAAAAATTTTATTATATAAAAATTTATTTCGTTATATAGAAACACTTTCATATGTAATGACCATGGGGATTTACCAAAACTTCGCTATACAGAAGTTCGTTATATGGAGGTTCTGTATATTCCTCAATTATTTCAGAAAAATTTCTAACAATTTTGATTCTCATGGTAATTTTCCTATAAATTCTTTTTTTTTAATGTTTTCTTTTTTTAACATCGTTAACTTAACATTCATGAACACAAGAAATTCATTCGTGTTAAAAGTAATTCGCGTTATTATAAAAGGATGGGATCGCATTGCTAAGTTATTCATTGTTGACGGGATTCAGGAAACAGTTCATGTTAAAAATAATTCACGAAGTGCGCGTGTTCGCGTTGATGAGAGGTTCGACTGGCTCGAGATAACCGCAGCCCCAAAATTTCTGAATTCAATTTTTGGGCAACAATTCTCTATTTCGTGCATAAGGTTCACAATCTTCTGTCATACCTTACACAGAGAGAGCAATGTTTTCAGTTAAATTTATGCCAAACAAATGCAGTGCAGTCTTACCAGGCTAAAAAATATTCGATTTCCAAATTCTGATACCGAAATTGAATTCAATATATTAATGTTATGCATTACATTTTATGTTCGGAGAGGTTCATGACTTTAAATAAGGGGGAAAGGGAGCTTCGTTCCGATCCTCGATGGCCTAGCGGTTAAGGCACTTCGAGGTCAACGGAGAGACGCAAGTTCGTATCTAGATCAAGGTCGATGTCTCTTTTTCTCCGCTATCTAAAAAACTCTAGTTAAACTCAAATATATGTGTCAGAATTATTAAGTTTAGGTTTATAACAATTGTTACGAGTACAAAATTGTATCGAGCGTGAAACCCATGAATTTATGCCTTTATTTTCCTTAGCTCAAAATGAAGATATTATTGATACGTGCAACTTTTTTAAATTTATATTAATCGTTGTTTCTTTACAAACCTCTTATAATTTATTTCACAGTCAACATATTATTTTGAAAATTGACGATTGATCAGGTTCTGCCCTTTTTAATATAACGAATGAATGAATGAATGAATGAATGGAGGGAGAGAGAGAGAAGAGCGAAGGGACTTCTTCCATACAAATTGGGGAATAAAGGACCTTATGAAGATCACGAAAACAACACTTAGAAAAACAAATCATAGAAGTGGTTTATAAATCTACTGCTAGGCTGCCATGTAAGTGGATGGGAAAATAGGGAGAGTAGAGTAAAAGGAAGAGGAAATAGGAATAAGAAGAGGAGGAAAGGAAAGAAAAAAGGAATGAGATTAGAGGCCAAGCCTTGTAAATGATAATGATTGGCTCTATTTTGGGGTTTAGCTCAAAATCTTTTAATCAATTTCCTTGATCGACCCCTAAAGAAAGCTGCACAAAACGTCTTGAATTTAGGTTTTTTTCCCACGTTGTTTTTCCCTTTTTTTGTAGTCGTTTATTTAGGCTTTTTTCTTTCTTTTGCTTATGTGCAGTGTATTCATTTTTCAAATAGTCAAGAAATTAAACTACAAGCTATTGTTGTGAGGTAGTAATAACTCCAAAGACATAGGAACTTGTTGATGGGGAAACAAAGCTGAGGTGATGCCAGCTTGACGAGTTTCGATCACCCTAAAAATATGTATCATTTTACATGATTTAATAATTGCTATGCTATATGTGCTAGAATATTTAAAATTTTTTTCTAAAATGTTGATGCATACACAATGAGCAAAACCTCGCTTAACGGGCACTCCGGTTTTACCGAAATAAAAATTACGGGGCAGGAAATTCCCCCATAATAAAATTCCCTCTTTTACGGACAAGATTTTCTGTCTGAGGAGTCTCCAATAATGAGAGGTTTTACTGAATGAACTAGTGGGGTAGAAAGTAAAAGATTATGGGAAGAGCATAATATTTAAGACAATGAAGCTATTTTTTTGCCAAAATGTGAGCATTTCAACTATTAATAACGATAATGGGAATATGATCATTTATTTTGACAATTGTTTTAATTAGAAATAAAATACAGGGTACCAGGGAGGAAATTACATAAAAAGGTTAAACACTGGTAAAATAGCAATGAAAAAGATCACTCAAGCTTTCGGACGCATCAGCAGCAGTCCTTCATCAGGAGTAATGACGATGTTATGTTTCTGTCTCTTTTTTATACTTGAAATTTCTGGAAAACCCTTCATCAGAGTAGTCCCGCAGAATGGGAAAACCCAATGAGAACCAATGGGAGGCCTCCAATAGAATCATGGAAGAACCCCAATAGGGACCAATGAGAAACCCACACTGCGGGTTACCTAATTTGGGGATGTCTCATACATTTCAGAGTAAGAGTTGTTTATAAGTTTCTGGAAGTGGTTGTGATGTATTAATGGTTTTAATTAGAGTAATTTTTCATCATAGTCGGTGATGGGGGTTGTATATTA
>QLNU02015359.1:19407433-19421103 GCA_006491805.2 Dysdera silvatica
TTTGTATGATTACTCTTAAAATTGATTTTTATGAAAGCCTGTTCTTATGCACGAAATTTATATTAAAAAAATCTTGTTTACAAAAATGTGCTACATATTTTAACTCTCAAATGCATGTAGATTTGAAATATGTAATAAAAAAATATGCAATTTTTGAAGCGACTTTGATAAAAAAAATCGAGCAGTTAGAGGGTTAAAGTTGAAATACAAATTTTAAGACACACTATTTCTTATTGTTCTTAAATCGTATCTTACCCATTTGTTGACTGTCTTATTGAATAAGGAATAAAAGATAATTAAAAGACAATTAAAAAGATAATTAAAAAGATATTTAAAATCGTTAGGGGACATAAAATCGTGAAAGCTAAGAAATCACTGTTTTGTGTGTGTGTTAAATATGAGAATAGTTATGTGGTGTTCTCTTTATGTTTGCGGTGGGTTTTGCTTCAGCCTCTTTGTTTACTCAATTTCTCTCATAGTGAGTGCGCCAGTGTGATAATAAAGAGATGAAATTGCGGCATAATTTTATCCCACAATGGGTCTTGCGGCTAACAAAACAGTCTAAATTAACTTTCTACAAAATATTACGAATTCGCTGGACGATAGACCTGCCAATGTCCCGTTCAAATTTGGCATTTTCAAAATGATGAAGTTTAACGTATGTGTGAATTTAAATTTCTTTGTCACAAAGTCGAAAAAATATGGTGTGGGTGTTTAGCAAGATTATAATTTAATTTTAGAAATGTGGCCACCCATACTGTATTTATGTGGCTTTCAGTAGAAATGTACTAGAGTGATATGTTATACCGAAAGTTTTCATTGATATCTATTGGTTTTACTCATATTTCCTTTATTACCTTATCATAGCACAATAATGCAAAACTTATGACACCATCATCATCATAATCTCATGATATTGACGTAAAGCAGTGGATCTCACCCTAGGGGTTTCGAACAAGTTTCTCGAGGTGAGGGTGGAGGAAGGTCTCCGTAACTATTTTCAGTTACGAGTACTTTTATTAGGAATCGCATACTAAACGTTTCCAACGCTTTTATGTTTTAACATGACTGCACATATTACAATATTCCACTAGTAGTTGTTAACTTTATACCTATAATATATGTACATTAGTGTATACAATTATTATAATGTATATATGATTAATATAATATATATAATTAATATAATACATATATGATTAATGTAATATATAATTAATATAATACAGTTAAACCTCGTTAAGACTAAGACCAAGTTGAAGAGAAAATCTGTTCGTATTAACAGTAATTCGTATTATCCGTAAAGGAGAGGGGGGATCGTATTACTAATAACGCACCTGAACGAGTTGGTTATAGTGTTTTGGGGTGAAAATTTTATCATAGATGCTCAAAGTCATTCTATGTCGATTGCCATTCTCAAAATCATCTAAATGCTAGCAGTTCGGGAGATATGAATTATTAAAAAATTGAATTTGGCGATGATTTGGGGTTCGAAAATGAGCCAAAACGCAGCGTATACACAAATAAGCTCGCAAAGGGCAGATGGAGTTATTTTAAAAACCACCACGTTTTTCAATGACTGTATTTGTTTCAGCAGGTTTGGTTGAATTTAAAAACGTTTTTAGGGAGACAGAGAGAAGGAAAATTTTCACAATCTCGCTCTAGAGAAATGAATTGTTTTCGATTTTCCAGTAGGGTAAAAGCAGGTAGAGGGAATTTTGTTCCGAAAAAGATTCAAACCTTATCATTTGTAAACATTGAAATCATCATAAAAGCCGAAAATCAATTGAGAAATTTGTTGAAACAATGTATGGGAAATACACTAGATTTCTCCATTTTAGATTATTGTTTGTGTTTGGTTGTTTACTTTTTTCTTTAAGTGTATTTTTAATAATTTTACTAAACTCATTTGGTTTTAGTCAATTGTACGTGACTTTAGATAGTGTGACAGTATGTGAAAATTTTGTTTATTATTAGTTCAGTCTTAATAGTTCCAGTATTATGTAACCTTCTTTGAAGAGGGCTAAAAGCCTTCGAGAGAACGTTTTAAAGCTATATTAAAACATATAGTTCAAAAACTGTGCCCATTGTGTTATTTTACCAAGTTTTGTGATATATTCAGCACAGTGAGTCGTTTTACTTCCAGTCAAATGTTTGTTATGAAGTTATATACAAAAGTTATCACTCCTACATGTTTAATCTGATAATTGCAGTCTCTTGAAATCGTCTGTCAGACAGTGATTCTGTTATTGAATGATTGGAATTATTGCTCGCCACTAGGGAGGGAAGTTTGGGGATTTTCTTTGGGAGAAAAGTAAAAAGATATATATTGCTGATATAACTAGGAGTGAAACCTTAAAAGTAGATTAAGATTCCTCCAAAATTAGCCTTTATCTCAATTTTACTAATCTTAGGGGATTTAAGAGGCTGGGGAATTTTTACCACGGATTAGGGCTTGAATTTCAAATTTCAAAGTGTGTTCTTCTAGGTTAAACTGTAGGTTATGAGGAACAAGAAAAATCTAGGATTTAAAGGTCACAATTAGTTCAATCGTCTCAAATACAAAAATAGGGATCCCAAATACCCCTTCGTGCATCTGTTTCCTGTAATTCGACTTCGCAGCACTCTAATCTATTTTCTTTGTCCATCCATCTGCTTTGTTTAAGACATTTCTTAGACATTTTAGAGTATTTTAATATCTAGTTAGGGAGGTCAGTTGTCCATGGTTGAGCGGTTTTTAAAATGCGCCCACCTTTTTGTCAGTTGAGCTCTTTCATTTTAGCACCTATTTCTCTTAAATAAATATGTGCTTTTTTAGTCTTATTATATTAGAGGATTGTATTGCTTGATTAATGGAGGTAATCAGAGGGGGATTTACAATTTTGCCATACATTATCGCCAAACGTCACTAAAGGCATGACAAGAATTTTGGCACGTTTGTCAAATTCGAAAGTTGGCGCACCTGGCAGTTATTTCAAATTCGTCTTTTCATAAATATTCGCGAATTTGGCACCTTTTAATTTCTCTCAATGCGATGCCCATGGAAGCTCTCTCTCTCTCTCTCTCTGCCAATGTCTAGTTATATCACTGAATATAACAAATCAAAATTAGTAATTCAATTGGCCACCGAATAATTCCTGTCCTTGCAAACTTCTCGGCCGCAGATTTTCCATCGCAAATTTGTTGACGTAAACTTTAGCCTACATAGCCTATTGGTAAATACGCTACTGGAGATAATGTTGAAGCTGAATAAATCTGTGTTAGAAACGTATGTATGGTCTCACCTTGTTTGAGACATAATGGCCCTTGCTGTCCTTGTACCACCGAAATATCACCAGTCAACCAACTATATCAGAAAATACACATACAATGCGTTGCATAATTATAGGTCCACCCACAAAAATAACTTTTTCTTCATAAAAATATGCAAATAATCTCCCAAAAAATTTCAGTGGTCTCGTATTAGAGTATGTAATAATAACACAGTGAAATATGCTAAAAAGAAAATGATTTTTTTAAGAAATGCGAAATTTTTTAGTATTGAGGTGTTGCAAAATAATAGGTCCACCTTAGATTTCTTTCCAAAATACCGTGTGATTATTTCTCATTCATGCAAATTTGCATTATGACGTTTGCTTTCGACATCGCTGAGCTGTAGAATGTGTTTTTAACTGTTACACTTCGTACAGTACCGATTTAATGAACAAAAAAAAAAAGAAACAGGTCACAAAAGTTAGCTTACCAAAAGGGAAAAGATAGGGAAAGTCGAATAGAGAAATAGCGAAACGTTTGAAACGATCACATAATATGGTGAACAATTTTATTCGATTAAGGGATGCTTGTGGTACAAAGAAAAACAAATCCCCCGGGAGGCCTGCTAAACTGACCTCTCGCCAAACAAGGATAATTGTTAAGGAGGTTCAATCTGGTTTAACTTCCTTGGATGCTTTAGCACGTCGAAAGGACATTCCAATATCAACGTCAATGCTGTTTAGGACCCTGAAGACAGTGCACTATTTAAGATACAAAAAAAAAAGGAAAACTACCCCAAAGTTACCTGAAAAACACAAAGAAAAGATACTGAAAGTTGCGCAACAAGTAATGATTTGGAAAGAAGACTGGGGAAAAATACTATTCAGAAACGAAAAGAAATTAAATTTGGATGGGCCAGATGGCTGGCAATTTTATTGGCACGACTTGCGCAAAGAAGAAGAACGAATCTTTTCGAAGCGACAAGATGGAGGTGGTTCTGTTATGATCTGGGCAGGCTTTGAATGGCAAGGAAAAACATATATTATATTCTTAGATACTCGTATGAATGCTACAGATTATCAAAACCTACTTGATGAGCACTTGCTACCATTTTCAGCAGAAATCGGAGGGCCATGCTTCATGCTTTAACACGATAATGCCCCAATCCATACAGCTAATTCAACCTCTGAGTGGTTTATAGAAAACGGTGTCCACATTATTGACTGGCGACCTTACAGTCCAGATTTAAACCCCACAGGCAATCTATGGTGAACACTTGCAAGAGCTGTACGTACAGGTGGGAAACAATACACTACTACAAGTGAAATGAAAGAGGCAATTCTGTATGAGTGGCATGCCATCAACTTGCAGAATGTTATTAATTCTATGCAAAAAGAATTTATGAATTGATTCTAAAGAAGGGAGGAAAAATCTACTACTAATAAATTTTTATGAATAAGTTTCATATGGTGGACTTATTTTTTTGCAACACCTGTTTTTAATTATTGGGACTTTATTCGTGTAAGTATATTTGCAATCCTTTTTATTTTTATATAATTCGTTGTTGCGAGAGCCTTGTAACTTGTAATAAATGTAAATTAAAAACATGAAACAGTAGTTCAATAGAACTTCTGTTTTTGTTCGGATGGACCTATCATTATGCAATGCACTATAATAAGGAGTATTTCTAACATTTTGACTTTACCAGCCACGAGGTCCAGAAGGCAATATCCCCACCCCCATCCAAAAATTCCGAACATATTGTATTCGTCTGTAATTTTCATTTTTCCAGGGAGGGGGGTGTAAAGCTATCCTCCCTCACCCTCCCATTTAAGCCAATGATACTTAATGAAATGTGAATTAGATTCACATTCACTATCTACGTAAAATTTAAGAAGTGCTTTTAAATATTTGGAACAGTTTCCTCTTCTTAAATAGGTTTCCATCAATTATTGCTGTTTTATTTGCTAAATGCAGTTGTCCAGAAAAAGTCCCAATTAAAGAAAAAAACTTTTTCCTTCCCAACCATTAATCAGCAAAAATTTAAATTACTTCTTCAATCTGATTCCTTCATTTGGCTTAAGTTAAGTTATGGCTTAAGTACTTTTACCGATACTGTTTGGTAAACGTAAAAAGAGTTTAGTTAAGCCTTGTTTTATTTTTCCCTGCTGCATGCAATTAAAAATACTCAAACGCATATTGATTAATGGTTCTTGCTAAGGTATGCCATCGCATCAAAATTCCCTTTTCATGTTTGGAAATAGGGAAAATTTCTTGTCGGAAAGGGAAATCAGCGGTAACGTAAACGTAGTTATTGGGAACTGAAGTGTTTCCACATTGCGCGCATATTCAAATAAAATCGATTCTGCAAATTGGATTTATCGATTAAAGCACAATTGCTGAGCATGACAATATCGATAGAAATACTGCTCGCGGTCATTTCTATTCCAGAAAATTGAAAACTTCTTTTGAAATCGACAGAATATACGAAAAGTTATCGATTTCACATAGAATTAGTGCACAACAAAAATAAAGGGATATTTTTGTATTTTGGATTTTAATATCAATAGAGGCATATTATGGAGATATTTATTTAAAAAGGCATTTAATCACAGTGGCTTGCCCTTTCTATAAAAAACATCTCAGGCTGGCAAATAAATTTGATTAAACTTTTGCGCAATGTGACGCAAAGAAGTCCTGTAAATTTTGTCGTCATAATTTAGGTTCGAAGATATTTAAGTAGATCATCATATTCAGGGGACTTGCTCTCCCAAAGTAAGGAAGAGGCTATGGGAGAAGTAAATCGTTGGCAACCATTGTTTTCTGCCGTCCTGTAATTTTTTATTCAACCTAAAATGCAGTTTTAATCCCTACAGGCGTTTTTCTCTAGCTACTCATGTTTTGTGTATTATTTATTTCTCTCTCTCTCTCTCTTTTATACACAGACAGACAGACAGCTTTGCTTTTTATGGAGTTCCAATTGAGCTATCGTGTGCTGTGCCAACGCAGAAACATTTGAGTCTTACAGGCGTAGCCAGGGGGCCCCGTTTCGGGTGTTGTCACTCCCCATTTCAAAAGAATTTTGTATATTTAACATAGGAATATGTGAGTTGTAGCTCTGTAACCCCTCCCATTAAGCCTATAACCCCCCCACCTCCTTATGAACTTTCGGCCTACGCCTATGTTGAGTCTTCAATATTTTGCTGAAACGCTTTAATGTTGTTGCTGCTGGTAGCTAACAGAAACCTCACCTTAAGACAAATCTGCAGCTCTCGTGGGATAAAAATATTTCCCCTCTCTCCCCCCCATTCATTTGACAACAGCAATAGTTCATAACATTAAAGCAAATATGCATATAAGCATCTGTATTCCCAAACCTCTCTGGTCGGGCTTAAACTCTACATTTTTAACTAATAACTAGGATAACAATTGCTTATGCCGAAGCTTATCTCGGCAACTAGTGCATTTTTTTCAAATGAGATACATATATATATATTGTAACTCGATTTGTCCACAAAATACAACGGAAGTTACATTAATGCTCCTGTCATTTTAGAAAGTTATTAAAATATTATATGTGTGATATTATTTGATTATCGTGGAAATTCATAGCTTTAAGGATGACCCCCTAAGTTACATTTATACCACTTTCGCCATTATCGCAATATTGTGTCTATTAATTGCTTTAGCATGTTCACTACTTGACAACACAGTCAAGAAACAAACTAAAACTTTCTGCGCTCCTCCATTCACTAGAAGCAATTTATTACTATGTCTATTCCAAGCGTTTCGATACTTCAAAATCAATAGCTGTTTAATAGTATGTGCGATTCCATCAGGTTTAATACAACTTATTGCTCACATGTTTTCTCGCACGTTTCGCAAGTTTCATAAACTTGGGACGAGCAGAGGCAAGAAATAAAGTCTTCCTTCTACGTTTATAAATTATTCAGTTGTTGTATCTACGAACTTCTCAACTGTTCAGTATGTGTTTGAGATTGTAACTTTTTGCAGCTGGGATAAAGTGTTATAAACAATCTTAAATTTTTCCAGATTTCTGTTTAGTTGTGATCGGTATCGGAACTGTGATTGACAAAATTACAGGAGGTGCGACATTAACCCCTTCTTTATACGTCACATCATTTTGATTTCTCATCTGATATCTTGGTATTTAGTCATGTTTTTTTATTGTGTAAGTGGTCCATGTGTTGCTTGTGTTAGGTATTATTACATCTATAATGCTTTAGGTTTTGCTAGTTTTATTAAACAAGGTTACATATAACTGGTCGGTTGTGAGGTGGTGTTTTTGATTCATTATTATTGTCTTCTTCCAATGCAACTTATGAATTCCATATTTATTATTATTCGTGAGTCTTTATGCAGAAAAAAAAAAGATTAGATTTCAACCCGAATTCAAATTACCGATCTTCGTCTAAAGGCTCTGAGTTGTCAATTTCACTGAGTCATTGTCGATTTCCTTTCCACGTTTCTTTTATGAAACAAATATGTAAAAAGATAAGTAGCACAAAACAAAAACAATTTGTCACGAATCCTGAATATATCAATATATTGTTTATTTATGGCATTTTATTGATTGAGCATTTACTTTTTTATTATGTTGATTTATCGAGTTGTTTTTGAAGTATATATATGTTTTTTCTTTTGTTTTTTATGAATATAATGCTACGTTGTTTACGTTTCTGTTTTACTTTATTGGTTGGGACTGAGCCATTTTAGTTTAATTATATATATATATATTTTCAGGTGTTTGGGAAAAAAGCCAACTTTGTTTCTCCCGACTCCCTATTCAGGGTCTCACTATATATTATTATGTTTTATATATATACTTTATATTTCATATTATATAGTTGGCTTTGATTTCTTAGTTGTTGCTTAATTGATATTTAATACTTTTGTATTTGTTTGCTTGCATATATTTTTGTCTGCAACTTGATAAATAAATTTTCTAAAAAAAATCTAAACATATAATCAGTAGAAGATTATTTGTGAAGGACTTTCAGATCTCATAAAAGATCGCACTGCTCACTGTAGTCCGGGGTTTGGTTCCCTGGGCCTTAAGAGGTTCGGATTCCTCGGAAAACAGTAGGTCCCGGCGCAGCATGACCACTGTAGTCTTTGAGCCGTAAAACCAAAAAAAAGGACTTTCAGTATAATTGAATTATTACAACACAAGATTCCAAAGGCTAAGAAATATCTCATTCACACGAGGACTAAGCTATCTAATATTGATCTAAATATGAAAAAACACGGAGTTATTATTTAAGTACCTAAAAGTATTGATTTTATGCATTCGAATTTGTTTCAATTTCAATCATATAATATCCTAGAAATTTTCGGTCAAAGAAAAGTTGAAAAATAATTTTGTTTATTCCAAAATACTTAAATATAGATGTGTAAATGAATGAATACGCACATAAATTTTAATACATATCAATACATAAGAATAGATAAATATAAATAAAGAAATTACAAACTTACGTCTACAATTGCCTAACGATAGAAGAAACATAATGAACGATAACGATACGAAACTTAATTAATAATTCAATATAATGCTCAATAATAACATATATTTCTATAATATTATTAATTAGTCAATGATTATTAATTATTGTGTGTACATTCCTAAAATATATGTGTCAAATATATAATAATATGTGGTCAATATATGTATATACTCAATTTTTATAAGTAAAAAGCGCTATGCATAATAGCAGAAAAATCGTAAATCACTTGTAATGCAAACCAGTTTTTTTATATTATCATGTGGGAAGTATATCGAATTCGAGTAACTTAGCTCTTATGCTATTATGGAAACGTGAGGTGATTATAATAGCTAGATTATAACGTAGCGCAAGTACATTAATTGTAAATTTGGCGCCATTATCTTGTTAGAACGCCTCATGGCTATCAAATTTGGCGCCATTATCTTGTTAGAACAACACTTTCTGGCTATCAAATTGGGAAGCTTCATCCTAGTTTAAAGCTGTGAGAGTTTGGGTCGTTTTTCGTATGAAATTACACTTCGGCATAACTGGCTTCCGGCAACCGAATCTATTTATGGAAACGGATATACCGCTTCATTGTTTTTGCATAATACTGGAGTACCGCAATGTAGTTAACTTTACTTTCAGAGGTCATTATTATTCCAGGCGCAAAATGTTAAAATACAGATTTTAAGAACGTGATTTACTTACCAAAACAGCCGAAAGTGAGAATACCGACAGCATTCGGGGTAAGTTTATGCACGTTATTTGTAAAGATTCTAAATACGAAACTCTTTCTCTCTCTTTTGCACTTAATCAGGGTCTCTCGGTGTTGTGAATCTTGCAGATTTTTAAAAACTCTGTGAACGTTTCGTGCGTTTTAATACATTCAATTTTTTAAATTTTAATTTATTTTTGAGGGTCATTGGGTTCAACTGACGTTGAAACACGGCATAAAACGGCTGCCTAAAGAATATTCTTCGACAAATAGTTAGTTAACTTTTGCAACAATTTCATTTCAGTCTTATGCAAATAATGAATAATAGAAAATTTTGGCGCCCTCTTGACGCCCTTCGGATTCAGAAGAAAATCATGGATCAAGCAGATCTACTTTCTTTTCCTTCGTCGCCATCAATGTAGAGTTTTTAAAACTGGCCGGAAGTTGGAAATTGCTTTATTTTGTACGTTTATACATTGCAATTATATGTAAAATAGCAATTTATTTCAGCTTACTGGGGCTGAATAAAGTACGGGCCCATATAACTCTACGCCTATATTCGTCGCTAAAGAGTAGGCTATCTTGATTTCAATGAAGTTCTATCTGTGCAAGGGATGTATAATTTATAGATATAATTTTAAAGATTATAAGTTTCGTTTTCTTCATAGATAATACTTCATTCATAGATAATACTTCATTTCTATTAGATAATGCCATTCATAGATACTTCATTCACTAGATAATACTTCATAGGTATTAACATGGTAAATACTTCATAGATAATGCTGTAGATAATGCTTCATGAATAGTACTATGAATAATACTTCATAGATAATACTGCATAGATAATACTTCATAGATAATACTGCGTAGATAATACTTCATAGATAATACTGCATAGATAATACTTCATAGATAATACTGCGTAGTTAAATACTTCATTCTTTGTTCTTGAATTCACGAACGGAGAACTTGGGTAGTATGGGCTTCGTATATACTAAAGTCTTTTCCCATTACTGCTACCTAAGCAAAACGTTAATAGGTAAACTGTATTTTACTATGTGAAATATTTTTTATCATTATTTAATATAAAAACAACACTATATATTATCAAAAGTTAATTTCTGGACCTCATATGTCTGACTGATACTCAAGATCGATTCGACTCAGCAAGAGCTGAAAAATGAGCAGAAACTAAAGCAGAGCGGTCTGAACTTCACGATGTTTGGAATGGAATCGTTTGCAGAGTACGCATTTGCGTAGAACCTTGCGAATTGAATTAAGACTTTTCAAGATCCAGAAATCTTCTCTGAGTATCGACATCAAAGTTTGGACTCCGCAGTGTGATAATAATTTATGCTTATGCATAATCAGGCTCATGACAACAGCATGATCAGAAGGGAGAACAATTGGACATTTAAAATTTTCAAAATCTTGTCTCATTAAGAGTCGAGTCTTTATCCGAATAATCCCTGAGGGGTCAGTGAACGGATGTAAATGTTGAATACGCTCGTCCATAGTTGACTGAAGGCATTTCTTTGTACCATCTTCCAAATGAGTGTTTCTGCTTCCTTCAGTTCTTTCGCGCCTAAGTTTCCATTAGCCCGGGTGGATTCAAGGAGTCTGCAGTTTTTATTAAACCGTCCTATCCAAGCTGTAATTCTGACGATTTTTTCACAAGAAGAAATCCGGGTAAAATATGAGAATTCTTCCTTAGAAGTAGTCAGTGAGGATATAATAGACTTCCTCTTTTCAGAATTCACAATTTCGTCATCAGGAGCGATTTCAGTGGATGACCAAAATCTTTTTCCTTGTTGTAACCACTGTGGCCCTTCATGCCATGTTTTAGCTATTAGGGTTTCCCTTGAACAACCTCTCGATGGTGAATTCGAAGGATTCAACGCTCCGGGAACATGATTCCATTCACTCGGATTGCTATACTTTCTGATTTCTTGTGTTCTGTTCATTACAAACACTTCCCCACTGCTTATCATTCTTTATCCAGTGCAATACATCATTGAGTCTGTCCAATGAAATACATCGATGTTTTCCAGTTCTGGGTCCTCCTTTATAGCTTTTATGAATCGAACTCCAATTATGCATGGTAAGAGCTCTAATCTGGATGCCTTTACCGGTTTTACGGGAGCGACTCGAGCACGTCCCTGTACCAATTGACAAGACACTCCTGTAGTGTCTTCACTTCTAACATAAACGCAAGTAGCATAAGCATGTTGCGAGGAATTACAAAAAAAAGTGAAACTGCAGCTTCGCTTCAGAATCTTGATTTCGTGACATTCTTCTAGGAATTTTCCTGTCCTTTTCACGGATGACATCCTTTTTCCACTTCCAGAATTTCTTAGCAAGCTCATGGGGTAACTCTGAGTTCCATGAGTATTTGGTCTTCCAACATTCTTGAATCAAATTTTTAAGTATCAGCGTTACTGGACTGAGGATTCCTAAGGGATCGAAAAGCTGATTTGCGCACGAAAGAATCATTCTTTTAGTTACTGGAAACTCGACTTCACAGGTTGTTAAAACATAATCTTTAGGATTGCAACATAGTGTGTCTTCAAATATATTTCATTCTAGACCTAAAACGGAATCCATTTCCTTTCTCCGTTAATAATGGTAACACGTAGAGTTTGAGGCAACACACTAGGGCAGCCGTTACATTAGCTAGCGACTCATCTTGCGTTGCAAGCGACTCAACACACTCATACTCTGATTGTAAGTTAGGTTTACCTTTGTTCGTGCATAGAATAAATTATGATATCGATTACAATTTGGACATTTAGCCATAGATTTGCGTTGAGAAGAAATATGATTTAGTTTCAAACAACGAAAACACGCTCCTTTTTTGAAACAAAAGGTGCTTCCTTTTTTCTAGAGACAAAGTTTGTGCAAATTCACAATCTCTACTATTATGGGGTTTTCCGCAATAAACACAAACTACACCTCTAGTATTAAGTCTAACTTGGCGAGTGTTAAAACATGTAGAGCCGCAGTGGGGATCGGATTCTTAAATATTCCTTTCTCTTTAAGCTGTAAACCAGGTGGTTAAACCTTAATCCGGTGGGCGGCTTCTCTGCACTTAATTTCCCGGCGTAAAAATCCACCAGTTCCTCAACCTTAAAACTTTCTTGCGATTTTCTATCTCTATTAAAATCCAAAAGTAATTGCTTGGGCAATAATTTAAGTATGATCGGAGTAAGTATAAAAGCACCTGCAGTTACCTCAAGCCCATTCAAATTTCTTATTTGTATCTCAATGTTATCGTATAACTTTCGCAGTGCAAGTATGTTGTTTAGGTTTCTAAATGTTTCTGAACTTAACAGCTTGCTCATGTGGGCATTAATTACTAAATTCTTACGTCCAAAACGTTGTTTTAATAATGCAATGGCTTCAGTGTGATTATCATTCGGGGGAGAAAACCCACTAATGGCATTAGCCGCTGCCCCACTCACCAAAGAGTACAAATAGTTAAATTTATCAACAGCAGTTAAATTTCTACTTTCGTGAATTGCATTTTCGTATTGACTCCAAAACCACAGCCAATTTGAAGAATCACCACCAAATTTGTTAATTTGTAAACTTTACGTTAAGTACCTTGTTGGCAGAGCTTGGTTGTAACCCCAAATTATTCCCACTAGCCGCCGAAAGGATTCTGTTATCATTATCAGCTAGTGTATTCATAGACACGGTTGTGGGCCTATTTAATGAATTCTAATAAGTTAGGATTTTCACTCTTATCTAAATTATTCTCTCGTGATACGTTTCACGCGTTTCTATGTCGCTTTCAAAATCCGTAGCATTTTTAGTCAAAACCTGAATCTGCTCGTCTAACTCCTTAAGCGATTCATTCTTTGCACTCAACGATGCTAAACATTCTGTGAATGCTTCGGCGTTATCATTTTTCTCGGTAACTAATTGTTCACTTTTATTAATAAACCTACTCGTGAGACTGCGAATATTTGCTCGTTTTGTTTTTTCAAATTACCATTTATTTTAATAAACAATTCAAATATAGTAATTCAAAATTTTCTAAAGTTATTCACCAATATATTACCAGAATTCTCGGAAACGGGTCAACCCACGTAAATTAATACGCATAAAATACCGTAATAGGATCTGCTCTAGTATGTCGACACTCCAGATATTTAACGCAATCAATTACTTAATTTCCCTTTTTGTTA
>QLNU02015359.1:19421203-19444894 GCA_006491805.2 Dysdera silvatica
TGGACTGCAATGGTTATCATAGACAGGTGATCACTCTACTCCACACACTTTGGTATAGGTAAGGCTAAGTCCCTACATGTTCTCTCTTGTAAGAAGTGGTCACTTTGTTCAGGTGGACAGTTTACCAAGGAGATCACTTTACCAGGTTTCACCGTAGATGCATATATACTTAGATTTTGAATTTAAATCACAAGTGATATATAGAATCAAGTATTGCCAATTTATCGCAAACATATGATAACGTACAAGTAAGGCGTGCTAAGCCTGTTGATCGTGACGGCAAGCTGGCTTAGCTTCCAATAGTACCGTAAAACGTATGCCGTTTTTCTACCCTAGGCAAGAGGTTTTATTCCTAATTTTCTAGGCAACAGAAGCCCAAAGGTCTCGGAAAACTGTGGGTAGGTCTCAACGCAGAATGACTTTGAAAAATCTTTTCTGCAAAATAAACAAGCCTTACAGTAAGAAATGTATCCTTTTGGGAAAATTGAAAAATATATTTTTACATGGAGCTAGGAGTCCAAGTAGATTTGCGTACTGGAATTCAAGAATAGTAGCTCCGGTTCCCGTTTATGGTAAAAGTATTCATTTTTAAACAGACAACGCGCAGGCTGAAATATTAAATTTTCTTGCATACGAATTTCTTGAAGAAGGCCCTCGGGTGCTTGTGGTGATTTGGAAATGTAAATTTTAATATTTGATGTTTCTTGTTGCGCAGATTCTAACCGGTTTGCGCATTTTGAAAGTCGAAGGCATCTCCTCTTGGCGCAATTAAATGATGTTTTATTCAGTAACCATCTGGCTTCAAGTTTATTTTTTCACGACAGTGTTAATGTGTATTTTTATTTTACTTTCGTGGACATTAGACAATTTTTTTCGTGATCTAAGCAAACCAGTTTAACGTCCTAAATTGGGAAACGGAATTTAACAAAGGATGAGACTTGAAGTCCTATTTAAACTCCGATATCAGCCCGATTAATCAATATTTTCCTCGCTTCACTTCTGCGGAAATTACTTGGACTTACTTATGCTCCAAGTGAGCCATTTTGACGCTATTAATTTTGAATTAACACTCAAATCTTTCCACCATGTTATAAAAGTTTTATCTGGCCAATCCTGTCATATGGAAGTAAGGTTTGTGACCCTCATCAAATCAATAACATCACCAAACTTGAATCCATCCAAAATTTAGTCAACCGATTCATCTGCAATTCTTGGTCACCAAGCCAAACTATATCATTACTTAAACAAGATCTTGGACATACCCTCTTAGCTTCTAACCGTAAATATCATCGTCTGACACTTATTTTTAAAATGTGCCATGACCTAACACCTTCCTTCAGTAACCCAACACTTACTTCCTCCTCTTACACTTTCGACCATCTTGACCATTCCTCCAAATTACTTCCCATCTATGCCAGAACAGACGTCTATAGATTTAGTTTCTTTCCCAATACTATCCGTCACTGCAATGCCATTGACTCAGAAATAGCCTGCGCCTCATCCTTACTTCTACTCGTCCAAAAACTATTATGTGTTTAATATTATTTTGTGTTTTGATTATATTATTGACTTACTACAACTATTCTGTTTGTTTGTTTGTTTGGATTTTTTATGGCGCAAGAGCATCTGGGCTATACTGCGCCAAACATTCATTCTGCCGGGTCAGTTTTGTTCACGTCTGCCTCTAGATTAGGCCGATAGGCCAATACTGTATTCTAAAATAAATTAGGATCGAAAAATGGACGGGACTTATAGCTTAACGCGATCTCTTAAATGAGCTTAATGATTTGGAGAACAATATCATACACATATTCAGTAGAATAGACATCTGCATCATTTTACTTCTGATCTAAAACCCTTCTGGTACAGATCGAGCGACCGTCTAGATCAAGGTTGATCAATCTTTTTGAACAGCGGGCCCCTTAAAAAAATTTACGGATTTCGCGGACCAGCGGTTTCCTTTAAAACAAAAACCACCTTCAGTGTTTCTTCCGTTTACTTTTTATTTCACTTGCCATATTGAAAAGGGCCTCCCATGCTGTCCCCGCGGATTTTCCTTATCTCTAAAAAGTCTCAAATATATATATATTTTTTTTTCATTACAAACATTTTTCCACGGGCCTGATTGACAGTGTGGGCGGGCCGGATTGTGGCCCGCTGGCCGTATGTTTGACAACCCTGCACTAGAGCGAACGTGTTTAGGCGTAGATCGAAGGCGTGATCTATTCAAACGATTCAGTCAACGGTGGAATCATCTGAGTCACTACAGCTATTAGTTAAATGATCATCGAGTTTTTCCGAAGCTGACTCTAAATGAGGATTGAGTATAAATGTATTCAAAAGGTTTGATAGGCATGGCATCAGTGGCGTAGCATGGGGGTGCCACTCGGGGCGAAAGCCCCTTTCGTCAAATTCGTAGGGGCGCAAAATTTAGTAGAAGGATGTATTAACAGATTTTAGCGGGTGCAACACTTAACTTGCCCCAGATGCTGGCAATCTACTCTACGCCGCTGCATGACATGAAAAGCATATCAAAACCTCCTTGCTTCATATTTAAGCAGAAATAATTTTTGATTTGTTTTCAGTAAACAGTTTAATTGAAATTTTTTCCTGTTCTGCGATTGATTTAATAGATTTGAATTGATTAGGCAGCGTAAACTTTCCACACGCTGTCTTCACCCATTGCCATTCAGGCAGATATCTGAATGATCACCAAATTGTTATGCATACATTCTAAAGGTGTAAACTAAATTCAAATGCTCTCTTATATTGATTTTATATATTTTACTATATGAATCTATGTACAGACGAAATCGGTTATAGCGAAGGCGCCTTCGAAATTTCCTCGCTATAATCGAGTTGTGTAAGCGATAAACAATTTTATACTTGCAATTTTCTCGGGTACTTCAAAATTTTGACGTAATGATTGTGTTGTCGCTACGATCTAAGTCATTCAAACCAAGCTGGGATGAATTTGAAATAATATTGATAGGTTTACTATCTCTCGACATTCTATTAAACGATCTTGCGTTATTTGACGTTGCTGTTATTTGGTTATATTCTTTGATATTTTCTACCGTAATAATTTGAAGAGTTTTACAAAATTTCACACTAGATATTTAGAAGCTACAATTTGAGGATTTTTTAAAAAAATAAATTGCTAAACGGACAAGAGCAGACTGATAAATTGATAGGTAGTAAAAGAATATCATAGAGTGGGATATTCTTAACTAAAATAAAAATATTTTATTGAAATTATATCGATTTAGATAAATTTTTATATCAAACTCAAAACATTTATCTCTTTACAGGTAGGTGCATTCGGAAAAGGTACAAAGAATATTCATCATCCTATATAACTAGGCAATTAAAACTCAACGTGAAATCACAGGATCGCAACGTGAAGAAGGATTTATTATATTCTGTTGAATATTCTATTGAATGCGCAGCAAAAGTTCTTCTGAATATTGTCTGCTTTAAATTTCAAAATGGCGACCAATGCCTCAAAGCGTTTTGGCAAAGAATTTTACCCGCAACAAGAAGAAGAATCAACGAAGTATTAATTTTCTTTCACTCTATTCATCCTTCGTTAAAAGATGACTCTAAAATATCACGAAACGATTTTCTTAAATCAGAATAAAGAATAGAAACTAAGGACGATGTTTGTTGATGCTTTCGTTTACCCATCTTTCTTTTTGTATACCATGCGCTGTATACGTAACAACCATCAGTTGAAACAATCCATACAAAACGGCAACCGAAGACAGAAGTTTGTATGAATATTCCAATAAATTTTATTAAATTGTTTACACTTTAATGTAACAAAGAGTTACATTTTGTAGCTGCCAGGCTTACATAAACTTTTTGAATCCCGGTATTGAACTGGTTGCAGTGGATATTTTTGTCATAAAGATGGTTCGGCCTCATAAGAAGGCGAAGAAAAAGACTTTAAGCATAGCCTAGTTCGTAATGACGATGACGTAATAGACAATACGATGACGTCACCTGACTTCAACACTACGACAGAGATGGCGTATGAAGCAATAGCAACATCGTTTGGCCCAACGAGTGGAAGAGGAAACAAACTTCTTTTAAGTCAAGGAAAATTGATGCCACCCCGACCAACAGGTAAGATTTAAACGCACATTAATCAGCGTAAGGTTCTCAAAATTATTGGTGGTGGGGGGTTCGACGCACATTTTATGTACGTTTATACATTACAGTATATGTAAAATCGCAATTTATTTCAGATTATTGGGCGGGGGTCCAGGCCCTACGGGCCCATATAACTCTACGCCTATGCGCACATTAGTAAATACTGCGTATTTGTGATAAATTACCACATTTTAACGACACCATCCCTCCCAAAACGAAAATGACAGTATCTTGGGTCGTGCCATCATCAAATATAGGGGAGGGATGGCACAAACATATAATGTTTTGAAAAAAATTAAAAATAAAATTTCACATTTCTAATCGTGTAGGTTAAGGATGGGAAATTTCATGTTAGCTTAATCTATTAAGACCGCACGATTTAATCCAAACACCTCGATACTTTAGAATTTGTCCGCCATTGGGAGACGTTCTCTATTCGAGAGTGTCCGATATAGAGGTTTTACTGCATATTTCTTCAGTACGAAATCGTTTGGGAAATTTTGTAAAATGCTGATACGTGTAAAGCTATAATATTATCTCCCAATAAGGGACACCTATGTGGACGGGAAATTTTGTCCCTTAAATAGAGATGTCTCTTCTTCGGAGGTACATGTGTTGATACAGACATATAATGGGGACTGAAGAAATCACCCCTTAAATAGAAGCGTAGCTTACTGGAAATAGCACTATATTTTACCAGGTCTTTAAAAAGCGCGAACCTTTACACTAAGTTTCAATGAGTTAATGGGCCCTGCGGTGGCGCAGTGTGGTAACGCGTTCTCCTAGTGCGCCGCTAATCCGGGTTCGACTCCCAGCAGTGCAAAGAACGCTTACTCAGAGATCTCATAAAGATCGCACTGCTCACTGTAGTCCGGGGTTTGGTTCCCTAGGCCTTAAGAGGTTCGGATTCCTTGGAAAATAGTAGGTCCCGGAGCAGCATGACCACTGTAGTCTTTGAGCCGTAAAACCAAACAAATAATGGGCCATTCGGGACATAAAATGTACTTCTCCTTAAATACCTGGGACAATGAAATATCAAACTCGCAAAATAAATACACAGAGTTTTAAACCTAAGAGCAAAGTCATCATTTATTAATTCTTTAATGAATATTTGATGATAATTGTGTGGAATTATGCATCGGCGTATAATCAACTAGAGACTGACATGTAACTCCGTGAATGAAACCTTATGTCATGTTTCTCTCTCTTCCGTGACCCTATTTCTGAATAAAAACGTTACCATTCCGGACTCTCTTCCCTTTTTATCTCTTTTTGCACCCTTTCCCCTAAAAAATTCTTTGATCACGCAGTTACTTACCATCAAACATTCTCTCTTTCTAAGAAAGGAAGGCAAGAACAGATGGAACCTTTTTAGAAAGAACTAAAAATCGAGTATTTTTTCTTCTATACTTTTTGAAGCATTTTTGACATCATTCAAATCAATTTCATATAAACAAATGATGGTCAATTGCCAAGTGCCCGTGGGTCAATAGAAGATGTGTCTTACCGTTGCAAGCTGCAGAATATGCTTCGTTTAGCCAATATTTAAGAATCTTCTTTGGAAATATAGATGTGAGTTATTTCGAGTCAGTAGATACAGTTACTCCAAATTATCTCTTACGGAAACCATATGATTTCAGTAGCGTATCATTCCAAACTCATGGGGGCTCAAGTGATTTGTAAAAAGGTTATCTGATGCGGCCTAAACAAAATAATGTGTTTTGATATCTAATAGGCGAGCTGAGGTCTCTAAGCCCCTTTACTATGTCCTGTGAGACAAATAGAACAACAACGAGACTAAGTGCCAGATTACTCACATATAAATGAGTAACTTAACCCGCGAGGAGGCGCGTGGGGTATTTCGCACCCCACAACTTACAAGTTGCGAAAAAAAACCATCTACTCTTGCTTCTGAAACTGGCCAAGCTCTTTCCTGTTGCCTTCAAAGTCATAATCTTTCAGGGTAGGGTGACAAAGAGAAAATTGCATTTACCTTTCCGTGTAAAATTGGATGTTTTTAATGAAATGTGCGGGGTGCAAAACACCCCGCACCCATTCTCGCGTTTCTCTCATCGGCATGCGTTCGCGTGGGTTAAAATGCCATGTTGAATACAGTGTTCTGTAAAATATTTATGGTATTGAAATTTAATACAAACTAATGAGAGCAATATGAGTGCTCATGGGAAACTACAAGTTCATAAAAAACAAGTTCCAATGACGTTGATATTTTTAATAAATTCTGAAAATGATCATCAGACAATCGTTTTCTTTGCTACAATTTCATTGACTCTATGATAGAAAACGTGCATTCATGTATATATGTGCGTGCTTCTAAACACGGATGTACACAATTTTCTCCTACTATATTTACTCATTCCAGGATACTTGTGCATATTTAAATTTATTTAAAATGCACTGTAGAAGAACAGTATGAATATTTACGCTCATCAGAATGTTCGGGACGGAAGCTAGTCAAAAGAAATATTTCAGTTTTTCTAAGTTTTCTGCGGCTGCATGTAACAACTTTATGGGCCACCATTTGTAGCTGATCGAAATCATGGAAATTTCGGAATCAGTAACTTCAATGCTATTTCAAAGTTTGCAATGCGTAAATAAACAACTACAAATAAAATAGAGATAATTATAGACGTAAATTAAAACAGGCAAAGAGTAACAACGTATTACTACCTGTGATTTTGAGATGGTCCCTTATTTAATATATTGATTTGGCAATTTCCTGGAGTTTTCTGTTATTATGGGAATTATCGAAATTTTGGGAGTGATGATGTTAAAATCATTTGAACAATTAGCAGGATTCGAAGAGGGATGATAGAAAAACCATTAGGGATAAAAGTTGAGGAAGTTAGAGATAAAAAAGGGAAAGTTAGGGATAAAAGAGGAAAAGTTAGGGATAAAAGAGGGACAACGTTCTCATGATAAAAAAAAAATCCTTTAAATATCTGTTTCGTTTTCCTTTATATATGTGTGATCTCATTTTTAAGCTGTAATTTTGGTAAAATCTTATTTATATTTAATAATTTTTAATGAGCTCATCTCAAATCTGTGGTTATATTTTACTTCAAAGAAAGGTTTTTTGAGGATGAAATCCCATTCCGAGGGAAGAGAAAACGCTACGAAATGACAATTGCGCCAGAAGATCATGAATCTTATAATACTAACCATAAGCAACAAAACCCGAAGCCAAAGAAAAAGAAACAATAGAAACCCTGGGAATCAAATCACCTAGCTCTGCTAAAACTTGATCCTTGGTATTAGTAAGCCGTGGTTCAGTTGACGCAAGAAAGGAAAAAATATCTAGTCTTTTTCTCCAGACAGCAAACGACGCCATTTTTTGGTTAATGTTTAACAAAGAGAAATTGAAGATATATGTTTCATAATGCACTTAGGAAGAACAAGACAAAAGATCACAAAAGCAAAATAACTGATTAATTTTTAAGTACACCGAGTGGTCAACCAGAACATTTATGTGTAGATCTCGTCCAGGTCAATCTGGGCCGTTAGTTCAGGGTAAATCTATGTTATTGGAGTAAGTATGTGGATGCACAGATTGTTAGCAATTTTTTTCCTTTTTCAGCAGGAAAATGAAAACAAGAAAGAATACTGAAGAATAATTAATTGCTGTTATTCTACTATTATATTGCGTTATAAAACTGAAAAAGAATGCGTTATTAATTTAACATCAAACTGTTGAGATTTTGAGCTTCATCAACAACTGAGTTAGATGAGCAGGTATCAACGTCTAGTGGTGAAATCCGCTACATATTCAATACTTTATTAGGTCGTGTTTTGACCTATAAATAATTATTTATCCGTATATAGAATTGATCAAATGTCAGTAACATTCACGAGTTGAGATTCCCGATCTATATTGTAAACCTCGGAACTTTAAATAGCCCACAGGATTTACTGGGGAGATGCTTAATAATTTTAAGATTTTCTTTAATCCCTACGAATTTTAACTCATTGGTGCAAATTTAGATAAAGAAATACATCTTTTTCGTCATTATGCACTCCTATCTTGCAGAATTCTTCATATGCTTCAGTGGATCCAAATTCGCTAAGCACCGCATTATTGAAATATTGGTCCAAGCACGTTTATTTGGCTCTCGAATCGTATCCTTCACTTTTTTAAGAGTGTGTGAAAGTAGATTCAAATGCCAGTTGCCTTGTGTTTTCGTTTCACTTTGTGCCAAGAATACTTGTAGTAGTAGAGTGAGCAAGGAGGGAAATTGGGAGGGGTGGCCGCCGAAGGCGACACTGTAATCCCAGGAGAATACCTGTACACTGAGATGCGGGGAACGAGGTGGACAATGACAGCAAGAAAATTCTTCATTACACTTCTGAAACTATCCAGAGTAGAGATATTCAAACACTTATCCGGTCAAAAAATCAACCTGAGCGATTAAAGGTCTCTGGTGCCCATTCTTATAACATGTGCTCTTTTTGTGTTCATCAGACCGAATTAAGGCTTTTATGAGCCTTAGGTTGGAAGGGTAAAATGGTCCACTAAAGAATGTGGCCTTTGCAATATTCAGTCAACAACCATGAGTTTTTCTTCGAAGTTCATTATTTAAATATTCAGGTTTGTCAGTAATGAAAACTTTTGAGGCAATATTGTAAATAAACAGGCTTATAAAAACGCTTAAACTCAAAGATAATATCAATCCCCCCAACCTTGAAGGCATATTTAGGTCCCCAAAATCATTTGAATCCCTTGCTTGGGCCTACTTGGCTTGTACGCAATCTGGCACTGGTCAGACTAGATGCACTTCGATTTTTGGACGCAACAAAGAAAACTGGCCTTAAGGCGCAAGGAATTTTGACAAATCCTTGCGCCAGTTCTGCGCATTCCATAACAAGGTGAACCTTAGAGCGCATTATGCAATAATTGCCCATATTCAATAAAAACCTGCAAACTGAAATGCATACCATTATAGGTATTTCAGTAACGAATGGGAAATGATGTACAAGAAGTGTTCTCTGCAATTGATTTCCCCTCTACAAGTAATAATAATAATACAACTTTGTTTATTCTTCTATGATACAGTCATATAAACAGTCAGTATTAGCACAGAAAAAAGAAGAAAAAAACAAGAAAAAAACATGACCGCACCAGAAAAAGCCTCAAGAAATTATGAAAATATCATTAGATAAAACAATCATTAGATATAATGCTTTTATAATTCTATTAGTTCTGAGGAAGAATCAATTAAGAAAATTTCTGATAAGACTGAAGCTATTTGTGTTCTCCGTTTGTAACAAAATATTGAAGTTTATGTCCATTGGAATTAAATGGAAAGTTTAAAAATATATAACTTCAAATTAGCCGAATAGCAGGAAACGATCTGCCGAAAGCACTTATATAAATTGCCTCCGTATTGGATTTTCTTGACTTTTTAGTTGCTAAAAGGCACTGCCTTTTTAATTGGATTAGAATAGCTCTTTTTTTCGCAAGGGGCATGCTGAATAAAAATTTGTGTATAAATCTTTTTCGTAAGCGTCGACATAAAAAGATGAAAATGAAAAATTCGAAGCTTCGAAAATCAATCACATTCACGCTCTTACTAAATAAACTAAAAATCTTTACTAAAGACCTTTAGTTTTTAGTAAAAATCTTTGCTAAAAACTAAATATTTTAAATATTAAAAACTTTTTTTTAAAGCTTTAACTCATGAATCATTACTTTTTCATAACACTTGTTTACAAAATTTTTTAGTCACATGTCATAACGAAATTTTTGCCCGGTTCTTTAATTTTAGAAATTTTTTTTAAAGCTAATTAATTTTTAATTTAATTAAGCATTTAACTTTTTGCATTTATAATAAAGATATATATAAAAAAAGAATTGTCGGCTTGCATCATATAAATGCTTGAACGTCTTCGCTAGCGAAAATGTTTTAACGTCTTGACAGTTAACAGAATCAAGAAATACAAAATGGAATATAAAATTATTCCGTACTTCGCTTGTTAATTTTTTCTGATAGCGGAAAATTATGACATTTTAGAATTTTTTTGCGTCTGTAAGCTAAATTCGCAGTACGTTACAGACTGAAAACTGAAGCCACAAGGGAAGAATTATGCAGTAAATCCCCGAATTTGTTGACAATCGCCAAACGGGAAAATTCATCCTTAAAACCGCTTAATAAATAATCCTTACGAAAAAAATTTCCTTTCTGATGAATTTTTATCTGACAGAATCCTAAGATGTCCGTTACGAGTAGTTTTACTGTAATAATTAATGAAATTTTTGTCGCAAGTCCAGTGGGGCACCCAGAATATTCCTAACGGGGGAACCCAGTGGCGCGAGGAATTTTTGGTGAAAAAAAATGATCAGACGCCATGTCAATTACAGTTGTCTTTGCATGTATATTTATCATTATTGAATTACTAATAATTCTATAATGCAAGATACTTAAATAATTAGAAGTAATAGGTTATGTTTATACAATTTTACAATGGCCAGCACTCTTGTCTTATCTCCATCAGTGAGGTTAGATTTCTTGACATAATTACAAATATCTGCAGTCAGAATTTCTATTTCAACTGTGTTTGATATTGTGTTTTGATCTACCTTTACCTCCTGAAAAGCGTTTGAAGACAGTTCTGGGCCGCTGCTGCTGTTGCTTGTTCCGACAGCAGTGTCATTAGTCTTTTTAAGTGTTATACGCAAAAAATGCGTTGTAGATTGTATTTTTATTCGTAATTTCGATTTTGCGTAGTACAGCAACGAACTTATTCTCAATTCTTATCAATGTCACAGTTCAGGGAAATGTTGGGAACATCACTACTTTCATCTTACATTTTTAATAAAATAATTTACCAGTGTCTGTTGGCGTAATAATTTTTCGTTTTGTTAGCCCAAGGGAGGGACCCGGGTCCCCTAGGTGGGTGCGCCACTACGCACGTTAGAATACGAGAGACAAAGTAATAATAAATACGTATATACAGATATAAACATATAAATACTACTACTAATAATAATAGAGTGGAATCTGTACAGTTTATAACGATTTCCTAGAGACGAGAAAATGTTATCGTTATAGGCAGTTTATCGTTATATGCAATATATTTATAGAAAGATTTCACCATAATAATAATATGTAATCCAATTATCCAATAATCCAAGCTGAGATATATTTTGCACGGTATATGGAGTATGTCCCACGGCTATTCTTTGCCAAGAATATCGATACTCGACCGGGCGCCGCGCCGTTGCTAAGCATTGCCGGTTGTGGTTACTCCATAGTGGGTTGACACGATGAGTCCCGCCTTAACAAAGGACTTTGACTGTGGTAACCGAAGTTTGGATTCTTCTTTCAACTGTAGGTCCAACTTGTCAACCCGTCTGGCCAACATGGTGAGTTTAAGATAGCTTCTTCTGTACAGTAGGCCCCCTATAACACGGTAGATATGTTCCGTGTTGTACGAGTCACTTAGATTATATAAATACATGAGCCGTTCACAGCCAAAGCGATTAACTTACTTGTTATATTTAAAATAACTTTCTTTAATAATCAGGCTTAAGACACTACATGACAACAATTTTTATGGCCGTTGAATAATAAATGTCTTTTTTCACAAGAAATGTATAAAAATTTATCAATACATATTTTCTACCTTTTCTTTTATGGACTTAATTGTTTTAGCAAATGAGGGGTTAACATACAGTTTACTTAAGCATAAACATACACTTATACAGATACTTAACAAAGCTGTAAAATACATATTTACTATGTAAGAGTTAAAATATTTTTTATTTTTCTTCAAAACAAACAAATATTGAAATTAAAAATGTTTTGTTATTCATTTTGCGTTAAATAAAAGAAACAGTTACATTTTTTTTGACAGTTATTCACAATCGGAGCTATCCATAATTAGGTTTCAACGACATCCTCTTTTAAATGTTGGTTTTGTTATTTCATAGCTTGAAAATTCACTTGTTTCTTCTCTATTATTTTCGTTGTTTAAAAAGGGTATCTTCTTGTGCTTTAAACAACTTACTAGTGTTACTTTCTAAATCTTCTTAAAAAATGGGGAAAAATGGGGTTTCCTCAAAATTTGAGAAACACAATGACGTTTAGTGTTACCAGCCAAAAGTTATATTAATTATTGGAGCTAAAACGTAACATCTTTCTCATTCTTTTACCGTGTTATACGAACACGATCACAATTTTTTCGCCATGTTATGCAAATCCGTCTTATACGAATCCGTATTATAGGGGGGTCTACTGTATTTCTTTCACGGTACTACACGTATGTGTGATAGTATAGAAATCTCCATCCTGCAGTGGATTGAAAATGGTAGTTGTTGTTGATGATGATGATATTGAGTATGCTTCGATAGCTTGGAAGTTAGGGGACAGGTTGGTCTGCGTTTTTCTCCCTAGATATTGAGGTCCAAGAGGATTTCAAGGGGAATGAGAATGATTTCGCTTTACCGAGAATTTCGTATTATAGAGGTCCCACTATATCGTAAGAAATATACAAGGTTGTACCCAAGGGAGGAGATTGGAGGCCAACCCCTTATTTGAGCAGCATTATTGCAAACTTACAGCAAAACCCCTCCCTTTTGGAAATCCTGTGCTGAGACCTGGAAGTATATTAATTCTATACAAGGATGATTATGATGAAGACTATTTCAATATTGGTGTTAGAAATGGAAGAGAATGAAAAGTCTTTGCTTTTTGTTATGAGATTCTCTTCTGGAGATGTAAGCATAATGCTTAGGCTGAAAGGTTGCATTTTTCGAAACGGAAATTTTCTTTTATTGTTGATTTTATTTATATTACTTTGGCAAATTGCTCAAAGAATATTTGTTGTGTTTATATTTATCGTTAGTTTTTGGAATTTTGGGCTTCATTTGCGAAAACGCTGATAAATGTCTGAATAATGATTTGGAGTATTCAAGATACTTTTCCTAATTATTAATCTAATTAGTAATATTATTTAAATGGAAAAAATTCACCAATAATCGCAGTTATAATTAAAATAATCATGGTGATAGCTGTGGTTAGAATAAAAAAAAAAATCTTGTAATAAATATCGTCTAAATAAATCTTGAATAGTGTATTTCGCCTGAATTATTACTTTATTTTAAGAAATAAATCGTTTCAATAATTTTTCCCTTTATCGTTTTGAAGTTATCAGTTTCATTAATTTAAGAGCTTTAATTTACTATGACACATTCAAACCCGCTTATACCGAACTCAAATATACTGAGGTTTTATATATAAGTATACTGAAATTTTTTCGTGCCATTTGAACTTCTTAATATACCTATCAGTTTGTATTAGAGCCCCTCACAATTATAGCTCAGCATATCAGCAGCCATTTTCCTGTTCACTTCCGGTTTCATTTACCTTGGCGATAAAGGTTTTCCACTTTAGAGCAATGATCGCTATTTTGGCATAGAAATAATCAACACTTCGCGATTACCCGACGAATGTAAACATTGGCGCAAATTTTAAGATGTCGCCAATAAATACAATTTGCAACCCTAGCTTAGTTTTCGATTAATGCAAAACTATAATGCAAATAATCAAAACAAACTTTACGCTGCAAACATTCTATGTTTATTCCTCGAATGATTAGAACAATTCCCAGTGGAACACTCGTCCATTTCACCCTATTTTATTAAAAATAACATCCTTGTAAATCACTCAACTTTAACACAGCAGTGAATGAGATCACATGTTACGATGACAGGAAAATGGCCGCTATGACCCCATCTTTCTTTTCTGGGAGCCGTAACTGCTACGGATACATCGAAATTCACGTATACCGAATATCTTCGTGATTCCCTTCAGTCCCAGTATCAGCGGGTCCGAGGATATATCACAGGGGTGGCCACGCACACGAGGTCAATGCGAGCCGCATTCCAATTTATCGTATATTATAAAAAGTCACACCATAGTTACATAGTATTAAATACACAAATTTAATTAATATGGTTACATATTGTACCAAAGTCTTAAGTGCTATGTAAAATATACATGTAAGAAAATATAATTAAGAGAAAGAAAATACAAAATAATTATTTCAAAATTTGACACACGAGCAGCCGCGCGGGGTAATCCACACCCCACAAGTACAATTTTTGAAAATAAACGTCCGCCCTTGCTTCTGAAACTGGCCAAACTCTTTCCTGTTGCCTTCAAAGTCACAATCTTTGGGGTAGGGTAACAAAGTGGAAATGCCACTTATTGTTCCCTGTAAAATTGGACGTTTTTAATGAAATAATGCTATATAATTAGACTGTGTAAAGTACCCTGTACTCGTCCACGCGTCTGCTAGCGGATTAATACTACCTTCTAGAAGGACCTATTGATACAACCGAAGATCTACTTTCGAAGCGACTACGTACGCCTTCTACACTTCATAAACCGATTCACTTTCGGTTAGTCGGTTTGGTGTATGTTTCCTCCCAGTCGTGATATAATATATTCGATAGGGCTTTTCATTTACATTACTAATGTATATTCAAATTTCTGTAAAAGTAATTAATTAATTAACGAGTAATTACCTCCTGAAGTTTGACGAAAGCACCAGATCTGGAACTTCGTTTTCCCCGCTAAATTTTCGCCAAACAATATTTGGTTGAAAGGGGCTAACACGTTATTAGTTTAAGCTACGTTATAAAATTTGTGCCAAAAGTGCTTGTTAAAGAATAGTAAATATGATTAATATTGTAAGTGTAATTCAATCTACTCTTGATTTAGCAGTGATTAAATATAATACTCAACCTGCAAACATGAATGACGAAGAAATTAAAATGAGTAAGTCCTTATTATGTATGACCGAAGAGCGAACCAATTGCGCTAATGTGAGAGAAGTATTGACACTTGTTTTTGAAGTTGAATCGCATTCTCTCAAGTGTGAATATGAACATAAAGAAAACGAATATAGTGAAAGTAATACAAAGGAATTTTAGTTGCATGAAATGTATCAAATCACGAAGTTCTACGATTCGTGCAAGAATAATGAATTTAAGCAAACAAAATTAAGTTAACCTAAAATTAGACAATCAAATTATATCAAGCGTTTTAAACGAATAATTGCGAATAAAAGCACAAGAAAACAAAAGATACAAATCATTAAGAAGGATCTATACCGTAAATTGCAATACGCAAGAGAAAATCATTTGCTGCTTCATGACATCGATTTAAAAAGATGGTCAATATTTAAAGCTAAACAATCAAGTTATTATTCATTTAAGGCATGTCATGATTTCTTAAATTTGTTCAAACAAATATATAAAATAGTATCTCGCAAAATTACAAAATACGTTACGACATTAGATATTCAAAATACAGAAACAATTGAAAATAAAGCTGTAGAATTTGTGCTGGCAGTGCGTGATTTTGTTCAAGGTTATCAATCAGATGAAGTTTTAAATGCCGATCAGACTGGACTAAACTATTTCATAGCAAATCATAGTGACATTGTCTCATAAAGGGGAAAAACAATGTTGCTCTATAATAGAATCCGAGTTTGGAGCAACTCACTCCTACACGGCCATGCCTATAATTTCTATGAGTGGAAAGTTAAAAGGAAAAATATTTTGTACCTACGGGAAACAAGTAGAAACTTTGGACCTCACGTGAAAAAACTATATTTCAGGCTCAAAAGATATAAGTCTTTTGCCCAAGATCAGGGAAAATGGACAACAAAACTGTCAAGGAATGGATCACCAACTGTCTGAATTCAATATTAAAGCCACCGTCTTGCATACTACTAAATTCCTGGACTGGGTTTAAAGATTTGGAAACTTTTTCACTATTACCAAATCACTGCAAAACCCTTCAAATTCTGGCAGGAACAACTTGCTGATCCAACCTTTAGACGTATATTTTTTTCGTCAAATGAACCTTTTCATTAAAAAAATAGTAAATCGTATTGTAATGGATGAAAAATACAAATAGATACTAGAAGCAGAAATGAAATCATTAAATTACATTCATTGATGTATAACCAGTTACAATCTGAAAATTACAAATTAATGTACTATCAGAACGCCTTATTCAAGTGCGGTTATTCAGATTATAATCCAAGAAATTTTCAAAATATGGAAGAAGTTTCTTTTGCAGTTGAAGGAGTAATTTGCGATGATTGTGACCAATATTCCTTTTTAAAATGCACGCACTGCGAAAAAGTATTATGTTTTAATCATTTTTATATACAGTATCATTTCCATAACGTAACATAAATAAAATTGTTTAGTATCTTTTATATTCATTTTTATTTTACTACTCTTTTATTTCTTGTTGAACAAAATAAATAATTTGAATTTCCTCCCCCTTCCCGCGTACTTTTTTGCTTATTTATTAATCAATGATTATATAACTCTGGGATTCAGCGAAAAAATCACATATCGTTTGGACACAAAAATTATATACGTTTGATTACTTCGCCAAATGAAGGGTTGCTTTGGAAAGAAATCCCTTTCTATTCAACCTGAAAAAGGGAGTTATAGTTCTGGGGCTTTCACCAAACCTTATGAATTAATTACTCGTTAATTAATTACTTTTACAGAAATTTGATTATGCATTCGTAATGTAAATGAAAAGCCCTATTGAATATATTATATCGTGACTGGAAGTGCGACATACACCAAACCGACTTCCCTAGTTAGTCAATTTAACAAGATTCATAAAAAAACTTCTGGAAAAAAAAAGGATTTAAATTTTCGACGGGAGTCGCACTTAATTCAATGAAAATCCCCATTTGTTCACCCCTGGTATATGATTTGCATCTTGTTATGTGTAATTAAAATAAGAACAATGAAAAATATATCATCAGTATAAAAGTTTTCAACGTATCGTACAATACTGTTTTTTTTTTTTATTAAGTCAAGTACGCTGAACACTTCGCTTGATAGAAGGAATAGCATTCCTCGAAACCTTGTGAATCTTTCTGTACATAGAATAGGTTTTAACTTGTTTTTACCTTATCTCTCAGTTTACGATTAGCAGCAAAATTTGTACTAGTCATAAAAAGTATTGGCTAATCTTTGCATGTTGTTGGAAGAACTATAATTCAACACGAGTAGATAATAAAAAATAAATAACAAAAGAAAAATTTATTCAACCTACATATACAATTATCGTTGATGATCCATCTGTTTGTATGTTATTCAGATTGAAATAATTTCAATCAGAATAATTTTAATCAGATTGAAAAAATTTCAATTGAAATTGTTTTAAATTTATGGATTGTTGACATGATTCTGAGAGTTGGAGGAGAGTAGAAAGCAATAGCTTGTTGGGAGGCTCTCCTCCAAAATCCTCCAAAATCAAGATGTAGAGAGCTTATAAAATTATGGAAAATTCGCTTAAGGTATTACTTCGGGAAAGTAAAAAAAAAAAATTCAAAAGAAGAAAAGTGCTCATTTATTAACTTACTTTAATTAAAGAAGTTCTCAATTTGGCATCATAGATTCAAAGTTAAGGTTTGGCCTATCTAACTACACTATCTTAATAGGCAGAACACCATAACAAAAACGTGACGGCCGCTGGTTTAAGACCACCATGGAACATGATCTGTTTTTTTCTCTCGGAGTCCGAGTAAAACAGGTTTTTAATATGAGTCGGAAAACGTTTATAGGTAGAAATTAATTTCCATCGTATAAGGTTAGGAAATTAAAGCGACCAATTTCCAATTTCTTCTGATTCGTATGGACGTGTCGGAGTAGCAGCCTCGAAACTTATGGAAATGGGTGACTGCAGTTTCTTTCCCCAGTACTCTGTATATTCATTTATAATTTTTTTTTCACTAGGAGAGGAAACGTCACCCTAGCCCCTTAGTTAAGCCTATGTATGAATAATCATAAAATGGCACTAATCTGAATAAAAAAATGACGTAGGTATACTTGTCATGAATATATTCGTTTTGTGATGATGTATATTTGTCTTGGCTCATAAATGTGCATTTGGTTTATCACAAATGTTTCTTTTTTTGTCATGAATGTTTCTTTTTTGTCATGGATGTTTCTTTTTTTCATGAATGTTTCTTTTTTTTGTCATGAATGTTTCTTTTTTGTCATGAATGTGTCTTTTATGACGTGAGTGTGTGGCAATCTGTCACCGGCGCTGGTTTCGATGAATTAACAGGGGTCTAAACCAGGGGTCTCCCTCATATATGCTAGAAAACTACCGTAAAACGCTACTGAGGAAATACCGCGTATTACTTTAGTTCTCTAGCATTTTAAGATATTTATTACGAAATGTGAAAATGTGAACAGAATAAAATACATAAATTTAGGACTCAGAGGAAAAAAGTGGGGGCGTTATTTTTGTGTGAAACAATTTGTATTCTTTCATGAGTCAGCGGGCCGCGTAAAACATGTTGGCGGGCAGCGGGTTGAAGACCCCTGGTCTAAAAGATTCAATGTAAGATGAGGTGCTTAACGCATGCGCTGTACGACATAGGTGAAGTTGAAATAGCAGCGTAACTTGTTACTTACGGGCACTTTAATGTTTACCTTTAATTCTGCCGGACTCGCTGAGCGAGTAGACATCCTTAAAGTTTAAAACATGAGCAGTGTGGTAACGCGTTCTCCTATTGCGTGGCTAATCCGGGTTCGACTCCCAGCAGTGCAAAAAGAACGCTTACTCAGAGATCTCATAAAGATCGCACTGCTCACTGTAGTCCGGGGTTTGGTTCCCCAGGCCTTAAGAGGTTCGGATTCCTCGGAAAACAGTAGGTCCCGGCGCAGCATGACCACTGTAGTCTTTGAGCCGTAAAACAAACAATAACATAGTTTAAAACATGAATCCTTCCAAGTCGAATTTAACTGAACTTCATTTCATGTCGCTGATCTGCAATTTTAGAAGATGATATTCACTAGATTCGATAACTATTATTTTGCAGTTGAATTTACGTATAAACCTGAGATTATTAAAGTTTGTTCTGTTTGTTTAACTGGACTTCGTTTCATAAACATTTTGCCATTTCTGGTCATTGATGAGTAGAATATCATCATTTTTGTATTACGCTGATGACTTAAACACAACGTTGCAACACACGTTCCAGCGAATTACTTCTGACAAACCATTTGATTTGCTAATTAATATCTACGCATGATGCCCTAGTACAAAACGCAGATAATGGAGTCATAACCGAAGAAGTCCACATCCTGTTGGTAAATTAACAACCTTCTGTATAGAATACCACCATAAGTGTATCTTTTTTTTTTGTCATAAATTTATCTTTTTTTGCCTTGAGTGTATTTTGTTTTTCTCATGACGTATACTTGCTTCGTCATGAAATAAAGTTGAATCGAATCGGTTGAAATAATTCACAGGGGAGAATATGTCCGTGGCTAGAGGGCCCAATCTGGATGGTTCTGCCATAGGCACAAGATCATTTAGATATGGTGATGGTTTCAAATAGCGTTAATAAAAAGAACATGCGATTTGGGGTTGATGGTGGTGGTGATGATGATGACGATCGTGTGCACAGATTTTAATGGGAAAGGTGGCTGCAGAAAAAAACAACTTGTATTCCCAGATGGGTTTTAACGTCAAAATGATTTGACAGCCAATGAAAGAAGGGGGAGATTGTCGATCCGCACTGGCTTACAGAGACGCATCGCTCTCATTGGTATCGTCGTTTAACCTCAACCGAGAACCATCAATGATCAATCCGCCTCTGAGAGCAGATGAGATAGAGGGATGACACGGAAGAACACCTCGGGCCGGCCGATGCTGCTATAGGAGCCCACGGTTGAACGGGTGCAAAGCGCAGCGAAGCGGCAAGGAACGGGCAGGAACTGGCCCTGTAACCAGGACGCATGGAACGCCATCCATCCTATTTAGACCGTTTGACCGATGCGTCCCATCCGCGGGCTATGAAAGCTTTCCCAAACGCAGACGGAGACCGTGGCTTAAAACCCCGGAACAGAACAAAGGACTTCCACACGACCCCAGAGACAAAGACCGGTCAGCAAGGAAAAAGGGGAGCTTACACCCAGAATACCGGGCACAAGCATTAATCCACCGAAATCCGGCGGCCTAGTCAATGTCCCATTCGCTCCGTCCAAGCGAGCAGGAACCAACGCCCGCCAGATCCGGACCGCAGCAGAAAGACGTCCGTACGCCACCAGAGCTGACACCGAACTCGCGATTTGGGGGTTAAAACGAAAACTGTGCTATGATATCTAATAGAAGGGGCTTTATCCCCCTGAACCACCCCTTCCCACGCCTCTGTCCATCAGAACTTCTCATCTGTAATGAGGGAGACGCTCATTAAATAATTATACGTACTTGCTAAATTTAAACTATGAAAGTCAGGCCCCTAAAGCAAAGCATCCTTTATCTATGCCAGTTTAAAACACATCCATTATACGAAACATAAACCTTAAGTATTTTAAAATGTAAATGAAATTTTGAAAATGATAAAGCGGTTTTTAGTTTAAGAGCTGTAGATTATGCCTGCTTCCCGGAATTAGTTTACAACACAAAGTGCTACACAAAGCATTTTTAAGCAAGTTCCGCTAATTAATGTTTGCAATGTATTATTTAAGGTTTAACTGCCAAGTAACGTAGAACGAAAATATAATTCTTTAGGAAGGATAATTAAAAACGTAAAAAAGAAAAAAGAAAGAAAGAAAAATTCATTCTAGGCTCTAATCTATAACAGAAGAGGGTTTGGTGGTTTTCTGGTCTCACGAAATAATCATAACAAAATGAATTACCTGCAAGATACTTAGGAGAAAATAAGTTACTGAAGCGGACTATTTCTGTGTCGGGCAGACATTAATATTGTGGACCGAATTGCTTGAGCAGACTCCTTAGACGTAATTAAATGATAATTGATGCGCCTTCATGATTCAAAACTGATACAAAACCAATTGTTCTCAAAAGGTCTGGCGAATACAGATACTCAAAGTTGATATTTTGGATGCGATTTTCCATAAATTGCACTTGATGCACGCACCTGTAAGCTTAGGATATGCTAAATGACCTCTACGTTCCCCTTTGAATTGGGAGCGTGAATCCTCAAAGAATGAAGCTTACTTGAAAAAACGGCTATCTCCAGCCAAAACAAATTCCAGGTGATCAATCATGGTTGGTAAAGAATGCAAAGTTTTAACTATCTTAATTACTGAAATACTAATTAAGAGTAAAGGCAAGTTGAAAAAATAACTGCGAAGTTAATTAATAACTACAAATATTTATTACTGAGACAAACTTAACAAGATACTCTACAAACTGTGTAAGTGAAGTCTTGGTTAACATTTCAATGAATTGCCTATGAGTACATTCACGTATAATATGAGTTCGTCTGTAGTGTAACTTCCATTAATATCGAGCTTGCACATATTTGGGCCTTCGTCGTGAAAAGGAGCTTCATAGCTCTCAAGTATTTCTACAAATATGATCATTTTAACTGCAAATATGCGGCTCAGACTATCTTTTCAACACATATACTATAGTCAATTTCACCACATAGTGGAACACAATGTTAAATAAATACAATATTCAAACGAAATATTGGCATGCAAATTCAATACTTAAAATGGTTATAAGCTATTTTCTATATTCTAATCGTTATTAGGAAATGTGATTTTAGAAAGGGCCTAAATGAAGAGAATATTTTATTTCTTACCAAGCAGCCGCTTGTAGATACCTTGGACATCATGGGATTTGGCTCTGGCTATCCACATGTTGTCAATCATCTCTTAGAGAACTGACTGCTATTAAGCGGAACAATTATTTTCGTCTTATTCTCTTTTAATACTCGCAAGACGGATTAAACTTCTTCATCTTTCTTAGCAGTTGCTCTTACTCCACCTATGAAATCGCCGCGAAGAGTAGTTCCCATCGTCTCTCGCTTAAGACTTAATATTCTCAACTCATCTCGTTAAACTTTTATCTCAAACTGATTAAACTTTGACATCTTTCGATTTATAAGATGGCGTCTCTACATCTGATTGGTTGGTGGTTTAGCCTATCAGGGATGTGTCCGTGTCTTGCGGTTTTGGTGCAGGGAGGTCCAGATTTCCCTTGCCGTGGTCGCTTCGAGGAAAAGCAATAAGTTTTGCTGACATTTACGAGTTTTCTCGTATAGTGATGTAAGGCGATTTTAAGGGTATCTTTGTCAGTACGGGCCTTTGAGAATTCCAATTAGCAAGACATTCTATTGTACTGACGCAACTCTAAGAAGACGGGATGTCCAAACGGGATGATCAAAATCTGAGTCGTCTTCCTCCGTCCGTTCTTTACTTACGCCATAAAATCTTGGACTATTCTAGAGATTGTACAAAAGGATGAGAGAATTGTGGAAAGGGTGTTATACATGAAATATCTTCTTGCCGTCGTTGCATTGTAAGGGAAAGTGATTGCTTTCTCTTATGTCTTAACGTACAAATTTAGGGGGAAATATATAAATTGAAATTTAATGAACCCATAAGCAGTTCATTAATAGTTTAATTTTGTTGTAACCAACACTTGAATATAATAAATGAGCTATATTGTGCTACAAGAAACACATGACATTGTTATTTACTTCATTTAAAACGAAAGTCTTATTACTTATATATATATAAAAGTTTTCCTCGCCCATTCTTGGCGGAAACAGGCTTTGGGACGGGCAGAGCGCCATGTTCCCAAGCCTCTTTTTACATCACTTCTTAATGTGCCATGTCTAGAAACTTCCTGACAATGTGACACGTGTTTAGGATTGTGGCTTTTTGTATTTCAATGTAGGTGTTTGGGTCAATGTTGAGTATCTCCAAATTCGTCGCAAGCGTTTTTGGTACTATCCCTGTTGCTGAGATGACTAACGGGATGATGAGGATCTTTTCCATACCCCATATATCTCGTACTTCATGTCTGAGATCTTGGTACTTGGTGATTTTCGTTGTGTAGGTTGTCTGTATGTTATTGGTGTTGGGTACTGCTATGTCGATTAAGTACGTGGTCTTATTCGATTTATCGACGAGGGTTATGTCAGGACGGTTATGTGGGACTGTCTTGTCTGTTATGATTGCTCTATCCCAGTAAAGCTTGTGTGTTTCGTTCTCATGCACGGTCTCTGGCTCATATTTGTAGTACGGGCATTTTTCTGTCAGAAAGCCAGCATTCGCTGCCAATTTCTGGTGGACTATTTTCGCTACTTGATCGTGTCTATGTTTGTAGTCTGACTGCGCAAGGATCTTGCATCCTGCCATCACGTGTTGGATTGTCTCCGATGCCGCATGACAGTGTCTGCATTTGTCGCTTTCTATATCTTTTCTCTGGATATATATATATAAGCATAAGAAACCTGTTCGTAAATGTGATAATATTAAAAACGCTATTATTTGAAACTTCAATGAAAATTTAATTTGTTAAAAACAACTGGCAAAAACCTCATTATCGTCCTTATGATGCTTTCATTTACAAGAAATTCCAATATCCTAAATCCACATGGGAAATAAATAGCATAATTTAAGAAGGAAATTATTTTTACATAAAAAGAACACGGAAGTTTTTTTTCAATTACAATACCGAAAACATAAATAAATATCTTTAC
>QLNU02015359.1:19453266-19501130 GCA_006491805.2 Dysdera silvatica
AAACTTAATAATTAATTAAAATTAATTTAATAATAATTAATAAAATAATTTCCTGAAAATAATTTTATATATATTTTGTATATAAAATTATTTTTGCTACTGAGTTAAATGAATTGTGCTTCTAATATTATTATGTATTTTGTTTGCGAATGCAACTCATCTTTAAATATTGTGATGTTATGTTGCATTGTTTGTTCATTTCCGCTATTTAATATGTCATATTATATTGAAAAACACACATTTCATGTTGGTTTTAAACTTATAATAATTGTTAATATTTTTCGTTCAACTGAAGTCCTTTTATAGAAGTTTATAACGGTAGAAGTAAGCATTCACTAACTCAATTTTTAAATAACATTTGAACTTTGTCATACACCTCTTATCTCGCATTTTATTATTGGCAGAGGAGCGGCGCACCGAATGTTTTTCTTGTGAAATATACATACGAAAGAACACTCAAAGAAAAAGGAGCCTATGTTTTCGATTGTCAAAACGCGTTTGAGTATTCAGACTTTTCTGATTATTTCATTTCCGTTATACCCCAGCACTTGTGATCACTTTCTTCCAAATATATTTCAGGATTGGAATAGCACAACCAATGCAATGTTCCATGATCTAGAAAGAATGCGCCACTCAGTTTTGAACGCAAAGCGAAAAACTTTTGCTTTCTAAATACCATTCCACCGCTGGATTCCAAAAATAGAGCTTCGAAAGATATTTTCCATGTGACAGTCGAGAAACAGCTTCTGAGTCGAGGAAACCGAATGGCTTCTGAGTTAGATAGAATTTTAGAACGTTTGTTCGGCATTGAGAATTTCGTATTCTTTTTCCCAATGGTAAAGACACTGGGCTTATTTCGAATGAAATTGCTTTCTTGAAAGTTTTGTGAGCATGTTATTTCGAGTTCCATGTTATTTTTGGTTAGATTATCTGGCTTTTTCTTGCTGGAAGTTTCGGATATTCGAAACTTCCAAAGTTGTCCACGCACTTAGTAACAGGATAGCAAATTTGATGTTTTGAGATATGGAAACAGAATATTGAAGATATTTTTGTTCTTGCAAAAGAAAAGTACATCAAATATTGTTTTTCTTTTATTTTCTTTCATGATAAGATGGGTCATATCAAATATACGCTTTACCTATAGTTTAAGTAGCATAAAGTAAGCATAGACAACCTGCATTTTAGTGTAATAATTATTCAATCATGTATTTCTGTGAACTCTTTGAATAATATTTATCTGTTCTTTTGCTTCAAAACAATTTCGAATCTCCATAACTCAGGAGATCACGTACTTCGCAAAATTTTACAGATTTTTTGAAACAGTTTAAAAAAAATTAGATAAAATGTAAGTATAAGTGCAATAAGCTGTTTAGTGGGTGATTTTAATAGATAATTTTGCAGCAAGAGCGTTGGAAAGATTAACACATAATTATAATCAATAAATGTAGCACCCACGTTTGTTTAGCTCATACTAAGCTTCTTTGGTATAGGAGAAAAAGAGACGTCCTCCACGTCTTGAAGTCTAGCCAGGGTCCTTCCGTCAAGTCCGGAGTGCCTTGACCGCTAGACCAACGATGATAGGAACAACGCTCTCTTTCTTCGTATATAAGGATGTAAGATATTATTACCCTTCTCAGGGATAACACAATTGCCAAATAATGGTCAACACACAAAGCCACCGGGACGAGTTTTTAGAACGAGTTAACACATAATAAAAAATCAAACGCTTAGACAGCAAAATTCAAGTACAAGTTCTTGTGAGTGTAATACGGGAACATTATAAAAATTTACGTTTTAAAAAAAATGTCTTTATATTTTAAACATGCCAAATTAGCTGTAAGGTTTTCCCAATCGAACTCATAATTTAATTACATTTTATAAAAATTATAATTTTTAATACATCGAAAACTTAAGAGATACGATTATTAAACAGTTTAGATGACGTTTCTTATGTAAGAAATGATAAATAATCTGGAAATGTTGGTTAAGCAAAGCGGCACTGTGCTTCCAGAAGTGGGAGGGACGTAGAGTCTAAGAGATGAGGTAAAAAAAAGAAGAGGCAGAACCTCCATTTCGGGGATCAGAGCTCTTCACGAGATGTGGCAGTGAAGAGCTAATTACTGAAGAATTTGCAGCAAAGACATAGATCTAAAAATAACATTTATTAATATGTTAAACGTTTATGGGGGTCATAGGACCTTTCACTTTCTAAAAATGGAGAAATTTATAATGGTTTTTTAACTTTAGTTTTCTCAGTAAATATAAATCTAATTAAAAAATTTTTTGATAAGCAATGACAAACCATCTATTATGTATATATAACATGGCCAAAAATAATTTTAAATGTCAAATATTTTCTTTGATTTTACAAAATATTGAATATGATTTACGAATTGAATATTGCGTGGCAACAGACTACGCGTAGAATTTTAACTTAAATTTTGCTGCTAGAATGTTGCTCATGAATTCCAAATATTCATAGGTATTGTGTACTCACACCCTACCTAAAAAAAAGAATGTAATTATGAAAATTAATTATGAATTTTACTTCCTTAAATATGATTTTTTAAGCATATGTTAAGACCCTTTTTTGTCCGTATTAACTTTTGAATAAAAATCGCAAAAAGCAAGTATCAATAATGAAGTGCCATATAATAAAGTTTTCTGGAAAATTCGAATGAAGTTTTTTGAAAATTTTACTCAATTATAATAACCGGTTGGCAAGTTATCATGCGCGTAAGCTCGGAAAAGCACGTTCTGAGAAAATCCATTTTAAAGTTTTACGAGCACTAAAAATTGAATGAAATGTAGTATGATTGTTTTCATTGTGAGTCTAATCATCATCATTGTGAGTCTAATGATGGACAGTTTTTGCTCCGGTTTGTTTCAAAATACTTCTAATGGTTTAAATTTTTTTTGAAGTGATAAAAAAAATCAATTTTTTGAAATTTTGAAAGATCCTATGACCCCTTAACTTAATTAATCAGAACATTCTCAAAACGTAACTTATTTCAAAATACAAAAATTAAAATAAATCAGTACCGCCTCTTAGGAAAAGCAGCAGAGAATTTCGCAGCGTCAATTCAAGAATGTCTTATTTTCATAATTTCATTTTCGAAAACAAACACACTGTTGCCAAAAATAAACTACAAAGTATGATGTAAGAATAAAGGAAGGTGAAATTATATATTATGGAAACAACAAATAAAGGTGAACCAACTGGTCATTTCGCCAATTTAATAAGTTGAACATATTTTTACTATTGTGGGAGTCCACAGTAGAAGAACACAAGTTGGGTGCTGGTAAACAAGTCCAGTGTGGCACATCACCTCTAATCCCCCATCCACAGCGTAGCACGTTTGAAATTTTTGGAAGGACAAAAATGGTGGAAGGTGTTTAGTCAAGGACGAAGCGATGTCCACCAAAAGGTCAAACCCCTGACTTCCCCGGCGTTGTGTTCATTGAGAGAAAAGGTTACAGTATGAAGTAGGTGACAAATTATAAGCAGTTTAGAAAAACAATTTAGAAAAATAACAGTTTAGAAAGGTGTATTAAAATATTTTTAACCTGCCGTCATTTGCGGTGCATATAACGAGCGGCGTAGGCAGAAAGTTCATAAGGGGGGGTTATAGGCTTAATGGGAGGGGTTACAGAGCTACAACTCATATATTCCTATGTTAAATATACAAAATTTCATTGCAATGGGGGGTTACAACCCCCAAAACCACCCCCTAGCTACGCCTCTGCATATAACAGATGTAATGTAAACTATATATATTCCCCCACTTCTCATTGGATAGTGACAGAGAAATGAAAGGTTGACTATTTCTTAATCCTTCATACTACTTCAACGACTATACTTATTTTCATAATAGCGCTGATAACTGAGACGAAACGATTTGAGAGAAGCATCTAGAGCGATTGCGTAACGTTATTGTATTATAATTATAATATATTATTATATATATCCAGAATGATATTCCCGTGTAAGCAAAACAAAAAACCGCTGTAAACAATTATTAGGATGTAAAATATTTTATTCAAATTTACTTTAAATACCAGATTTATTTTACCATACAGAAATCATTGTTTCATTCAGCCCTTTGTGATCCTTGTATTTTTTTAAAAAAAGTATGACATTTATAGAATTCTATAAATTCATTTTATAAAAAAAAATTTATACGTTCGCAAAGTGTTATAGTACTATAATACATTGTATATAATTCGTAAAGTATTATAGTACTATATAATACTAAGTTCTGACTAGTAATTCTAAAAACTATATATAGAAAAATAGTCATCAAATATCAAAACGTCTTACAGATGCATCATTAGTGACCATGGACTAAAAATGATATTAAACAATAATTAATGATATTAAAAAATGATAATAACTAAAAATGATATTAAGCATTATTTTTATTTATTTATTCAATTAAATGTAGATAGCTATTCAATACATATTTTTTCAATAACATTAAAATTAAAGTTTCATCTGTCTTTATAAATGATTTTTATTATGATAATCAGATGTATTATAATGATCATATTCTTAGAGAAATAATATATTTTCCATTTTCTGTTTCTATAAAAACCATTAAAGATGGTTTGTATAATTGTTACTTGTGTAGAAAATATCAGTCAGATAGTTTTTGTTTTTATTTTTACGTATATATATACTTTTTTTATAATTTTTATTCAAATTTTCTGATGACAAAAGGTATGTAGTGGAATTACAACGTCTTTTGCTTAGATTTTGAATGCTAGTAGAAAAAGAGATTTTCTTTGAAATCCCAAGTTTTTTCCATTTGACGGTAGGTTATTTAAAATGGAAGTCCGTTTGCCGCTTTCCGATTCCACTTGGAAAAATATGTAAATTTTGTAGCGTTAACCCCAACTGCTTTCAAGAAACGCCGTTCTACTCGAGTCCAGGGGGATTCTGTTGAAGTTTCTCCAACAAGTCAGAAACTTTTCCCCGATGTCCCACAGGAAAGCTGTCTTTTTGAATGGCGTATCCAACCCGCAATTTTAACGGCAGAGAGAGAATATCGAAAGTTATCGTAAAAATCGGAACCTTGCAAACTTAAAGACAGATAAATTGCGAGAAGTAGATTTATATACACATATAACACAGAAAAAGACTGTCTTAGGACTGTGTGTAATTCAATAAAGCCTTTATATCAACCTTAAGATACCATTATTGAACGGAAATACTGATTAATTGGAATGACTCTACTGAGAGGCCTGCTTTATTACACTCCAAAACTGAACGACCAGGACCATGTAATGGATACGAATTCTTTTGACATAAAAGAAATGTAATGCAGTATTGTCAATTTCTGGATGGACAAAAATTGAAACGGTTTTAAAAACGGTTAAACGAACTTCAAAACGGTTTTTGGGGCTCCCTCATCAACTTGGTATTATTTAAGTTTGAGAGTTATTTACAAATGTTCACAAAAGTCTATTTACAAATGTACAAGTTTCATTATTGGAAAGCCTGAATATTGTAGATAATGGACTTTAAATGAAACTCATGATTTGTTGACTGACTATCGCGGGGGCCCCTACCTTTAGGGGCCCTTTCTCTCCTTCCTTCCTTCCTTCCTTCCTTCCTTCCTTCCTGATGCCCACGAGGTCCTTAATCTGCCGTTGATATAGGTACCGTATATGTATAATGAACAAAAGACACCCGCACATTGAAAAACATCAATTAGACAATGAATACAAATTTGATATTAGTTCTAATATTTTTTAAAATTAGAAATTTGTTCATTTTGCGTACGTGAACTCTGTTTACGAAGGAGTGATTAATGATGAATTTTTTGTGGAGAAGTCAGTAAAGAAAAGGAAAAATAAATAGAAGTAAGATTAAAAGCAACGATCAGCCATTTCGAAAGGTATGCCCTCAAAAAATATTTTAAATCATAATAAGTCATTAGCAATAAAAAGATCGCCCCAGGTTACTTCTATCAATATCGATTCATCTGACAAAAAAGCACATCAAAAAAATTCTTGACTTTATTTTTAGTAAGGTTCTGACAATATTTGGAATTCCCGTTTTTATTTTTTGACGTGCGGATTTCTGAAAGTAATTAAATAGCGTTTTAAAGGAGATTAATCGTCTTTTTTCAGTACCAATGCACCGATAATGGAATTTTAAATCAGACCCATCTCCCAAAAATAAAAAAATGAGCCAAATAACGAATTCTTCTAGATTTTAAAAATTCTCATCTCCTTTATTAAAGATTTGGTGTACATGTACCTTTTTTTTTTGGAGAAATTAGATATTTAAATTTTTTTAGAAAAATTCGTTTATGCCCTTCAAAAGACCAGAGTTGGGGAAGGCAAGGATGAATAAGTAATCAGTTTGTTGCAAAAACTAATAACCTAACTGACAACTATGTTTTGGAAAAATTAAATGATTCAAATAAGAAGACGTAAAAGAACCTGAAAAACTCTGGGAAAATTAATTTCGCCGCAATTTTCCTCTTAATCTTCCACAGATAACAACGATCGTTCTAGGGACGCCCTGAGGATGTCCAGAAGACCTCAGGATATATCAAAGACGATATTTGCTACCCGGAAAAGTGTTTGTAGTCTTATAAATTTTTTTGCTTTAATTAAAACGTGTGAATAACCGTAGTAGCAATAAAGGATTTATATGTGTATATCCTTATATATTGAATATTTCTGGAATATTGTTGCGTTGACATTTTGTTAAGTGCACGTATACAGGTGCTTTGCTAAAACATCAGATCCAGTGCCATAACGAGTTAGCCAAAGGCCACAACAGGGGCCATAAATAGGCAAAGTTTGCTTATTATACAAGGTGCCTACAAAAAGGGTCCTTGATTTCAAATTAAAATAAAAAGTCCTTGGAATATTTTAAAAATTTTAGTGGCAACAGATTCACAAAAATAATTTTTTTTTTTACATTTTTGTCTATGTTACAAACACTCGATGTGTGTCACTACCACAACTCGACAAACATCAATGCTTTGTTTGTTTGTTTTGTGGTTTTACGGCTCAAAGACTACAATGGTCATGCTGCGCCGGGACCTACTGTTTTCCGAGGAATCCGAACCTCTTATGGCCTAGGGAACCAAACCCCGGACTACAGTGAGCAGTGCGATCTTTTTATGAGATCTCTGAGTAAGCGTTCTTTGTACACTGTTGGGAGTCGAACCCGGATTAACGGCGTACTAGGCGAACGCGTTACCACACTGCGCCACCGCAGGGCCACAAACATCAATGCAATAATGCAACTCATTCCACACTGTCTGCGGCAAATCTGACGTCATCGAGTTTACAGATGCGGTGATGTGTCCTTGCTGATTATCCAGGATTGTGGGTAGTGGAGGTAGGTACACTCTGACTTCTACTTACCCGCTAGCTGTGCGCGTAGACTTTCTTTGGGCTATGCAAAAAGGTTTCCTTTACGAGATCAACAACTTCCTCAGAGACAGATGGTCAGCCAGAATCTCTCTCTCTGATCACAGATGCATCCCTTGTCTTTAAAGTTTGTGTAGCACTTCAAAATTGACTTAGTAATAGATGGATGCACATTACATTTGCGTTTAAAAGCACGCTGAGCAGTCACAGCACTTCCTTTTAGCATATTCCAGAACGCACCAGCTGCAGTATTGTGGGGTGAACGCCATCTTGAAAAACGCCGCTTTGTAGCTGTTACAGGAACGTTTTGCTTGTTTATTTGTTTGGATGTTTTATGGCGCAAGAGCATCTGGGCTATACTGCGCCAATTATAGGAGCGTAAGACCGTTTTTCTTTTAGAACATAAAAGAAAATGTTTAAGTTTTGTGTATCTGTTGCCACTAAAATTTTTATAATATTAAAATATCTTTTTATTTTGTAACTATTTGAAATCAAGGATCTCTTTTGTGGGCACCGTGTATATTATATTTTTACGATTGTAAAAATTCGGAATTTAATAGCTTGTGTAAACAGGGGCCTCCCCCAAAAGCGACCATTCCCTGAATGGGTTAAATCGGCTCAGGACAGATGCTTGCGATTAAGAAACGGAACCCCCAAATGGAAATTCTGGAGAACTGCGCTATAAAAAGTTTTAAAGAGCCGTCTTTATTTGCACACTGAAGTAGCGGGGGACCACTTTGTCCACCATGAAAGGTGATCAGGGCGGATGTATATGTGAACAGCTTAAAATTTTTTGCACGCACTGAATAATTCGCTTGGAGGTATAAGAGAGAATTTCTTCATAGCACCTACAAAGTGTCCATTCCTTCGGGCTTTAACACTCGACGTTTTCTTTTAACATTTGGGAAACATTCTCAGAACAGAAACTCACGGACTAAAGACTTTAGCCACTTTACCAAAAACGATGGGGAAAATTGTACTAATTATGTTAGTACATGTGTGTACATATAAGTTAGTATATATATATATACTGTTCTTGCCATATTATAAAGAAACGGTATACACTGTTATCTCGCCTACTTATACATAATGTTCAACAATAAATTAATTACATGTATTATGTAATAATTAATTATTAATATAATGTATCATGCAATAATTAATTATTAATATAATGTATCATGCAATAATTAATCATTAATATAATGTATTATGTAATAATTAATTATTAATATAATGTATTATGTAATAATTAATTATTAATATAATGTATTATGTAATAATTAATTATTAATATAATGTATTGTGTAATAATTAATATAGTTATTTTAAGATCTTATCTATTGTTACTTATGATGCTTGTTTGCTCTTCTGTTTCAGTTTCTTTGGATGCTCGGCCTATCGTCATCCCTATATTATCCTGCGTCATTTGCTTCCCGGTGTTAGCCTTTGCTGTTATCTGCGCTTTACGGTACAGGGCACAAAGACTACGCAAGAAGGATAGATTACGTAGGATTCAAACCGGGTATAATTCTCTTTGTTCTACTGGAACTTATTGAATGTACTAAACTTATAAACTTTCTGAATGTACTAAACTTATAAACTTACTGAATGTACTAAACTTATAAACTTACTGAATGTACTAAACTTATAAACCTACTAAACTTGTAAACTTACTAAACTTGTAAACTTACTAACTTTCTAAACTTGCTAAACTTGTAAACTTACTAACTTTCTAAACTTGCTAAACTTGTAAACTTGCTAAACTCGTAAACTTACTAAACTTGTAAACTTACTAACTTTGTAAACTTGCTAAACTTGCTAAACTCGCTAAACTTGCTAAACTCGTAAACTTACTAAATTTGTAAACTTACTTAAACTCTTACACTTACTTGCGAATTTACTTAAACTTGTAAACTTACTTGCGAATTTACTTAAACTTGTAAACTTACTTGCGAATTTACTTAAACTTGTAAACTTACTTGCGAACTAACTTAAACTTGTAAACTTACTTGCGAACTTACTTAAACTTGTAAACTTACTTGCGAACTTACTTAAACTTGTAAACTTACTAAATTTACTTAAACTTGTAAACTTACTAAATTTACTTAAACTTTATTATATTACTAGCAAGCGATTTTCGGCTTTTATGATGATTTCAATGTTTACAAATGATTAGGTTTGAATCTTTTTCGGAAAAAAATTCCCTCTACCTTCTTTTACACTACTGAAAAATCGAAAACAATTCATATCTCTAGAGCGAGATTGGGAAAATTTTCCTCTCTCTCTCTCTCTCCCCCTAAAAAGTTTTTAAATTCAACCAAACCTGCTCAAACAAATACAGTCATTGAAAAACGTGATGAATTTTAAAATAACTCCATCTGCCCTTTGCGAGCTTATTTGTGTATACGCTGCGTTTTGGCTCATTTTCGAACCCCAAATCATCGCCAAATTCATTTTTTTAAAAATTCATATCTCTCGAACTGCTATCATTTAGATGACTTTGAGAACGGCAAGACATAGAATAACATTAAGCATCTATGGCTGAATTTTCATCCCAAAACACGATAACCAACTTGTACAGGTGCAGTGTAAGTATTTCTTCCCTATTTCTTGTTACGGTGCCATCCTCTCCTTTTAATGCAATGATGTGTTTCTTCCCAACAGATAAACTTCCTTTAACAACCCTAAGGCTCTTGTTGCTTTCAATGGCCTTCCTTACTAACTCACAATTGAATTTTCTTATGTCTTCTTTCATGCTTTTGCGCAGAGTTTTACAAAGTTCTATGTACTCAATCCTGGAACTGGTATTTTGATTGTCCACCTTCATATCTCTTCGCCTTTTCATGAGCTGTTTCGTCTTCTCAGATAATTTGCTATTGTGCTTTTTACAGGTTACACCACCAATTTCCCCAGCAGTTTCAACTATTGTCTTAACAATGTTTTCATTTGCTTCTGAGATGTCAACTTCTTCAATAAGTCCTTCCAGTGCAGAAAAGCGATTTTTTAATTCCAACTTGAATGCCTCGGTATTTTCTTTTAATTTCTTTAAATCCACCCTCTTATGTAGCGCGTGTTCGCGATGTCCTAGCCGTAATTTCAGTTCACCCCAAAAGTGTCCAGTTGGGTTTAGATCTTGACTCTGGCACTGCCGATCCAACATTTCCATCTTATTCTGAACAAACCATTCACATTCCTCAACAACTTTCCCAGATCGGGCACAACAGCCACAATCCTCAACAAGGCTTTCCCAACAAACCATTTACAACAACAGCAATTCACAGATCGGGCTGTGTGGCGGGAAGATTTGTCATGCTGAAGAAAATAACAGTCAGTTCCATAATTATGTGACAATGTAGTAAGGGAGGAATTACCAAAACATCTAGGTACGTACCATCAGACTTTATAATTTCGGGTGAAACCACAAATGGAACGAGTATCATCTATTTTAAATAGCAGATGCCATGATAGAACCAAATCCATAAACAGTGTAGTGTCTGAATATTTTGGATAGTACAGTGTATGTAAGATATACCTACCTATAGAGTGTAACCTCGACATCTCGAATCTCGCGGGAGGAGAATAAATATCGAGATAAAGATTTTTCGATATATCAAGGTTTAATTTTAGATATAGTGTTTTAGAATAAATGCTAATACACAGTTTGAAAACATACAGCATACTTTAACACGAATAACCCGCCAATAAAGTATGGTGTCTTTTAAAATCTTTTTACGATTGAACAACTTTCTCCACAACAGCAATCGAGGTGTGTGATTCGAAATCGATATTTTTCTGAGGATTCCAAAAAAATATGTAAGGTTTGAGTTTTCAAATTTTTTGACATGCGATTTCCTTCTATTCTCGTAAATTATTGGCGGATTTCAAATACACAAAAATGTTCGAAACACGTGTTAAAAATACTTTTATATAATTTGTTACAAATTACAATTGAACTTCCATATAATAAACTTCCGTATAGCCGAATTCTCTATATATAGCAAAAGTTTAGTAAATCCACATGGTTATTACATACGAAAGTATTTCTTTCTATATAACGAAATTTTTAACGACCAAAACAGAAAATTGAGTGGTCACTTCATAGACATCGGGTTCCCTAATATCGTGAGTATGCAATACGCACACTTAAAAAAGATCTATTTTTAAATGGTTGAATGTCATTTATGACAAACAGTCCTTTACTGTAAAGCGGGATTTTAACTGTGGTATTATATTGTAATACCCTGGTTCATGAATACATCGTTTCCACCTAGCGAATCTTTTATAACGAATTGTTTTCATGGAACCGTCCATTTCGTTATATGGAGGTTCTACTGTATTAGTCAACGCCGTTGACCAAAACCCGCAACCCCTCACAAAGCCGTAACGCACAGTTTGAAAGCCCCTAACGTCAAATATTAACAGCTTATTCAGTGTTCTTCACAATCATCCTATTTCATACTCTTCCTGTTACACTGCTTTTACATAGCCTACAATCACTACCAAGAGTGTAGCCAGGATTTAATTTCAAGGGGGGGTTCAAAAATTTTTACCGCATGCATCGATAAAATCACAGCATGCAAGGCTGTAGCCAAGTCCCATTAAAAATTTAGTTTTGAGAGGGGGACCGGTCCCTAAGTTTCTCCCCCCCCCCTCTTGATATCTGGGCATGAACTCCTCATCTTCAAAATATCGCGTGTTTCAAGAGAAGTAAGTCCTTCCAGGGAATCTCCAAATGAAACGTCCAGATTTAGTTTCTTTCCGATGAAAATTCCGATGAACATCCGATGAACATTCCGATGAACATCCTTTATTTTAAAGTTACACTAGTTCCCTATTGAGTTCCAGCTATAATTAAATTTTTGGTCTGTTTTTATGTTTCTCAATGCTTTCCCCCTATCACTAACTCTTGCTTCAATTTAACAATTTTTATTGTTTTCTTTCAAAAGGATAGAACAACTGACCAGAGTTTATTATAACAAGTAAAATTTCCATTTAAATATTTTTTTATTATATTTTTATTATTATTATTTTCCTTATTATAAGAAGTAAAATTTCTAGTCTATGGTATAAGAAAAGATTCGGCAAGTTTCGAGAACTGCTGTTCCCTTTATCAATCGAAGTGTCGAGAAAGTAAGAATGTCCTGTATTTATAACCCCAGCTCTAGATTTTTCTAGAGCAGTCCCGCACTCAAGTTTCTCCAGAGCAGTCTCACATTTAGGTTTCTTCAGAGCATTCCCGCACTTGGGTTTCTCCAGAGCAGTCCGGTACTCAGATTCCTCCAGAGCAGTCCGGTACTCAGATTCCTCCATAGCAGTCTTGCTCTCAAATTTCCCCAGAGCAGTCCCGCACTCCGTTTCCTCCAGAGCAGTCCCACACGCAAATTTTCCCAGAACACTCCGGCACCGATATTTCTCCCGAACTCCCGGTTCTCCCCATCTTTCTGCACGAATGTCGTATGATTCAGTCATAGGTTTTGCAATGTTAATGACCCGATTTCATAATAGAAAAGTCTCCCAAGACTCAAATAGTCCATAAGGGTGAGAAATAAAATTTTTACGAAGAACTTGTACAGATTTCCAATTAGAAGCATGTCCTTTCTTCCAAGCATGTTCTGCTAGAAGATTAGACGTTTCAACTTTCTCCACAGCACTATGATGTTCTTTCTTCCGTTTTTAAACAATTCTTCTCGCCAGTGTATACTTTCCTATAGTCCTTACATGGAATCTTGTAAATAGTTCCAATCAATTCTTCTACTAGGACTCCGTCATTCACCCTAGGAAACCCCAGAACTAAGATACCCGGGTGCATAACATTCTTGCTTTCTCTCCACTTTCCTTGCTAAGGGGAACAGCAGTTCTCGAAACTTTGAGAAATTGTTTCTTTTGCGTTAGACGGGTAACAAAATTTTACTAATTTTTGTTTTCTTTGTAACATTTATCCCCAAACGAACTTAGTTATTCTCATTGTATCCAGAACATTACTGGGGGAAGCCTTTACTTTCGCCAATAATTTCTAAATTTCCTCATCAGCTTCTCCCTTTATCTGACTTTGAATTTCCTGATGACTATTTAATTGAAAGGCTGAAACTTCGATGACATTTTAAGGTTCTAAATATGCCACAGTGATACTTTTTCAGACTTAGAAAATTACAGTGAATATTATTGAAAAACTATTGACAATTACTGAAAATATCACTGATATGCTAAATCATAAATTGTTACGAAAGTATACAAAAATAAGATTTTAGTACTCATAAAACTTTAAATACTAGAAACTACTTAATTATCATCGCGAATTGCAAACAATACTCTTTACAGCAAAACTGTATTATCACGATCGTAGACTAGATCCTAGACTAGATCGTAGACTAGATCGTTTCACTATAAACAGTGTCTTTGTAAAAACAATATCTACCATGTTTGGCGTAATATAGCCCAAATGCTCTTGTGCTATAAAAATTCAAACAAACAAAAACAATATCGGTATTATTATTTTATAGATTCCACTACAATGCCAATACTGGATTATACAAATATAGCCTCGATATAAACAAATTTTTTAAACTGTGACCGATTAGTAAAGTAGTTTACTTCATTCAAACTTTTAATAATACGATTTTGAAAGAGTGCTTTAGGTTGTCCAGGATTTTCAATGGAGTTATTTTAGATCTGATCAATCGATCACATTTGAAGTGAGAGCTTGCGTCTTTAGATCCTCTGCCTCATTGAAAACTGAAAAATATTTTGTCGAACGTTTAAATCGTTCGCCTTTAAAGTGTCTGCAAGTCTCAGGAGAAAGAGTTCCATTTCTCGGATTCAATATTTCCCACAAGAAGATTTTCGTTCTATATGCAAAGTTTTCTCTAAACGCTTAATGACGTTTACGGTGAATAAAGCAGTTTTAATGCATCCCTGGTGCCAAATTTCACTGCCATTTGGAATTTGGAAATCTAAAACGCGGCAACGAATTTCCAGTTAAAAATACATTTTGTTTCAAAGATATTTCGGGAAAAGGATTTGAAACTTCCTCTTCCTCAAAGTGATAAATGATAAGGATGGAGCTTCTTTGCAATAAACAAGGAAAAAGCTCCTCTACTCCTAGGAGAATACAACGTAATAAAAAAAAACAATAATAAGACGGAGAAAAAGAGTTTTTATTCTAACCAAACTATTTTAAACTGATTTGCTTTTTGAATTCGGATTCCACTTTTCAAATCAAAATAAAAGCTTCCCGACCTCTGAAATATCTTCATGAATCTTCATTCAAGGTTAATTAAGTCAATTTATAATAGTCTTATTTTAATAAAAGACTGAGCATTTCCTATAATACATCGTTCAGACCAGGCTGGTTCGTAGAGACCCAATTTGGAACAAAATCAGGACCTCGAAATTTTCAAAAATTTTCCATACATCTACTCGCAATTTTTTTTCGCTTTTCGACAAAAAAGAAATGTTTCGTTTGGGGTAAAAAATGGTCCTATCGTTCTAACTCCGCGTTTTTTGGAACATTCGGACTGAGCTGATTCGTATCGATCCAAATTTGGCACAAAATTAGGAACTCCAAATTTTCAAAAATTTCCCATACATTTACTCGCAAGTTAGTAGTCACCTCTAAACTGTCGTAACAACATACGATAAATTTTCACATTTAAGACTTTCAAGGGAAGAAACAAAAGCACCGATAAATAGAAAAGACGTTATTCAGAACTTGCGTCATTTTATGAAGTATTTTCCGGGACCACAATATGCCGCCTTTAAACAGAACTATTCCTTAATCACAATAACGTTATTAAGAAAGCTTTTCGTAATGTGAAATAATAAACATATAAATATCAGGCTAACAGGAAAGGTGTCAATTAACGCCTGCAGAAGAAGATTGATTGGTTTTTAGAACTGTATAAACAGTTAGAATTAACGGTTTATATTAACGGTGTGCTAAATCCTTGAGTGATTGTGAGTGTGCTTGTTTATTAAAGGTAGCGAGAAATCACTGATTAGTCCGTTTCATGAAAGGTTTGACACACCTGCAGCTCACATTGGAGATGAGCCAAATCGTTCATTATGCGAATCAGTGACCGATTTGGCACACCTGCAACTCATATTAGAGACGATCCAAATCGTTCATTAACAGAATCAATGACCGATTTGACGCACTCGAAGCTCACATTGGAGAGGAGCCAAATCGTTTATTAACCGATTCTCTCCATCTATTATAGGTGGGCAGAACCGTTCACTGACTCGATCAGTGAATCATTTTGCACATCTCTAGTTCACATACAAAACTTGTTAACGTTAAAAACATTACGGAGTTTGAAGCCATAAGGTTCATCACGTGTTTCCGTGATATTTTCGGTTACATTTTAATGAAAACTACTCGCCAAATTTCGCCAAATTTCCTCGCCAAATATAGCAAGCGTGGACAATAAAATAACGTTTTTATTATTAGTTAATGTTCAATTTGTTTAAACCTTTTATTACAAATATTGTTCTCAACCTTGCCCCAAAGTGCTATTGGCGGTAGACCTTACCAAGGTAAGGTTAAAATGCTGGGAGTTAGAATTTGTATAAGTTTAAACTGGAATGACCATTTATTTATTTATTTAAATAAATAAATCGGATAAAATTGTTGTTTAATGGAATGACCATATTAACGCTCGAATTTAATTATCGTTAATAAATGGTTATTGAAAAAATATATTATTAGAGCTATTTTGAAGACCACACTTCGAGAAATCTTGCATAGGCGCCGAATTGAAAAATTACTGAGGGTTCCAAAAAATTTCAATCGGATAATTGGCGCATTTTTCAAAAGATGTAAGTGTAATTTAAATTTCATTATCAGATTATCTGGTACAATAGCACCTGAAATGTTAAAATTAAGCAAAGTATTGTTAATTATAAAAAAATTTCTCTATCTAATTATTTATTTAATTTATTTTACTTTTGCAGGCGCAACGTTATTATAAGTATGCAGCATACAAATACTGTTATTTCCAACACAATTATCTTCATAAAAGTAAAAAAAAAAAAAATTTATTTTCAGGCGCTTTTACCAATTTTAAAAGTGGCAACATTTTTTCCTTCAAATTTTTGTTTTTAGTGCTTCAAAGGTTTTGGGAGTGGCCTGTGGTCCTGATGACAAAATTGCTTAAATGTCACGTCTTGTTAACCTTTTCTAAAATTATGAAGGGAGGGGGATTCACCCTAATTGTATATACCCCCTTATAGTTTTACGATTACTACCAAAATACTCATTCACAGGCGTGTTCAGCCGCCCCGTCTCTCTTTAAAAAGAATTTGGCTGAAACATAGTTTCCCCAGGTGCTCCAGGGATGCCTGGGAGGCAGAATAAAGTAAAAATTAAAGAAAAGTGCATAATCCACAGCTGTAGAAAGAGAGGGTGGGTCAAGACCGTAGCCAAGATTTAATTTCGGAGGGTTCAATAATTTTTACAGCATGTATCGATAAAATCACAGCATGCAAGTCCGTAGCCAAGTCCCATTAAAAATTTTTTAATTTGGGGGCAGCGGCCCCTATGATCCCCCCCTGGATACGGGCATGTGATGGGTCAACTTACTGGACAATATATTTTCGCCTTTATCACTATGGCCGCTAAAGATTCTCGTCTCTGTGTGTAGAGCTACAGACTAAACTTTTGTATTTTCTATGAACCCAGACAAAATGAAGAATTTTCTTTTATAAAAGATTCAAGGGGTAGAAATAATGAAAATCTTAAAGAATCGATGACGAAAAACTTTGTGCTTCTATTTCTGTATGCGTATTTTCCCCACGAGCAAAAATATTATGGGTTCGAGGAACCCACAACAAAATTATTGAGGGTGCAAAAAGTGTCTCGAACCCATGAAGTCGGCGCCACTGGTAAAATGGAGGAGTCCAGTAGGACTAAAAATATTACAATTCTGCCGTACTTCAGATTAAAAAAAAATTGGTTTAGTTTTAAAAGTTAGAACGTCGATTTTTTTCTGTATGCGAAACTTTTAAACCAGAGTAATAGCAAAAAACTTATATTTAATTTAATTCAGTTTACTTACCAGACATTTACATATAATATTACATCACTACGACGATGCCAAGATGAGATAAATGCTCTTAAGAGCTTAACAAAGATTCCTACTACCAAAAATGATATCGAAATCAATATACATTGAAACCTCTCTTAACGACCACCACTATTCAAAAACTATCTCCTTTAATGACCGCTTTTTCTGGAAACGGATTTTTTTAGCCTCATCGACCCAATGTTAAATTTACCTTCCTTCAGAGGCCACCTACGCGACTGCTTTTCCCACAGAATCGAAGGTGGTCGTCTTAGGGAGGTTTTACTGTATATCACACACACATATATATGTTTACATAGACAAAGGCAAAAACGTAATTGGAACAGCACACCCGGATTCCATTCCGGATTCTGTTCACATCACTCGTTAATGAGAACTCGAAACCGCGCTTACGCCGCGCAACTGGCGCAGTATAGCCCAGATGCTCTTGCGCCATAAAAAAGCCAAACAAACAAACAAACAATGTCAACGATGTTAGCCAATGAGTTAATGATTATCAACCCATGTAAACTATTTATGTAGTAAAATGACCTAGTCATCAAAAGGGTTTTTAAAGTTGAAGCAGCTATATTTAAGCCAGCTAAATTTTCAAGCAGAAAATTTCACAAAATAAAACCAATAAACATTTTTATTACCAGCTATCAGGAAACCATTTTCTCAGTCGAACTCTTAAACTATCAAATTTTTTAATTGGCATTTAAACTCACGATAACTATTTCGTCGGTTAATACTTCAAATGAGAAGTTACAAATGACAAAATTTTCTAAGTTTATTGTATCCTTACTTTAGTTTTGCTTGTGTTTTTTGACCCAAAGGGACTTAAGGTCATGCTGCCCCAGTATCAACAGTTTGCTTTAAGGATGTAGGGAATCAAACTCCAAAGTACGGACTCGCAGAAAACGGCAAGCGAACGCTATCATCTGAATTTTCCACAAGATGGACAAACACATTACCTCAATGTTACTTTACGCCATTACTTTCAAATCTTGACAGGTTTTGACAAGTATCGACAAGCTTTGACAGGTTTTAACAAACATATATGTCGAGTCTTAAAATCAAAACATCAAATCTCGAAAATTGCCATTCATATAAATGAAAGTTTCTATGCATTTATATAGCTCATATACAGTGTTCCCTCCTCATGAAGGACACCCACGGGACGGAACATTTTGTTCCTTAAACAGCGTGTCCCTTCTTCGGAGGTACATGTGCTGATACGTACATATATACACTAGGTTCTAAAGGGATCGTCCCTTAAACACAGTTGTCCCTTATTCGGAGGTATTATTAAAGGGAAGTAACACTGCATTTACGTAAAGATAGAATCCCACCTAAACGCGTGATGGTAGGTTTGAGCATAAGACGTGGGTCATTAAAATATTACGTTCCATTGACTCCCCCGCAAAAACAATGAAAACACAGCCCTGGATACATCGTGAGTTTGCCACTTGATAATTCCGTTAACTCTGAAAAGGATAATAATATTATGTAAATAAAGTCATCGTTTCCTTAGTTTCGGTGGCCTAGTTGGCATGGCATTTTGGCTTCAACGAAATAGTTGCCGCTTTTAGGGACGATGCCATTTTTCTTCTTCTTTATAACCTACCTAACCTTGTCATGGTGGATCGCACAAGCTCTAATCTAAACAGAAAATGTGGGTTATCGAAACGTAACATTTGCTTTCAGTGGTTGTGAATTTAAGTAAATTAAACATAGGCGAGCGAAAACAAGATTTTCTATCTCACTTTGAAAACCAAAATTATCTTAAAAGACGAACGATTTGCGATCGATGAGAGTTTTGCAATTTTTATAACCCAACAGGCAACGTTATTGACCAACATCTTGGGCTAATGGAACTTAGAAGTGTGTTAAAATGTTTCGCTAAATTGCCAATATAGCAACCATGAGATTCCATTAAATACAGCTGCCAATATACTAACCACAGTTAATGAGTCAGCAGCAGTTTTAGGTCTCGAGACACCGCAAAATCTAAATTAACGTCTCCCATGCCAGATAGACCCTCTAATGATGCTTTCAATCAGTAGCGTAGCAATTTAAAACTCATGGGGGACTCAAGTCGCTATGGGGGGGTTCAAGTGCCTTAAAAGAAGATTTTGTGATGTGGCATATGAGAAAATAATGTGTTTGGTTCTCAAAGTAGTGGGGCCCCTACGCCCTTCTTTTTACAACGCCCTGCTTTCAACCTAATTTTATGATCGAAATATTTTAAAACCCATTTAGATCAGTTTCTACCGTGAAGGCAAAAACAAGTGTTCAGAGCCGATGAGGGGTGTTCCGGCGCAGGGGCCCGGTCTTCAAACAAAATGACACTGCCCAAAGAAGGGGCCATGGAGGCCGGTCGAAATGAATCTGGAGGGTGGGAGGGCGTTGGCTCTTAGTGCCCCTGCCTATGTGAATCGAGCATGGAAAAATTTAAAAAAAGAAGCAGTCTTAAACGAAAGGCAGTTAATTTTTTTTAAAAAGTCTTCGAAAGTAAGAAAGAAGAATTCTTACTTCCTTTCTGTGATTGCATTTCTTAAGGAATAAGGTGAATACTCCCGAAGTAGTTTGGGGAGAAGTTGGTATTTAAGGGGTCTCAATACTTTTAAATCCCCAAAACAGTGACAAAATTTGGTTAATTTCAAGATATCATATCTTTGTAAATAAACAATATATTTACAAATTTTATTTTTTATAAGATGTTCCTATTCCAGTTTTATTTAATACACTACTTAAATTATTTAATTGGGTTAAAAATAATTTTTAAATGACATGAAACTCATGCCCAGTTTACAAAATAATTAAAACATATCATAGGCTCACGCGCGTGAATGGATGAAAATTTTTGATTATATAATGTTCAATTTAGTTAAATAATGATAAGAAAGATTCTGTTCATTCAATCCATCTAAAAATCAAATAAACGTAAAAGATCTTAATTACCTTATTTTTTTTTAATTTTAATGTGCTAAAACAACGCAAAATTTATATGCATGATATCCCCATATTTAGGTAAAAATAGTTAAAAGTTATAAAATAGCAGCTGAAATTTACCAATATACATGGGACACGTGTTTTCTGAAAATGTTATCAAAATATTTTTAACGACATTCCATTAATCATGAGCGCAACCCTATGATATGTTTTATTTATTTATTTATTTATTTATTTATTTTTGTAAAGTGAGCATGAGTTTCATGTAATTTAAAAATTATTTTTAACTCAATTAAATAATTTAGGTAGTGTATTAAATAAAACTGGAATAGGAGCATTTTATAAAAAACAAAAGTTGTAAATATATGGTTTATACACAAAGGTATGGTATCTTGAAATTAGCCAAATTTTTTCGCAGTTTTGGGGCTTTAAAAGTACTGAGACCCCTTAACACACCATGTACAACATTAAATTAATGGATATAAGGAACAAAGCGAAATTCTACAGATAATTAATTTCAGTGAAAATTGTTCGTTCCAAATTTAACATTTCATTTCAAAAATATTATTTTAAGTAGTTTTCGGCAAATTAAATTTACACGCACATAAAGTTATGAATAGTACAGAAATATAAACAGAAATGGAACTCATTAAAGCTGGAAAACGGTATTTTTAACTGCTCTTTATTATCTCTCTTCTTCTTTCTTGGTTTATTATTTGAAAGAGTCTATTTTTAAGCCTCAAGAAAAGGATAGCATATGATATTATATATATTCAAGAGCTGACTCCAAATGGTATGCGCTGTATGCGCCGCATACTCTCAAGGTCACAAAAGTTTACATTATCAGCATTTTACGTATCAAAGAGTCAAAAATGTTACTCAACAGTGATGACGATTTTTTCTCAGTCCCAAGGGATGTTTCTGTAACATGTGAGATAGCTTCCATCTCGCATTTCCACATGAGTATAGCAAATAATCAGTCTCGTTCATTTGAACATCAATCATTATATGTACAGGGTGTCCGAAAAAGAATGTACCCCCTTTTTTTTTTATTTTGGGCACAGTGCCCAGTGTATGAGGTGTCAGTGACAAAGATTGCTATTAGATACTCCAAATTTTGATTGAAATACCCACCGTTTCCAAGATCACAATTTTTTCAAGATGTCGCTCATACAACAACAGAAGGCATTGAAAAGGGTACAATCTTTTCGGACACCCAGTATATAAAGGTCCAATCAACTTTTCCAAATGCAAGGTTAGCGAGAAATAAGTTTCCCACATCAGAGAGCTCTGGTTCTACTATTCTATGTGAAACAAAATTTGTACTACAAATAATTCGAAAGCTGTGCTTCACATTTATTAAATAAAAAACAAATAGTAAAAAATCTGTCGATAGGTGGCGCTAGAGAATACATACAAATATTGAATATGCTTATGCATATAAATATTCAGTATGCATCACCGAAACTGCTCAATATGTACTTCATTTTGAACAAGGTGCTTTAATCGCAAAACCATATTTTCCATAGCTGAACGTAACGAGTCTGCAGAAATATCCAGAACGTGGTGCCGAATGTTGTCCTTCCGATCGGGCACTGATGCAGGTCTTTTACAGTAGACGGTGTCCTTCAGGAAACCCCGTGACTAAAAGTCGCACAGGGTGATACCCGGTGAGCGAGAAGTCATGCAGCAGGAAAATTACACTGTAGATCACCCGTAGCACCGTAGCTAAATGATCTTGTGCCCTTGGTACAGATCGTTTAGTAGATTGCGCAACTTAGCCACAGACGTATTCTTCCCTGTGAATTATTTCAGCTGATTTTACGTCCTTCCTCGCCTGCGTCCCTGGCCTGGGCCTTCCACGCCACCTTCTAGCTACGACCCTGATCACCTGTGCATCGGTGAAATGCTGTCTTAGTAATTGCTGTACAGGGCGAGCAATGTGGGAAGGTGCGCCATCCTGTATGAAAATGATGTCCTGACGGCAGTCACACTGTTGAAGTTGTGGGATTGGAAAGCCCCTCAGCATATCATTGTACGGTTGTCCATTGACAGAACAGGTTCGGATTCCATTTGCTGTTATCTCTTCTAAACAAATACGGCTCAATTATAAAAGTGACCATTAAACCACACCATACTGTCACTTTTAGGTTGTTTCTGGATAGCTTGAGGGTTTTCCGCTGTCCAAACTCAAAAATTGTGGGTGTTAAGTTGGCCATTGAGGCAAAAGTGGACCGTCAGTCCACAGAACGTTCCATGGCCATGTGACGTCAACTACCATGCGAGCAAGGAAATGAATGAAATGCAAAGGTTTTACGAATCTCTGAGTACTCATCATGCAATTGTTGCACATGCTCGGTTTTGTAGAGGAAAAAATGCAAAATCTGTCGTATGATGTTTCGTACAGTAGAATGCGACATATCCACAGTACAATGTGGTGATTAACCGCTGGCTTCCATGACGGCTATAGCCACATCTTTCACGCAAGTAAACTGGACTCGCTTTCGTCCTCTATCGGGAAGAATGCTAAGTTGCTCAGTTTTTTCCAATTACTGTTTCATCTTGCGTAGGGCACACGGTGACCTCTTCGTATCTGCTTCATACGGTGGAATTCTTGTAATAACTGCAATGGAGTTTTATTAGTTCTGGTAGAATAACTTTACCAGTAGAGCTATTTCTTGCAACAGGGGCGTAATGTGCAGGTAAGTAACTAATGTTCGTGCAGAATCCGCCTTCTTCTTATCCAACGAATAATGCCAATAGACATGCGCTGCAGCGCAAATGGTGTTTCACTTATTCAGTATCCAAATAAATGTTATTCGTGCTCCAGCGTCATCTATGAACGGATTTTTGTACCAAAATGTTTTACTTAATATATGTCAAGCGCATTATTCTTCTGTAATACGTACACATTTTGTCTTATTTGGAGTAGTAGAACACACTAGAGAGCTCTCTGAAGTGGAAAGCTTGTTTCTCGCTAACCCTATACTTTGAACAAAGTTATGCAAATATATCTGTGCAGATCTATAGAAGTATGGTGGAATTCACGCACCCACGTTTTTACTAACGTTATTTTTCTTCGCAGGTGCAGATCTGTCACGTTGGAGATTCCAGCTCGAGAGCGATCTTCCTTTTATTCCAAGGATTCTTCGTCTGACCCAAGTCTCAAAGGAATGGGCGAAATGTCCCAAGCGGCTCTGGATAGCCCGCCAACTCCAACGCCACCTTCAGTTTTGGGAGGTGGTCACCTCGATCTTGGTCCCTCCTGTAGCAGTAGAAGAGCCTCTAGGATAAGCAGCCATGTTAAGTTTATGACCACAACAGCAGTGCTACATGGAAGGACAATTACAGGACTCAACGGTCGCTTTAAAAGTACAGGAAAGTCACAGTCAATATTTTGGGATGAACACTCCTCTCATGTGGATTGCGCCCAAGAGTTGGAAAGGGAGTTGAGTTTGGCCTTGTCTAGGTAACATGAGGCAACCCGCGGCTACTATACCGCGTATACTTGACAGCCTTAATTTTAAAAGGAAATACTTGCAGAAAGGACATTTTCTGAAGATATTGAAAAGAAAATTAGCACTTTAATGTTGGCTGAGGACCAATCTAGTTGTAATTTTGATTTTGTCGCAAAATATTTAACATCCACGGTACTAAAGGTAACACCTTCTGCACTCATACCAATAATGTGAAAAGGTGCTTTGTTCGTGTGTTAACAATTCAATGTATGAAGTATCGTTTTGTTCCATATATATTTTTAAATTAGAATTATTGTGTATATTAACTTATGAGATAAGATTATATTGGAAAAGATGGCAACATTTAATATATATTTAAACTCCGTATATTTATACATAGTCCAGATATTACTTACAATTAAACTTGTAACTTCTAAATTACAGTATATGTATTTTACAAATGAAAAATTTACTTCTTAATTTTAATATTACTCTATAAATAGAGTGCCTATATCTAATTGACTTATAATATTTAACGTTAAAATGAATAAATAGATCTACTAGGATGATGCGGGGAAAATGCGGGAATTGGTAATTATTAGGTAACGCCTCTTCGAATTAAACATTACTATCAGCATGACATGTCTGACGCCTTCTTAATTCGCCAGCTGAAACCTTTCCCAATAATTTTAATCATTTTACTGTCTTGAAAGCCACAAATACTGTCCACTGTCATATTAACTTCAGCAACAAGTTAGCGCTTCATAATTTGTTTATAGTGCTAAATCGTTGACGTCTAAGTATTAATTATTAATGAATATCAATAACATGCAGTAAATACAGAGATAATCATTAAATTTGAAAGGAGGTTTCTTTTTTTATGCATTTATTACAAGAAAAAGAGTCACTACTGATAATGTAATCAACTCTTTCCCTTACACAACTTTTGCATTTCTTTGGCTTCCCTTTAAGAACATGATGTGAATATACGTCCGTAAAGTTATTAGAGGCTGTGCAGCATTCCCGGAAAACATGTATGATATTTATTTATACAGTTACGATGAAATTTTATATAAAAGTTAATAATTTTTACATTTTGGATAAATGGTTTTAACCCAGGATTTTGGGAAATGAACGTTTCAGGGTCTATTTGACTGCTGCTGTTTATTCAATTACCTCAAAGGTAAATATGAACCAATTTTGCTCTTGCCGGGAGAACGCAGCATGTGACAACTTGAATAAAACGAATACTCTTCTTACATGCGAAAGGTTATAGACATTGAATATTCAAATAAAAGCATTTTAAACTTTAGCAGTGAAAAATACGGATATCCTAGTAACATTTCTATGAACCGTACACAATTTAAAAGGCCAACAAATCAACAAATCAAGCTACAGATCGAAAACTTTCACACTTCATTTATTTATATATTTTATACATAACAGTTCTTTATACCTGGATTCTGGAATCCAGTAATACAAGTCATAATCGAAAGGCACTTGAAAATTTATATACAGAAATTTCTATGAAATGTTCGAATTGAGGACATACGCCCAATTACCACCACGCAATTGCGTCTAAGTAACACTAGTGTGTGTGTGTATATATATACTATATATATGTATAATATATATATTATACATATCATTGCCATCATAAATAACCATCATCTATCCACAACAGGACAGGATAGACATCGCTGTGCTATCACATGCGTAACATGATAGAAGCATCATAGAGATAGAAGTGGTGATCTTAATCTCAACAAGTATTTCAAGCAAGCATTTCAGCAAGCGTTAGCCTATATGTGATGAAAGAGAGACCTATATTACATAGTAGATAGATAATGGTTATTAATGACGATAATGATAATCATCACCGTTGATGATAGTAATATAAAGTGAAATCTTTCTATGACGATACTGCCTATAACAATAACTCTCTATATAACGATATTTTATGCGGTTTCTGCAGATGTGTCAGGTTCAATCTTAACAACAGAGCCGACGAGGTGGGGGGGGGAGCAGTAGGATCTGCAGCCCGGGGGTTCGAATGAAGTCTAGGGGCCCGCGCACATATTCCGTGTGGGGCCCCAGTGAATAAGTCATGGGGCCGTTCGAAGTGAACCTTGGGGCCTACTTAGCAATAACGAGATTTTTTGTTAGTCCCTCAACTATCGTTTAAGGGAGAAATTTCACTGTATGTTTAACGATGGGGAATTGAGTTGGGAGTATAATTGCAACACTGTAAAATTCGTCTAAAACAATATTTCGATACTATATAATATACTATATAGTATACTATATAATATACTATATAGTATACTACTATATAGAGTTTATTATGTTCAACCTTCGCCATAGCGATAAATTTGCGATAACGATACCTTTTCTTCGCCCTTGAAGTATCGTCGCAAAGAGATTTCACTATGCAATGAATGTAGAAACTTGGAACGAATGCTTTTACCAGTAAACAAATTCTTACTCTTAGAGAAAACAACTTTTTGAGAGGTAAAAAATATACTTTTCGTTAGGAGAACACCTAGACCTCGATATGGAAGATTTTTTCACATGTAAATTTTGGTATTAAACGACTATTAAATTATTCCCCAGGAAAATATTTGTAATCATTCAAAAGTAATGCATGTATGATAAGATGTTTTAAGCGAGCAAAGGGGCAGTGGCGCCCCCCCCCAGAATTATATGCGGGGGGGCGATTACAGGAAAAATTCCAATTGAATAATGTTGTTGGACTACAGTTTCTTGTGGATTCAGTCCTTTTTTCCCATTTTTTCATCAGACAAGTGGGTGCAAGAGCACCGTTTGCACCCCCTAAGGGCACCCATGCAAAGGGGCGTATGGTAATTTTACAAAAAATTCCCCCTTACCGGCTGTAGTAACTTGAGGAAATCGAGGAACTCAAACCTCATAACTTACCAAATCATTTTCTGAAGCAAATAACATTTTAAACGCTCCCTCTTTTCAGTACCCGTTAGTGCCACAGCACCTAAGCGTAGGCATACGATATAGAAAGTATAACTGTAGGATAGGAATAGCTTAAGATTTCATACTTCAGGGAACAATATATTACAATATTTACTATAGAAGACGGGAGATTTTAACCCTAATTATTTTATAGACAAACCCGTCTTCATCTTCAAAATGGTCGTCCATGCTGCTTTGTTAGCCTTTACTATGTTTGTATTGACAACAACGTACAAAGATTGACCAGGGCTTACCATAACTAGTAAAATTTGACACTGGTCGGAATATACGAAATACAAATGAAGAAGGTAAAAGATATTTACCATCTGCAAAAATATTCGCAACGTTTCGAGAACTACTGTTCCCTTCATCAAGCGAAAGTGTCAAGGAAGTGTAGGTGTTCGGTATTTATACCCGGGGTATAAATACCGAACACCTACACTTCCTTGACACTTTCAACACAGTAGTTCTCGTAGGGAACAGTAGTTCTCGAAACGTTGCGAATATTTTTGCAGATGGTAAATATCTTTTACCTTCTTCATTTGTATTTCGTATTGTCCGACCAGTGTCAAATTTTACTAGTTATGTTTGTATTACTGATGTATTATAAAGTCATAATTGTACGCATGTATGCTTCATACTTCACGGTGTTAAGTGGGACAGTACATATGCTGGCTACGTAGGAAAGCGTAGGAGATAGAGCTATCCGGAATATAGTAAACTTATGGATATTGAGAATAAAAACTGCGTAGTATATGATTTCTTGCACATATTGCTTAATTGCAATATATTAAATCAATGGTAAAAAGTGGGAATTTCAATACACTGCTCTAATCAAGCAATTACGTCTATTTCGTAGTCTGTTTTTATGTATATTTCCTTTTGTTCCCCGCTGCGATTGGTAGAAGGCAGACAGAAAAAATTGTACATATGTGCTGCTAGTAATTAGTTACCAGTGAAATGTACAGTGACGTAGCGATGACAGGTGTAATCAGGGACGCCAAATGGGAGAAAACTTCTGGGAAATCGAATGAAAGAACCCGCATGTGCAACCACGTAAATGAAACGGAGACAGAAGGATCATAAAAAATAACAATTAATATAGGCTATTTACTACGTTATGTCACCCATAACAATATCATGCATTTCTTTATTTGTTATTAATTATTTTTTGAAATTTCCCGTTCCCCAAATATTTTTTTTTGGGGGGAGGGGGGCATCAAAGTTTGACCTGAGCCCTTTGGAGTTTGTGTCTCTTTGTTACATTCTTTAAGCAGTGGCGCAGATAATAATTAGGAAGGGACCACAACCATAACATTGGTGGAACAGGGGGGGTCTCTTTTTTGACCTGCTGAGTTTTCGCCACTGGTCATTCGTCTCATGATATATCGTTGATGTAGGGACAGTGGAGTAATTGGGGGGAGGGGGATAGGGAACTTCGACCTCCTGCTAGAAAAGTGTAACCTTCCTTAAAAAGTCGGAAATGACAATTGATTGCTATGTGGTGAGTATTGTGGGGGGCCACAGCTCCCTCCAGGACTCTATAGCCCTCCCCAAACTTGGAGACAGTTCAGCCAATGTGTATAAGCAGAGCAATAGATATCAAAACATGCTTCAATTACAATACAAACTTATTTTATTATTCCGATAGTGATAATTTACTTATCTTTTATTAAGTGAGGAAAAAATTATCATTTGATTATTATTATTTATAATTATAATACAATAATATTTTTAGCAATCATTTAATTTAATTGTAACACAAATAATATTTGTTACCATATCTTCTTTTTTTAAACAGCCGTTGATATGTTAATGTGAAAGTGGAGAATAATAACAAAGGTATCCCTTACCTCCCGTAAGGTACACCTCTGAATAAAGGACACCTCTCTTTAACGGATGATTCCCCTCGTTCCCAGTATATGTATCAATAAGTGTACCATCAAAAAAACAACACTTCTATTTGAGGGACAAAATATCCGGTCCCAAATATGTCCCTTATTGGAATATGACACTGTATATGTACGTTTTCAGTTTGTTTAAAAGGAAGTTTTTAAGTGATTTAATAATAAAAAGGTGACTGTGTGTCCAATTAAGTTACCTGTTGGTCTGTGTGTCGATAACTTTCACTGCGCCAATGTTCGAATGAAGGATTTTTAACGCACGTCGAGAGGCTAAAATTACATTAGAGATTTTTAACACGTGTTCTTATTTGGCAAAAGTAGTTCTTTATTCTGAAACAGGGTTTTCTAACATGCGGCCCGCAAACCACAATCTGGCCCGCCAACAGTGTCAATCCCGCCAGCCTGGAATTAAAAAAACTAAAAAAAAAACTTTAGATTTTTTTTTCAGGAATAAGGAAAATCGGTGGGAAAGCATAGATTGCCCCTTTCCATATCGCAATTGAACAAATGCATAACCGGAAAAAACTTGGAAGAGATTTTTCTTTTTTTTACCAGATTCGCCGGCCCGCGAGATCCGTGAAAATTTTTAAGTGGCCTGCTGCCCAAAACGGTTAGATAACCCTGTTCTAAAACAATTCTTCGCAATGAAGGAAATGCCCTAAGAAGTGAATAATGTGCCAATGAATGATAGGGATATTTTGCACATATTTATACGAGAAATTAAATTAGATATTTGTAATATACTAAAGAATTCATATACGTTTTTATACAGTAAAACCTCTCTAAGGCGACATCCGTCGGTTCCTTGAAAAAGCGGTAACTCAGAGAGGTGGCCTCTGAATGGAGGTAAATTTAGCATGGTATTTATGGGGATGGAGTAAATCAGTTTCTAGAAAAGGTGGTTGTTAAGGGAGGTGGTCCCTGAATACATGTGGTCATTAAGAGAGGCTTTACTGTATATAGATAATTTCGTTTATGAAGTTCCAAACTCTCTTCTGGATTTCTTATTCCATCAAATGTATTAGAAAATACGTCATGTTTCGAAATGAAGGGTATTTGAGCATAATTTGATTAAATATTTTTACTTAAGCGAGTGGAATCGTGAAGGATAGGAAGAAATAATTAATGTAATAATTAATGTTAAAAATTATTATATGTAATTGTTTATAACAACTGGACATCGATAGTGGTGCAAGATTTAAACATATGAGATTTCTGAAGCCAACTACTTCCTTTGCCAAGTGAAGGCAGAAGGAAAGGAGAGTGAAAATCCTAAAGTTATAAATCTGTATGCTAGATATTCCCATCTGGGGGAAAAAACCCATACAGGGTGACGCCAGTGACGATTCTCAACTGGCAAAAAACTTTGGCAAAAATCCTGTAAGATTTTAGTAGAGGCTTAAAAATGTTTATTATATAATTCCTGAAACCGCAAGTCTCTCATAATTACAAAAAAAAAATGGATTCCCAACATTTGAGTATACATATCTGCACTTGTTCTTCATTCTATTTTCACTTGATAAAGAAGCAGTTGGCTCCCGAAACGTCGTATTTTTAAACCTTACGCCAGTGTCGAAATAATAGTAGTTACGGAACCTCCTGGTGAACCTTTATTTTATCTTGTTGGTAAGAAATTATGTCAGTGCTTAGTGCCACATCTTCTGCTATTTCCTTGTATTTAGTATTTAATTTATTGGCAATGGCTTGACTTTTATGGTTTTGTAAACCATTATTTTAAACTACGTAACAATTAACAAGTTTCGATAGTATTAACTTCCTTCATTATATTTTACAGTATTTTAATGTAATGTATTGCGATGAATTCCACTCATAAAATACTCGGATATTTGCTAATTACATAAAATAAAAGAAACTGTGAGATTTCTGTACAATAATTTGGTTGCGTACAAGGGCGAACACAGGGGGGAAGTCACGGAGTTCAAGCCCCCCAAAATATATTTTTTCACTGTAAAAAATTCAAACTTTCATGGCAAATGAAGGGTGTTATTCCAAGACCATGGCAAATTCTATCCTTGACCCCCCCAAAATAAAAGTCTATGTCCGCCCTGGTTGAGTATATAATAGTTTGTTGAGGCTTATAACAGTTCCCTTTTGCTATCTTATGAGGAAAGCACCTTCTCTAAAACACAAGGCCCACATAAAGCAATGTTTGTGAAATGTCATACGGATGATGATGATGATAATGACGAGAGGGTTGCTCCTCCAGTGAATCTATTTCATTATTATATATGTCTTTGTACTTGCATACTGAAAGTTTTAAATTTCAAAATGTTCAAGGTGTTTTTACAAAGAAACAAGACCCTGTGACTTCATATACCGACCAGTTTACCATTGTATTATACCTGAAAAAGGAAACAATATCTTAGGAACGCTGAATTATACAGGAAAAACTTTAAATTTCGATTTCTTAAGACGACGTTCAATCACTTTATTTATCTTTCTACAACGTAAGGTAGTTTATAGTGAATTATACAACAATATTAATCAACGTTTATTGGCGTAGTGATACCAGCGCAGATATTGTGGCGTGATTAGATGGTGAAACGTTCGAAAGAAAATAAATATCTCTGCGTTCTGTGGGACCTGAACCCACGATCTTCTACTTGCTGGGGGGAGGCTCTACCATCTAAGCTACGAAAGACAACATCTAATCCCTTACGAACGTAAAGACGTTACTGAAGCACTGACTTCACCGAACGCAGAAATATTTATTTTCTTTCGAACGTTTCACCATCTAATCACGCCATAACATCGGCGCTGGTATCACTACGCCAATAAACGTTGATTTATATTGTTGTTTAATTTAATCTGCGTAGTGTTCGATTTATTTAAATAAATAGTTTATAGTGTTTAACGCACATGCGCTTTCGAATACAAATAGCTAGCAATGAACGTACAAATAACGAACAAGGAGGAAATAGTTACCAAAGGAAAGGCTGATAGCTTTGGAAAGTCCATCCCTTACAAATGAGTTTCTTCACAGCTGTTAAATTCACATAGTTGTGTTTAATTACTTTTCAGTTAAATTTGACAGAGGTAAATGTTTTCAAATTATCATCTTTCGCACATGTTGTAATGTTTTAATTAAGTTTTCTAATTTACGTGGTGGAAAAGCTGTTCCGATAGAATACCAATAACTGTCTTGCGTTATATGTTACTTGGGGACCAAGAACACAATAAATTTGTCTTGGAAAAATGGTTATACTCTTTATTTAACGTGAAATTTATGGATTCCTGTGTTAAAATGATTATGGCTATTAGTTCGAGAAAACTAATAGTTATTGACAAAGAAGTGGAAGATTTAGGGCGCCTGTGAGACACATGCTTTGCATTGGAAGACTATCAACGTATGCAACTATAAATCTTGAATTATTTTTTAATTAATATAATAATTATGTCCATGGTTAAAAACGTCCATTTTTGTGGAAATTAAATGTATAAATGGGTTTCCAGTAAATCCTATTACAATGCGTCAAAATACACGACGTAAATATGACGTAATATATACACGACGTCTGCATACACGATGTAAAATTACAAAATATTCATATTTAGTGGATGATTTAGTAAATTCATAATATGTTAATAAATATACAACGTATAAGAATGAAAATAATAAAAAAAGGTAAGAGAATAAAGATAAGAATTTAAGATAAAATATAAGAATTAAAAGAATTAAAATTTGAATAAAAAATTCCGTGATAAAAATTAAACAAGTTTGCGTTTCAAAGATAAAGAAACAGAATTTCCTAAATTATATAAACATAGCCATTGCGTTAATACTTACTGTACAATTCAACTAGAAAGAGAGAGATACTTTCGTCATTCAGCAAGAATTCATGACTCCACAAGAATTCCATAACTGCAAAAAATGTATTTGTTTGTGGTTTTACGGCTCAAGGTCTACAGTGGTCATGCTGTGCAGCGACCAACTGTTTTCCGAGGAATCCGAACCTCTGGACCTACAATTTTCCGAGGAATCCGAACCTCTTAAGGACTAGCGAGCCAAATCTGGACGACAGTGATCAGTACGATTTTTATGAGATCTCTGAGTAAGCGTTCTTTGCACCATTGGGAGTCGAACCCGAGTTAATGGCGCACTACGCGAACGCGTTTCCACACGGCGCCACCGCAGGGCCAATTCCAAAAAAAAAAAACAAAAAAAAACCCGCCATAACTTAGCAGGAAATCTATAATTCAATAAGAATTTTATAATGCAACAACGACTCCATAATTCCGCAAGAATTACATAATTCGACAAGATTTTCACAAATTAACACGAATCATAATATTATAAAAATATTTTTCTGCAGATCCCATACTTAATACAAAAATTAAAAAATTAACACTAATTCAATTGATAATTCAATAAGAATTTAACGGAATGTTAAAAAAATTAATTTCTATTGAATATTCAATAGAAATTTTTCAACGCAACCATTCACGGAGAGTTTAGTTGTATTAATTTGGTAAGAATTAATTTAGAGATATCAATATTTTGTCAGAGAAGTAATGTAACTTGATCAAAAAATGAAATTAAGCAACAATCACTCTTCATTATAAACATTTGATACACAATAAAGTTACCAAACCAATGTTTTGACAAAATAATAATGTATTTGGGCGCAAATAATATAATCGTCATTTTTATCAAATGAACAATTAAAAAAAGTACGCCCAACGCCAAAAAAATAAAAGCCCGACCGCTACAAAATACAAATTTAAAAACAATTCAGAAATTTTAAAAACATTCTTAAAATATTCGTGAATTGCGAAATAAGTTTACAAAATGAAATCAATTTATTATTTAACCAGTTTCCCAAATAAATTTATGGAAATTCCTTTCATCCAAAGGAAAATCATTAAATTCATTAAAAATGGTTTCAATATTTAAATTTGGATTTTTAGGAAATCTCTTTTAAAAGAATTGAGCTGCTGCATTTCACACCGTAGAGGTACGTATCATTGGTGAAAATAACATGTAAAAAAGGAAAGGCGATTGCTTTTAGAATTATAATGTTTCATGTCGTCATACACGTTTCTATGACAACAATGGATGCAATTTGGCTTGATGCGATACCATGGCAACAACAACTATATACTACAAAGTAATATTGTGAAGTACTTTCAAAGCTCTAGCTTTTCGATCCTTGAATGAGAAAAGATTAGGGGTTGTACCAACCGATTTCAAATTTAGTTATACATAACATAATATCTACCATCGATGAATTTCATTTTTATTTATTTTCATTTTCTTCTATCATCGATGAATTTCATTTTAAAATCTAAGAAATCTAAAATCTTTAAGAAGCATCAGCAGGAAAATTGAATCTCTGGAGACTGTTTTAATGCTAAAATTTTGCTCTAAATTTTACCAGCACCGGTTTTTAACTGTCTCAGATAACGGTAAACGAATTTGTGTGATATTAAATTTTGTATTTTTGCTTGCATAAACATTTCCCTCCTTTGCATCAATTTAGCGGAGCTTGAAGATGCGTAAAAACTTTTGAGGTTCTCCTCTCCACGCTACTTAAACTTTATCATAAAGTTTCGAATTAATAAAAAAATTTTAAACTTTTGAATTTTAAAAAATAACAGTATCAAATACGTCTTTCGGAATGATTATAAAATATAAATATTTTAGAACAGTTGTTTTTGATCATCGTAGTGATAGTGGCTATAAAAAAATCTCAAATAATTACCGGCTCTTAAAAATGGCTGAGATTTTTAAAATTATTGGATAATATTTTGAACAATCTTTGCCTCAAATATAAAACACCCTGTTCTTCTGGCCTGATTAGTTTCTTAACAGCTGTGTTTACTATTTGGTGGCTGTCTTAAGAGCCATTACAGCCCCACATAGTGTTCAATATGACATTTCGATAATCTGCGGAACATACAATAGTCCTCTAAAATTAGTATATACTAATATTTCGTTATGTATTTCTTTTGTGGTCGGGGAGGGGGGGGGAGCGTTGGGAAGGGTGGCCGCCGGAGACGGCGCTGTAATCCCATATCAGGATGTATTAAAACTAATCTTACCACTCAAACTTCCAATAAAAACTCTTACAACGTTCGAAAAGAAGATCATGTGTGAAATGGGAGTATGAAGCACTAGAATAATTAAATGGGGTAGGGGCTGGGACACCCCCTAAGAAACGAAACTTATAAATGAATACTATGAGTGGAATATTGAGGTGAGTGCCATAACGCGCCCCACAGACTACCAGGTTATCTACGCCACATGGTGAAGAGATTAATTTGTAACGTTCTATGCTAGTGCTACTCAAAACGCCGGACTCGGGCCGGTACCGGGCCCTAGAATGAATTATATGGGACCACGAGGGATTGTCTTGCAATTTATCATTTTATTTGCCAAGCATTTTTCACAAGTAAATACGAGGGCGAATCAGAAAGTCTTTGCCCCTATTTTTTATTAGCCAAAATAAGGTACATACAGGTAATTACAGATATACGTACTATTCTACGTACCTTACACTATTTTTTTTCCACATAGTCCACACCGGTTCAGACATTTGTCCCATCGGCACTAAAGTTGGAGATGCCCCTGTGGTAGAATTCGTCTGGCTGACTGTGGAACCACCATCGGACTGCTGTCTTAGCTTCATCGTTGCACGTGAATCGCTGTCCTGCCAGGAACTTCTTCAGCGGACCGAAAACGTGGAAATCACTAGGGGCGAGGTCCGGACTGTATGGTGGGTGGTCCAGACTCTCCCAGTGAAATGACCGGAGCTTGTCGGCGGTTCTGATTGCATACAGTCCGGACCTCGCCCCTAGTGATTTCCACGTTTTCGGTCCGCTGAAGAAGTTCCTGGCAGGACAGCGATTCACGTGCAACGATGAAGCCAAGACAGCAGTCCGACGGTGGTTCCACAGTCAGCCGGACGAATTCTACCACAGGGGCATCTCAAATTTAGTGCTGCGATGGGACAAATGTCTGAACCGGTGTGGGGACTATGTGGAAAAATAGTGTAAGGTACGTAGAATAGTACGTATATTTGTAATTACCTGTATGTACCTTATTTTGGCTAATAAAAAATAGGGGCAAAGACTTTCTGATTCGCCCTCGCAGTTCATCGAAATATTCCGAGAAGAATAATAGTCGCGAATGCGCAGGGCCGGCGTAAACAAATTTGCCGCCCCAGGTAAACGATGTGTGCTCCCGACATGTAAAAAAATCGACACCCCAATACACCCTGATACAACCGAAAAGTAAAAAAATACACGTTCCGCCCCCTCACTATAGGTTCTGGCTAAAACGAAGCATGATAAACACAGCTTATCTCATAACACACAAATAAATAATCAAAAGCAAAAAAATAGTCTGGCATTTAGTTGCTGAAAGTGAAAATTGTAATTCTCAATGCCTTGTAATAATGCACAAAGACACCAAAAATAAAAAGCGTCCTCCAAGCCTTTAGTGAGGGGAGGAGGGAGGGAGGAATTGTGCAAGGGTTTCATTGGGAAGGGTGGCCGCCGGAGGCGGCGCTGTAATCCCAGAGCCTTTAGTGAGGCAGTGCTACTTCAGTACTACTCGCGCCAATGGTGGAACTAAAGGGAGGAGAGGGGAACGATGAGGCGATCGCTCCACCATTGATCAGGGATTATATGATGGAAAAAGAAATGAAAAGTACTGGACATTTGGCTAAAAATAGGAATCGGAAACAAATTTCCCCCTTGAAAAATTTCTAAGCCCTCCCTTGATTTGCCCCACTGAAAGGTGTTGCAGTAAGGAGAAAATGTTATGCAGAGTTATGTAAATCTGTTAAAGGAAAATTTATTAATGTAAGAAAACAAGAAGTTGAGGATATGAAAAAATTGAATATGAGATATATATATATATATATATATATATATATATATATACGTATAAGAAAAAAATAAATATTGGTTGAGGCATTCAATCTAAAATAATCTATACAGTTCTATTTTAGTGCCAAGTTTATCTCAATTATCCTATACAATATTAAGGATCTTTAAAAAAAATCTATCGTGTTGCCGCACTAGGCGGCCGCCTAGGTCGCCTAGTCGCTGACCAGGCGCGACGCCTGGCCTGCGCATGTGTCGAAAAGCTTTGATCAAGGACACCTAAATGACATCTATTCAGCAAATGCCAATTACCAAGCCTTGTATGTAAGTATTCATGAATGGTCGAGAATATTCAAATATGGGAATCTTTTAGGAAGGCTCATTATAATCGGTCTGCAGGTCGATTACAACGTATGGGGCAGCCTCTGTAATTAAAACTGAACGAAATAAAGTCTATTTCAAATGCCAGTGACCAATCAGCCCCAAAATTCATCAGCAAAGTTTATATTAATAGAAGAAGTGTACTAATACTCCTTATGAGAATGCCATAATTAATTACTCTTACTTATGGTAATTTAATATATGAACTTTAAAAAAAATCTAAAGGTATTTACGAGTAAATTTACTACGATCAGGCCCTCGTCTTCTTGCAAGAGAATTTACAAGATCGCAGTAACGGATTAAGGGCGATGCTACTACTTCCTTCGCACCGGATGCTAAGCCAAGGCAAAATGGCCCAATGGCTCTGAAGTTCACAAACGTTTTGTAAAAATTTATTTCATTAAATTTTTAAAACGTAACATGTTTTAAACCTTATTTAACTTTAATAAACGCATTACCTCCAATCCTTGTATGAATTATTCTTCACTATATATATATATATATATATATATATATATATATATATATATATATGCATTAAATTATGTTAATGAGTAAGAAAGAAGCCTTTTTACAAGAGAACCATAATATGACAATGCAAGTAAGAAATTAGAAAAGTAAAAACTACATGAAAATGAACACACTTAATTTGACTGCAAAGAGGAGATTCCAGATTATTGAAACTCGTGAAAGGCTTTAATTTTTATATTTTACAAATTTTACAAATATTATTTATTTTATTATTATATTTATTATTATTATTATATTTTACAAATTTTGGGTTCATCAGAAAGAGTACCTTCGTAGTTTAGTTATACAGTGAAATATCCCTAAACCATATCCGATATAACGATAACCTCCACAATGTTAATTCTTCTTCTAGGTCCGTGTAATAGTGTATAAAATAAAACAACTATGTTATCTTGTTACCAAGTTTCAACTTGACGTTCTTTTTCAAAATCGTTTTCTATATTGCGCGCAGATTATCTTCAGATCTATGCGTACTAGAGTTTTGAAATTTTTAATATGCTTTTATATCATAAATACCTATATTTTAAAACCAACTGACAAAGTAAAAATATATTTTCAATAATTTAAAAAAATATGATATTTAAAATATGTCGATTTTTTATATAATTGCTATATATTGTTTTTTATACATTTTAATGACTTATTTCTTCCATATTTTCTGGTTTTAGGTTAAAGCTGGTACCTTTCTTGGTAATTTGTGTGTGTGTATGTGTGAATGAAATGTTTATGCGTGATAATGGGAACCGTATCATTTACAATGTGAACAGAAGATATATACACATTAATAAGCCTGTGAAATGAGTAAATTCCGCCTTTCTTCCCCACCCCTTTCCTTGCAATTATATGCTACACTGTACCGCACCATGATCGTTTTAACACACTAGAAGAATAGGAAGAAGCTTGCTAGGAAGGATGAGACGTCCTTTCCACTTTCCTCACGTGACTAATGAATTACGTTTAACGTCACGTGATGTGGAGCCGCTCGAAGAGCAGTCGTTAAATTGGGGACACTGCTGTGTCCATCTTTTATATGGTCCAAAGTTCAGATATGCGCACTATGCTACAAGTTCTCAAACCGCCTAGAAAACGCCATTTCCGTTACTTGATTCGTTAGGTTAAACCTAATAGGTTCCTTTACAATATGACGTTTCCCTTAAATGACCAAGTATGTATTTTATTAGAAACCCCATTTTCCAAGCGGAATAACGATGATAAAAAAGATTTTTTAAGTAAGGAAAAGCCCATGCCTGTGTTAAATGTAAGTAAAGTTGCAAAAAAAGGACAAAGTATATAATCGGCATTTTAAGATTTCGTGATATTCGGAGTTTGAATGGCTGTGTGGGAGTTATTATTTAAATAAACTTTTTTGTATGCCATGTTTAATCATTGGTGTTAAATCAAATGTGTGGAATAAGAGTGGTTTCAATGATTTTGGTAACGTTACCCGTGCTCTTCACAAACATGAAGGTTTTTTTACCATGTGGATTGTACATTATGTTTTTCAAATCTAAAGAAAAATTTAAGTGGTATTGAGGATGCTTTAAAAGAATACTCTAGGCTATATATTAAACGCTTCAACGAAAATATGCAGATCAATAAACGTTTCCTTCAATTGCTTCTTCGTGATGATCTTTACTTGGGGAAGCAAGAATTAGCATTTCATGGTCATCACAAAGATGTAACCTCCACTAATCATGGTAATTTTAAAGAATTGTTAGAAACCTTTATTTCGATAAGCCCTGTGGACATTCATGAGCACTTTTGAAAAATCACACCCATGTTTGCCGGCAATTCTAAGACTATTCAGAATGAAATAATTGACTGCATTTGGCAATATATCAATGAACATATCGAAAAAGAAATAAAGGATTGCATTTTTTTCTATACAAGTAGACGATTCCACAGATATTGTCCAAAAATCTCAATGTAGTATCATAATTAGGTATGTTATTGCTGGTGGAAAGTCAGTGAAAAGATTTTTGGGATTTTATGGTGGTAGTTCCAATCGGACTGCCGAAGCATTGTTTAACCTTGTATCAAGATGCCTCGAAAAATTTAACTATAAATCAAAACTTATAGGATTACGTTTTAATGGGGCAAGCGCAATGTCAGGGCACTTAAATGGTCTTCAGTCCAAAATTAAAAAAGTGACGCCACATACAGTTTTTATTCACTGTTTGGCACATCGTCTGAATTTAGTGCTACAACAAAGCTGCAACAGCATTTCACAGTGTCGCATATTTTTTGCAACTGTAAGCGGCATACCTGCATTTTTTCATCATTCTGCCAAACGAACTCACGTGGTCGATACAGTCGTCGGAAGACGAATTCCTACTTCTGTTATTACGCGATGGACATCAAACTCTAAAATGTTGAGTGAATTGGGTTCTTTAAAAGAAAGCGAAGTTTGATCGATCCAACCTCCGATCAAACTTCGCTTAGGCAGAGTGTCGGCTATTTAAATATATTTAACGACTTTGAATTTTCACTTTTGGTTGTTGTTTTTAACCATATTTTTGGACTTACGGATGTTCTCTTCAATGTACTACAAAATAAGTCATTTGACATTAATTTTTGCATCTCACAAATTAAAAATACGCAGATTCTTTTAAACAGCAAACGAAAGGAGAATACGTTCGTGGAAATTTTCGAATTAGTGATTTCGAAAACAACAGTTCCAACTGAACACCGTAAGGGACAAAAAAAAAGTGACGCTCACACAAAATAAAGTTCTTGCAAAATATAAAATTCATATTTTATGAAATATTAGATACTATTTCATTACAAATTACTACACGTTTTCAAGATATGGAAAAGCTTCATTTTATTACATTAATGGATACTTCAAAATTTGCGGAGTATTCCTATAAATTTCCTACGGAAGTAATAAATAATTTAAATGTGTACTACCCCAATATATTTACTGACTTCCAAAGATTGAAAAATGAATTAAAACACATATATCTGGATAAGCAGTATAGAGATATGAAATTACAAACATTCATGGAAATTTTAACAGAAAACAGATACATTTTTAAAGAAGCTTATAAACTTTTTTGCTTAATAGTGACTATTCCGTCCACTAGTGTTTCCGTAGAACGGAGTTTTTCTTGCTTAAACAGAATCAAAATCAGTCTACGTAATACGATGTTTGAAGACAGACATAGAAACTTGTTAAAAATTTCAATTGAAAAGGAACTATTAAAAGAGTTAATAGAAACTCAACCATTTTTTCACATCATCGACAAGTTTGCAAGTCTAAAAGAATCGAACTTATATTCAAAAAATAAAGACTGGGTAAGCATATATTGCATATTTTTATTTTGCTTGTTGTCTCCACATATTATCTCTGTCTGTACAACATGTAGTACCATATCAGGTCCTATATATATATATATATATATATATATTGTGAATATTTGGAATATTATGCATGACAGATTATTGAAATTTTAAATTAAAATATTTTTATTGTTGACATGTTAAGGTATTATTACCCTTCACAGGGATAACACAATTGCCAAATATGGTCAACACAAGAAAGCCTCCGGGGCGAGATTTTTGTAAGTTTTCGTGGGGGAATTTATTATACAATAATTTTTGCCACCCACGTATTTATTTTAGGGGCCCTGCGGTGGCGCAGTGTGGTAACGCGTTCTCCTATTGCGCGGCTAATCCGGGTTCGACTCCCAGCAGTGCAAAAAGAACGCTTACTCAGAGATCTCATAAAGATCGCACTGCTCACTGTAGTCCGGGGTTTGGTTCCCCAGGCCTTAAGAGGTTCGGATTCCTCGGAAAACAGTAGGTCCCGGCGCAGCATGACCACTGTAGTCTTTGAGCCGTAAAACCAAAAAACAAACAATTATTTATTTTAGCTCAAACTAGAGCTTGTGTAATTTTGGAGAAAAAGAGACGCTTTCCCCATCCTGGATTCGAACCAGGGTCCCTCCGTTTAGCCCGGAGTGTCTTGGACCGCTAGACGAATGAGGACAGGAAACAACGCTCTCTTTCTCCGTATGTAAAGGTGTTAAGGTATTATTACCCTCCGCAGGGATAACACAATTGCCAAATATGGTCAACACAAGAAAGCCTCCGGGGCGAGATTTTTGTGAGTTTTCGTGGGGGAAATTTATTATTTAAAATTTATTATTAAAAAAAATTATTGTATAATTGTTGACATATTTTAACAATTTTATGTATATAATGAATAATTTTGTATGTTTTGATAATATTTAAATTTCTTACAATTATTAGTGCATGCGCAGTTTTTGTATTAAAAGGTCTGTTATGTGTAAACGCTTAAATTTTTTAAATACATCCATAGTTTTACATTATATATATATATATCATCATCATCATCATTTCAGCCGTTGTCAATCCACTGCAGGATAAAGGCCTCCTCTGCATCTTTCCAACGAAGTCGATCTTGTGCATTTTGCTGCCACTTGTGCCCAATATATTTAATTATTTCATCCACCCATCTCGTCTTTGGCCTTTTTCTTGGGCGTGTGGTGTCCAGTGGGATCCATTCTAGGATGTTTTTGGTCCATCTGTTGTCAGTTCTTCTAGCAATATGGGCTGCCCACTTCCATTTCAAACTTTTTACCTTCGCAATGATATCACAAACTTTTGTTTGATCTCTTATCCAACTGAAGGTCTTTCGATCTCGTCGCGTGATACCAAGCATCTGCCGTTCCATGTTCCTTTGTACCACTCGTAACTTTTGGATACCTTTGGCAGTCAATGTCCATGTCTCACTACCATAAGTCAGAACAGGTAGGATGCATTGATCGAAAACTTTCCTCTGTAAAGAAATAGGGAGCTTTTTTTTAAAAATTATTTGTAGCTGGTAGAATGCTATTATATATATATATACATAGCCGCTTCACCCGTTCTTGAAATCACGTGCCGCCACTGACCGAAATCCGTCTTTTCCAGGCTGCGGCCTCATGAAGTTTGAGAAACACTACTTTGCTACTTGTTAATACTCCATGCGATGAAGATGAAACAAGAACCTAGATCATGACTCACAAAAACCTAAGGAAAAAACACTAACTCAAGACTAATTCTGGACTCGAATCAGCAATCTCTGGATTTCCATCCCAATGCTTGATTGTTAAGACATAGAACACAGCCATGCATAGCCTTTTTCTTTTTCTGAAGTGAAATCTTAAAGCTCTGTTAACGAATATGCCTCACAGACTTCAATCAATTCACTTTTGTTTTTTTTTTGTTTTTTCATTTCGAAGCACTATTTGAAATATTTAAAATCTACTAGGAAATCCCATTTAATTTAAATTGCTGATGTTTTATTCAAAATTTAAAAAACCGGCCAAAATTCTAATTTAAGAAATAATTTTTTTAGTATTTCTTCTCATGCAATTAAAAATTCTGTTGGACAGCAATATAACAACAATAAAGGAGGGGGGGGAGGGAATTGATTGCGACTGATATATTCTTTCCGGAGATTATAATTTTAAAATTAGGAAATTTATTTTAGCAATGCTAATGAGCATTTCGTCAGCTCGTTAAAAGAGAATTAATACTAATTGGCGAAATCGATCTTTGGAAATACCTAATATTTCTAATTGCAGACATTGCAAATAAGGATTATGAAAACCCACATGAGTTTTGTAAACCTTTAAAATTATCGCATAAAATTCGAATTCTTTTCTCCAATTTTTAAAGAGTCTATAGTTATAACAGGAAATAAAAGCAGGTTTTCTGCAACAATTAAAAAAAAGATCACAAAACATTAATTTTCTTTTAAACGTTATTTTTCTTATCAATTTTATTTTCATGTCCAAACAAACTTTAATCTCTTCTTTTATTATTTGCGTTTCTTTATTGATGTGGTGGGCTTCCACAATAGAAATGCTACTTGTTTGCTTTATTGGCTTCATTGTTGCCACCTCGGGGACAAAGAAAATCAATCTGAATAAATACAATGTTTTAATATTATTGGCGGCAGTTGAAATTGTGTTTTTTATTTAATGTTTTATCAATTGGCAATAATACAAATTTCTATTTTATATTATATAGTTTACTACAGAGTATTTAACTTTATGTATTTGGCAGCAAAATATTCAATTGTGCTCCGAATTCTCAAATTATATTCACTCTTCCATTTATCATAAACGTGTGCATACATATCATCACATGCTCCGCCAAAACTGCATAGTAAATTCTTTTAATGTTGTGATATAATTATTGTATCTTTTGGCGTTTTAATTAACTATTCTAAAAAATATGACGCATCAATAAATATTATTTTTAACTGGATGAGAATGACTGGATTTCTTTACAAACTTTACCTTATTCACGCTATGATTTTCTCTACAGTGCGATTAAAAATTGATTACGACAATTTGTTTCTGCATGCCAGAATTTGGAAGATTATTCTGTATGAAAGCGTAAATAATTTTCGCGGCTTCGAAATCCCATGACCAATGTTAAAGAAAAGATTGCTGCTTTCGCATCAGCGTACCCAGGAAGTTCATAAGATAAGTTATAAGGGGCGGAGTCACAGGGCTAAGGCTACATCTTCATATTTATATATATGTAAAATTATATAGCAATGGGGTTACGACCCAACCCCCCCCCCCTTGTGTACAATGTTGTACTATTAGAAGAAACATTAGCATTGAGAGAGTGTTAATACGGGGAGATCATGGTTTATTGAATTTGTAGTCAAAAGACTTAGGTGATGGCCAGGTTCCAAATCCATCTATGACCGCCTAACATAACAATTTACTTGTTCATGATAGACGGGCAGAATCATTTAGTGAAAGGTTTGACGCACCTGTACTAGGTGTCGAATTTACGTATAAGAAAAGTAGGTTCGGTTCTAGGGCCCTAGGTTTCGAGGAGGGTCACAGAGGCTTTGAAGGGTCTGCTATTTTTTTAAGTTTAAGAGTTATTTTAATCTTGTTTACTTACAAATCCGAGAAATTTTCGTTATTTACAAATCTGAATATTGAGAATAATGAATTGAAAAGAAAAATGCATGATTTATTGACACTAAATGTCGCGAGGATCACATTCTTTAAGAGGCTATTATATCCTTCCACCCTAGGGCCCATTAAAATCTTAATCTTGCATTGCCTGCATTTGTTGATGGTGACATTAAAATCAGAAACCAAAGAAGATATACGACGGTGGAATCTTGCTTCGTATTTTACGGCGCAAGTCAGACCTGTAGCCAAGGTCAAGGGGCAACTAGGGCAAGGCAAAGGACATATGGGGCACAGGGTACCCAGGAATTTTTCTGTATGTATAAATATCTCGATGGGGAAACTGAGGTCAAGCCCCCTGCTGGCCCCAGCTTGGTTACAAGATTGGTACAGGACAGGCAAGGTCATAAAGCGTCAGGAAAGGAAAGGTCATGCTGCGTTGGGACCTATAGTTTTTCGAGAATCTTGGACCTCTGCAACCAAGGAGACTAAACCCCAACTTGGCTACATGCCTAGAGAAAGGACAGGGAAGGTCATAGAGCGTCGGGACAGGAAAAGATCATGAGGCGTTGGGATTTATAGTTTTTCGAGATATCTGAACCTGTGCAGCCAAGGAGACTGAACCCCGGCTTGGCTACATCATGCCTGTCACAAGGATAGAGAAGGTCATAGGGCGTCGGAACAGGAAAGGTCATGCCACGTCAAGACCTATAATTTTTCGAGGTCTGAACCTCTGCAACCTAGGAGACTGAACTCCGTTCTACGGTACTGCTGGGAGCCGAACAACGAATTCATGGGACGATAAACAAAGCGCTACCATTGCGCCATAGTAGAGTGGATGACCTACGTTGACCTAAAGCATTCTAACCTCTTAAGGGAACTAACCCTTGGATGACAACGAGCACTTCTTTGATATGTTGTTGTTGTTTTTTCAGTGGTGGAAATCGAATTATTTATTTCTTATTTACTATCGAAATAATATGTATATATTTATATTATTATATAAATATATTAAAATAAATATTCGTGTTACGATGGTTTTCTTGACGAAGACCAATTAAGTCGTGCAAGAAAGCCTGCTGTATGCAAAACCTTTTTCTTTTAATATTTTTAACTTTAAATCGAGTTGATGTGCTTGAATCTTTAAAAAGGCATTTATTTTTCTGATATTTTAACTGCGTTTCTGTTCATAAAATTTCCAAGAAGGTTTTTTTCTTCAACCCCTCCCTTCCCTTTTTCCTTTTCAATTTCACTACTGCATCAAAAATTTAAGAAAATTCTCTTACCTCTTCTAAGAGGTGCATGGAAATACCTGGCTTTTTATCGCACAAAATTTCCCCGAGCTCCAAGAAAATCAGCCTTGGTTGCTATTTGCTGAAAATGCTTTCCTACTTCAAAAATATAACATGATTTCTAGAAATAGAACACATATACTTTAATATTTAATTTATTAGTATTGCCTTATGAATAAGTAAAAAAAAATCACGGTCCGACTATTTTAAGCATATGATTTTTGATAGCAATGCACTTTCGTGGTAAATTTGAGCATATTAATAGCCGAATGCTACTCACAAAAAAATACAATGCAAACACAAGTGAAGAAAAACTGAGTTTTAACGGTAAAAATTAATTCGATGTTTGAAAAAAATTGGCCTTCTCTACACTTTTATTAAAAGTAAATTTCGACTTTCACGGACTCGGGGAAAATTTGTGTATACGTGTGTTTTTCAGGAGATAAAGAATTTTTTCAATATGTGCCATAAAATATTACATGTTTCGATCATAGGCGTATGTAGAAAGTTCACAAGGTGCGGTTACAAGCTGTTAATGGGGGTTATACGTCTAAAACATCAGATATTCATATATATATATATATATATATCATCATCATCATATTCAACCATTATCTATCCACTGCTGGATGAAGGTCTCTCCAAATGCTTTCCACACAAGTCTATCCTGGGCCATTCGTTTCCACGTCACCCCAACCTGTTTTCTTATTTCATCCACCCATCTAGTTTGAGGACGTTTTCTAGGTCTTCGGTGGTCTCTTGGAATCCAGTTCAGAATTTCTGTTGTCCATCGTTGATCAGTTCTTCTTGCAATATGCCCAGCCCATCGCCATTTCAGCCCTTTTACTTTAACAATGATGTCCTCTACTCTAGTTTGCTCTCTCACCCAAGTGTTTCTTTTTCGATCTCTCCTAGTTATTCCAAGCATGCACCTCTCCATGCTCCTTTGCGTTGTCTGTAACTTTCGTATTGCTCCAACTGTTAGACTCCATGTCTCTGATCCATAAGAGAGGACTGGCAATACACACTGGTTGAAGACCTTTCTTTTTAGACACAAAGGCAATTTCCCCTTCAGGATAAAACTGTTTCTTCCAAATGCACTCCAGCCAAGTTTAATACGTCTGTTGAGTTCTTTCATAATGTTGCCATCCATTGAAATCAGCTGGCCAAGGTAAATATATGAATCAGCAATTTCTAGCTCAATGTTGTCAACTTGTATTTTTGTTTCCTCTACAAAATTATTGAACATGATCTTAGTTTTTTGTAGGTTCATCTTGAGTCCAACTTCTTTACTTCTAGTTGAGAGCTCCTGTACCATGTCTTGGAGTTCTGATGGGTTCGTTGAAAAAATAACAATGTCATCAGCAAACCGCAAATGATTTAAATATTCACCATTTATTTTTATTCCCTTGTTATTCCAATTTATCAGCTGAAAAATCATCTGTAAAGCTGAAGTAAAAAGTTTTGGAGAAATGGTATCTCCCTGCCTCACACCTTTACCAATTTTGATAGTTTTGGTATCTTTATGTAACCGAAATTTTGCACTTGCATTTTTATACACACGTTTCACCATGTCAATGTACACATCCTCAATGTCTGTTGATCTTAAAGAGTTGATGACTGCTGATGTTTTAATAGAGTCAAAGGCCTTCTCATAGTCAATAAATGCAACACACAATGGAAGTTCATATTCATGTGTTCTTTCAATTAATTCTCTTAATACTTGAATATGGTCCACTGTACTGAATCCACTTCGAAATCCAGCTTGTTCTCTTGGTTGAGCTGCATCTAATTTTTTCTGCAGGCGATGTGTTAGCACTTTTGTGAAGATTTTATAAATAGCAGGTAACAAGCTAATTGGTCGGTAATTTTTCAAATCCTCTTTATCACCTTTTTTATGCAAAAGAATTACTGTTGCAGAATCCCATTGGTTTGGTATGTTACCGCTGTTAAGACATTTGGTAAAGAATTTTGCAAGTATGTCTTCTACATATTCTCCAGCTTCTTTTAGGATATCTAATGTAATACCATCATCGCCAGGGGCTCTTCCTTTCTTCATACTTTTTATTGCAAATGAAACTTCTTCTTTTAAGATTTT
>QLNU02015359.1:19501230-19519157 GCA_006491805.2 Dysdera silvatica
TATTAATTAATGCTATTATTATATTATTAATGATATTATTATAATAAAAATGATATTATTTCAATTGATAATACATTCCTAGTTGATTATAATAACAATTTTTACCCTAAACCCTTATCTATTTTAATCGCATCCTGTCAAAATGATCATCGCTCAGCGGATAGTGTTTTATTGTAAATGGAAACTTACTCTCTCTGTTTTCGTTACTGCCATCCCCTTCCGAAGCAGTAAAATATGAGCTACTGCTCACTTCTTCCAAATCCGAATTACTCATAATTGTCCCTTTTCAATATCGTTTGAACGATGCTAAATTTCAATCAAATTTACTATAATAGTCAAAGTAAATAGTAAAAATTACTCGAAGCAATTCAATGTTATGTGTTTTCGTAACAATAAATTTAATAACAAGATATTTTCTAGAAGTTTGCAACCGTCCATTGTTGACTTACTTTGTTGTTATTAATTTAACTTCTTTCTCTCGTATCTCAGTTTTAAAATAGAAAAGTATTGTTGCCATATGTGCAAAATATATATATTGAAATATATATTTTATAAGGAGAAGCAATATATGAATAGCATTCAAAAAGTCATTCTTTGCCAAAAATTGTTGCACAAACTATGCTTTGCGTCAACTATGTATAAGGACTGTATGCTGCATCAAATTCAATAATCAATATATTTGTTAAATTCTGATGAATTATAAATTTTTGTATTCAGTGAGCAAGGTAGATTAAATACTCATGAGTATTCTTGCAGATTATTGTATGACAGCCGTACTAATAATAATAATAACAATAATAATATATTTTTGTAAACATGTGAACACTTACATTTTGTGATGCAGCATCCTAAAAATTTGTTGTATATCAAGATATTAGAAAGTTTATTGCACAAACGTAATGCATAAGACTAGAGACTAACCCACATAAGTGTACACCGCATATTACACCAACTGCATACTTCTATATACTGCATTTAGTATACATAATAATATTATACTAAATATTAAGCCTACAACATTTTAAATATCATTAATGCTGTCTAAACCCACTTAACTCTACATCTATAACTGCACAAACCGTATTTTTCTACTATGTACAATTTTACGTTCTCAAACCAAACACATTTCGTAATGTCAAACAAGTGTATTTCACTTTTTCCAAAAATTCATGTTACACATTAAATTGTGAAAATCCCTCGTTTATTAGTTGCAGTCATTGTTCAAACCCAATTTGTTTTTTGTATTTTCTTGTTCATTTTCATACACATTTTTAACTTTTAATAAAGCCAAGTAGGTGTATTTTTAATAAAGCCAAGTAGGTATATTTTTAATAAAGCCAAGTACGTATATTATTTTTTTAAAGCGAAATAAACGCTTTTTATATAACTAAAACGAGACATCTAACCACAAGTAATGAAGTTCTAAATATTTATGCAAATACATGCATAAATTCTTATGAAATCAATAATATTTTTATCTCGAATGAAGGATCGTTCATTAATTCTAGTTTGGTGACATCACTTCAAAAATATCTCGCCATTCCTACTGTTAATAAAAAACACATCAAGTCAAATTTGACAAAAATAACCTTTTCTCGCCAAATTTGATGCGGCTATGACTCTCCCCACCCCATGGTGGATTTAGGTAAATTTTAAAATTAAAAAATTTAGATTCTTATTGAAACATTTATGCTGTATTATAAAACTAAAACATGAAGCACATTTTCGATTCTCACTTCGCGTACTCTCCTTGTTAGAATCTTGGGAAACTTACAAACTACACGGGAAAGCCATTAATACATCACAACCACTTCCAGAAACTTATAAACAACTCTTACTCTGAAATGTATGAGACATCCCCAAATTAGGTAACCCGCAGTGTGGGTTTCTCATTGGTCCCTATTGGGGTTCTTCCATGATTCTATTGGAGGCCTCCCATTGGTTCTCATTGGGTTTTCCCATTCTGCGGGACTACTCTGATGAAGGGTTTTCCAGAAATTTCAAGTATAAAAAAGAGACAGAAACATAACATCGTCATTACTCCTGATGAAGGACTGCTGCTGATGCGTCCGAAAGCTTGAGTGATCTTTTTCATTGCTATTTTACCAGTGTTTAACCTTTTTATGTAATTTCCTCCCTGGTACCCTGTATTTTATTTCTATTGCACAACAGTGTCGGTGAGGGCGCTCATATCGAAATTTCGAGTATTGCATTGGAAGCGTGAGTCACGCGATTCTTGTGTCGTATACTTCCCATAACTTCATTCGTTTACAAGGAGATGTCGACCAGGAAACATCCTCGCTTTTTAAGAATTTTTAATTTTATGTCCATAGTAGGTTTAGTTATGGTAGGTAGACAGACAAAACTTACCCGCATAAAGAATTTGGGTAAATATTGGAGATATTAAATTCTGTAAAGCCAAACTTAACTATTACTATACTTCCTGTATTTAAGACTATATTAATGGTACTGTATAAATACTGTATTATCATTAAAACAAATACGATACAATTATTAAAAGACATAATGTACAATTACTAAAATAATTACTATACGATTACTGAAATAAGTGCGGTACAATTATTAAAATAAATACTGTACAATTATTAAAATAAATACTGCACATAACACAGGTCTGGGAAATAATACTTTTTAATTTTTGTTTCTGTCCCGTTTTAGGTTTTTCTAATGTTTTTCGGTAAGCTGAGTTCAGAAATATCGAGCTTTTCGCAATATCGCATAAGGTTTTTACATAAAGTGAGAACGAGGACCTAGGAAAATCTCACAGAAGATCTATCTAGCAGAGTTAAAAAACTTTATTTACAAAAAAACTCAAAAATAAGATGTACTTTATAACTTTGTTATGTTTGCCATAGCCACCACGAAATAAAACATTATATAATGTCTCTTTTTCTTCCACTTGAAGCTCCGTTTAGAAATTTTTTCTTGTGTATTGTTTGCGCCTCCTCCCTAGTTAGCATCCAGCAGTAGTCTATTGTTATGGTAATACTTCAACGGGCCTGACAGCCCCATTCCATTTCCTTTACATCCTGGGTCCTGATGGAATCATTCTCCTTGCTTTTCACTTACAGCTCCTAAATTTTCAGGGAAATCGCTTAGATGAGAATTAAAAAAAGTGGATCTATCTTCTAGCTCCACTCGTTCTAGCGTCCACTTTCGTCTAGTATTCAGGACACTCCGGGCTAAACGGAGGGACCCTGGTTCGAATCCAGGATGGGGAAAGCGTCTCTTTTTCTCCTAAACAAAAAACAGCTCTAGTTTAAGTTTATTTCTACATGGGTGTCGAAAACTATTAAGTAAAAAAAAAATTCCCCCACGAAAACTCTCCCCATTGGCTTTGTGTGTTGACCATTATTTGGCAGTTGTGTTATTCCTGTGAAAGGTAATAATATCTTATATCTTTTAGCTAACTGAGAAGTCCATGGCTTTGACGTTCTCCATCATGTTTCCTACGACGTTCTTGAAGTCAGGGTCTTTCTGCTTGCCAAGAAACTTCTTTACAACTTCTTTAAAGGATTTTCAAGCTGACCTCTCAATGTTTTCCATTTTGGTTTTAAAGATTTTGCCTGTTATGAGTTTTTGAATGTCAGGACTGACGAAAACCCGTACTTTCAGCTACGCGCCTGACAGCTATGGAAACTTACTTGCTAGGTATTTAAAAGTATTACCACAAACCTTTTGACAGGGCATTTACAAACTGCTTTATGATGCCAAGTTTTATGTGAAGTGGAGGAAGAGGTACATTTTTCGGTTCACCGAGATTCGAAGTGCACGTTCTTTTCCCCTCCCCCTCTATGTTTAGCGTCATGGCCACACCTTCTGAATCCAGTGCTTGGCTTTAGCACGACTACCCATTGAGTAAGGAAACAGAAGAATCTGAACAAATTTTCGTCTCTGTTACATATAATCAGAAAATATACGCTGCCATTTTCAATATTCAATTGTTCATTTGTCTCTTCAAATGACGACCCGGTAAATTACCCTCCAATCGCTCATTTAAGAACTATCAAAAAGAATCTTCAAAATAACTAATTAAACCCGACCTGAACTCAAATAATTATAACTGAGCTCTGTGTTTTTCCCCCGCAAAAAATTTATTCGATAATGATATACAACCGAAATTTTGTTATACAGGCTAAATGGAATAATTTGATTTGGAATTGCGTTTTTTCCAAAGGAAAACTGTGATATTCATTGGATAATTCCCTTTCAGTACTCTTCTAAAGTATATCAGTTGCAACGGCTTCTACAACAAACTAGATCGTTAAGGTGCAAGAACGAAATTAGAAATTACGTTAACAGTCCGGACGGGTGTTCTGTGTTACCATATTAAGCGATACCAAACAGTGTTAGACTTTTATTTAGCTATCACAATTTACTTACAAACGCAACATACAGTGATACAGCAAACGAGCTTCTATGTGGCACAAGGACACTATGCGTCGATTCTCCCAATAGAACACGTCACATATAATTGAACGATCAACCGAATGTGGCCCTAGAACAAAATAAAGATCCCATTAACTAAAAGATAAGCGCAAATATTCATTCATAAACAGAAGCGTAATGGATATTTCAGATTACTACTGACCCGGACGCTACAGTCCGTCGCTTTGCTCTGGTTCTTCCAGTCAAATAGAATCAATCCTAATCCCTTATCAACAGAGCTCAACACTTTTACTAGAACGGAAATTAAGCGTAGCGTATAGGTTAAAAGGTTAAATTAAATCCAAATACATAACTAAAATTACTTCAAACGAGCAACTATTTATTGACCTGACAGTAAGTAAATATCACCGTCTTAGTCCGGGACAGGAAAGGTCATGCCACGTCGAGACTATAGTTTTCGGGTCCACAAACCTCTGCAACCTAGGAGACTGAACTCCGTTTTACGGTACTGCTGGGAGCCGAACAACGAATTCATGGGACGATAGACAAGCCATTTGCCACCATTACACCATAGTAAAGTGGATGACAACGAGAGCACTTCGTTGATATATTGTTGTTGTTTTTCAGCGGTGGAAATCGAATTATTTATTTCTTGTTACTATCGGAATAATATGTATATTTATATTATTATATAAATATATTAAAATAAATATTCGTGTTACGATGGTTTTCTTGACGAAGACCAATTAAGTCGTGCAAGAAAGCCTGCTGTATGCAAAACCTTTTTCTTTTAATATTTTTAACTTTAAATCGAGTTGATGTGCTTGAATCTTTAAAAAGGCATTTATTTTTCTGATATTTTAACTGCGTTTCTGTTCATAAAATTTCCAAGAAGGTTTTTTTCTTCAACCCCTCCCTTCCCTTTTTCCTTTTCAATTTCACTACTGCATCAAAAATTTAAGAAAATTCTCTTACCTCTTCTAAGAGGTGCATGGAAATACCTGGCTTTTTATCGCACAAAATTTCCCCGAGCTCCAAGAAAATCAGCCTTGGTTGCTATTTGCTGAAAATGCTTTCCTACTTCAAAAATATAACATGATTTCTAGAAATAGAACACATATACTTTAATATTTAATTTATTAGTATTGCCTTATGAATAAGTAAAAAAAAATCACGGTCCGACTATTTTAAGCATATGATTTTTGATAGCAATGCACTTTCGTGGTAAATTTGAGCATATTAATAGCCGAATGCTACTCACAAAAAAATACAATGCAAACACAAGTGAAGAAAAACTGAGTTTTAACGGTAAAAATTAATTCGATGTTTGAAAAAAATTGGCCTTCTCTACACTTTTATTAAAAGTAAATTTCGACTTTCACGGACTCGGGGAAAATTTGTGTATACGTGTGTTTTTCAGGAGATAAAGAATTTTTTCAATATGTGCCATAAAATATTACATGTTTCGATCATAGGCGTATGTAGAAAGTTCACAAGGTGCGGTTACAAGCTGTTAATGGGGGTTATACGTCTAAAACATCAGATATTCATATATATATATATATATATATCATCATCATCATATTCAACCATTATCTATCCACTGCTGGATGAAGGTCTCTCCAAATGCTTTCCACACAAGTCTATCCTGAGCAATTCGCTTCCACGTCACCCCAACCTGTTTTCTTATTTCATCCACCCATCTAGTTTGAGGACGTTTTCTAGGTCTTCGGTGGTCTCTTGGAATCCAGTTCAGAATTTCTGTTGTCCATCGTTGATCAGTTCTTCTTGCAATATGCCCAGCCCATCGCCATTTCAGCCCTTTTACTTTAACAATGATGTCCTCTACTCTAGTTTGCTCTCTCACCCAAGTGTTTCTTTTTCGATCTCTCCTAGTTATTCCAAGCATGCACCTCTCCATGCTCCTTTGCGTTGTCTGTAACTTTCGTATTGCTCCAACTGTTAGACTCCATGTCTCTGATCCATAAGAGAGGACTGGCAATACACACTGGTTGAAGACCTTTCTTTTTAGACACAAAGGCAATTTCCCCTTCAGGATAAAACTGTTTCTTCCAAATGCACTCCAGCCAAGTTTAATACGTCTGTTGAGTTCTTTCATAATGTTGCCATCCATTGAAATCAGCTGGCCAAGGTAAATATATGAATCAGCAATTTCTAGCTCAATGTTGTCAACTTGTATTTTTGTTTCCTCTACAAAATTATTGAACATGATCTTAGTTTTTTGTAGGTTCATCTTGAGTCCAACTTCTTTACTTCTAGTTGAGAGCTCCTGTACCATGTCTTGGAGTTCTGATGGGTTCGTTGAAAAAATAACAATGTCATCAGCAAACCGCAAATGATTTAAATATTCACCATTTATTTTTATTCCCTTGTTATTCCAATTTATCAGCTGAAAAATCATCTGTAAAGCTGAAGTAAAAAGTTTTGGAGAAATGGTATCTCCCTGCCTCACACCTTTACCAATTTTGATAGTTTTGGTATCTTTATGTAACCGAAATTTTGCACTTGCATTTTTATACACACGTTTCACCATGTCAATGTACACATCCTCAATGTCTGTTGATCTTAAAGAGTTGATGACTGCTGATGTTTTAATAGAGTCAAAGGCCTTCTCATAGTCAATAAATGCAACACACAATGGAAGTTCATATTCATGTGTTCTTTCAATTAATTCTCTTAATACTTGAATATGGTCCACTGTACTGAATCCACTTCGAAATCCAGCTTGTTCTCTTGGTTGAGCTGCATCTAATTTTTTCTGCAGGCGATGTGTTAGCACTTTTGTGAAGATTTTATAAATAGCAGGTAACAAGCTAATTGGTCGGTAATTTTTCAAATCCTCTTTATCACCTTTTTTATGCAAAAGAATTACTGTTGCAGAATCCCATTGGTTTGGTATGTTACCGCTGTTAAGACATTTGGTAAAGAATTTTGCAAGTATGTCTTCTACATATTCTCCAGCTTCTTTTAGGATATCTAATGTAATACCATCATCACCAGGGGCTCTTCCTTTCTTCATACTTTTTATTGCAAATGAAACTTCTTCTTTTAAGATTTTAGGAGCTGTTCCTTCGACTATTTCAGAGTCTTCGTTTAATCCACTGTTACTTTCATATAGCTTTCTGTAGAATTCTTCAACTCTTCTAAGTATTTCTTCCCTATTTCTTGTTACGGTGCCATCCTCTCCTTTTAATGCAATGATGTGTTTCTTCCCAACAGATAAACTTCCTTTAACAACCCTAAGGCTCTTGTTATTTTCAATGGCCTTCCTTACTAACTCACAATTGAATTTTCTTATGTCTTCTTTCATGCTTTTGCGCAGAGTTTTACAAAGTTCTATGTACTCAATCCTGGAACTGGTATTTCGATTGTCCACCTTCATATCTCTTCGCCTTTTCATGAGCTGTTTCGTCTTCTCAGATAATTTGCTATTGTGCTTTTTACAGGTTACACCACCAATTTCCCCAGCAGTTTCAACTATTGTCTTAACAATGTTTTCATTTGCTTCTGAGATATCACTTTCATCAATAAGTCCTTCCAGTGCAGAAAAGCGATTTTTTAATTCCAACTTGAATGCCTCGGTATTTTCTTTTAATTTCTTTAAATCCACCCTCTTACTTACTTGTTTCCTAATGAGCTTCTGTCGTTCTAATTTAGTATTTAAGTGCACTTTACATCTCACCATTCGATGATCACTTCCAGTATTAAATCTGTTCAGTACACTGCAATCTTCAATAATTGATTTCTTGTTTGCCAGGATATAGTCAATTTCACTAGTTCCCCCATTTGGGTGTTTCCATGTCCATTTTCTTTGCGGTTTCTTCTTAAAAAATGAATTCATGATGCTAAGGTTTTCAGCTTCTGCAAATTCGATGAGTTGATCGCCACGTTCATTCCTTTCCCCATATCCGTATTTACCAACCGATGTCTCTCCTTGTTCCTGTTGTCCAATTCTTGCATTGAAATCCCCCATGATGAGCTTGATATGTTGTTTCCCTTTGGTGTGTAACTCTTTGATTTCTTCATAAAATTCTTCAACCTCTTCGTCGGTATGGCTTGATGTTGGTGCATATACCTGTACTATTTGAAGTTGGTATCGCTGGGTTAGTTGAACAACGAGCCTCGCTGCTCGATCTGATGTACTTTCAACTTCCAGAAGACAGTCTTTAATTCTTTTGTTGATTAAGAAGCCAACACCACTTGTTCTTCCAGTTTCCGTTCCTCTATAATAAAACAAATGTCCACTTTTAAGTTCCACCAACTCTTCACCTTTTCTTCTAACTTCACTGAGTCCTACAATGTCCCATTTGATCTTGTCAAGTTCTTCTTCCAATTCCTGAAGTTTTGCTTCAGAAGCAAGGGATCGTCCATTATACGTTGCCAAGGTCAATAACAAACGGCAGCCTGGGCCATTCCAGTGATTCTTAGCACCCCCTGCTTTCATGCCACACTGACCGCTGCCTTGATCAGGAGCACTCCAGCACCTGGAGACTAGGGGCCATGGTTTCTGGTGTGTCAACATAATGGAGGAATTAGCCATAATTTCACCACGCTGGCTAGACGGGTTGGTGAATTAGCCCTCCCCTTCCGCCTTTCTATCCGTGCAGCAAATATTAATTTGCCACATAAATAGAAAGCTCAGCCTGCACCACTTGAAGGCGGGGTAGGACACTAGGTTACTGGCCTGGCCGGTTCCACACATCGTCACATACGTTCAGCGTGTGGGTCTCCTTCCAGTTAGATACCAGCAACCCTTTTGCAGGCCCTAGTATACAGGCTTTTGTATATATATATATACAAAATTTTATCGTAATGGGGTTACAATCCCATCAATCCCCCCCTGCGTACGCCAGTGATGTAGATACTCTCTTTTTATAGCATATGTGATACAGTTGCGGATGGCTTTATATTTATTTTCATTGAAACAACTTTATTGAAAAATAACCCTTCGAATATTTCATTTAAACATACGTTTCCTGACATTTCTAGTTCTGTGGTTTTCTCTATTATTAGAAGGAAGTCGTCGTCGGCGAATGGAATTATCTCTACTCCGGAAGGATAAATCAACATTAATAGAGAGTCAACGGAAATATCTCAGAATTCCAGATTCCGTGTTATCATTCCAGATTGTATGTGTGTGTAAAACCTTTTGCGTCTTATTTTAACGGTTGATTTGATAAATGAAGTAATTTGAAGATTACAAAAATTACACAATTTATTTCTACAGCTCTAAACATAAAAAATAGTTTCAGTTTTTCTTATACACACAGCAGAATCTGAAATAAATAGGCCAGTGTAAAGAACGTTGTGAAGAATTAGCAACATGCCGTAAAATGGGATCGAGTGATCGAAGTGGATTGTAAATCACGCATTGCTTTTAGAGAAGTGATCATATCACAAATAATTGAAGAAAAAATGAACTGCTTAATTTTCAACTCACAAGATGGCAACTATTTTACAGAGGCACGCTGTTCTTCACAAAATAATCTACTCAAAGACTATTTTTCTAAGATTGATATGAACACGTTTATCATAAAGATGTTTGCAGTTAGAAATAATGGCTAAAAGTGCTCTGATATATTCTTTTATATTTCTTGCATTTATTTATTGTTTTTCTGATCTTGAAGGTTTTTTAGCAGGTTTCAATAGATATTGAACCCGCTATTGCTTTTGGCTTTCCTGTCTGCCTGTCTATACGCAATAAAAAGGGTAAGGTAAAGGTCTTCCGTAAATGCAATAATGATGGCTATTGTTAACGCTGAAAACCTACCGAGTTACTTGAGAATTAGAGAGTGACGAATTAGAGAAATGCGAATTAGATGGTTGCTGATTAGAGAGTTGCGGATTAGAGAATTGCGAATTAATGTTAATTGAAACTCGCTAAATTTAAATATCGACCTTAGGCGATTTTCTTTCACTTGCTGGTTTTTTATCACCGCATTTCCAAAAAGGTACTTCGTTAAATCGAAAATTTTAATGCATTGTGTTAATGGTATTTGAAATAAGAATTGGACTTAAATCTTTAGTGATGGATTTCTCGTTATATCGAAGAGAATTCATTATAAAAAGAGCCTACTTTAATTATAATATTATTAAAATGTTAAATATTTTATTAATTTATTTTGGTTCTACATAGCTGTGTTAAAAATGAACACGTGATGAATATTTTACAGAGATTTTCCTCAATTAATTAACTTAAATTAATTTCTCAATTAACTTGTCCTTTTAAACAGCCTTCACTTAACATACAGCAAAGCTTGAATTTTGTTAAATTTAAAATAAACTTTCAATGAATCTATTACCATAGAAAGCATTACCATGAAGTTGAAATTGAAACGCAAGGGCATTTGCTCAATTTCCAATTCACATAAAACTTCTGTCATTATCAACACACGCTGATAGTAATGAAGGTTCCGTTCGAACTCGAAATTGAGAGACTGCATCCTTTTATAAATATTTAAATCGAAAATCTCCGGACTGGAAATCTACTTTAAATCGAAATAATTTTGAACAGGGGATGCGCATTGATTATTATGAAACACGAAGTTTATATTTAGACATATAAATACTTACTTGTAGCACTTTTTCTCATATAAATAATGGTTATGGATTTTTAAAGAGGGTGTGAGCTATATCTGGGACAGGCATGGCTGTTATTATACCTATCGTTAGTTTGTTCTTGACGACCTAACACCTTTTGAAATGGTGGATCCATTAACTGTAGTTTGAGCAATAGAGCGCGGGTGTCTTATCACCAAGCTTCATGTGCCCTCCCTATTACTATTTTCTTTTAAAAGAACGTTGATAATTCTTCGTCCAAAATGTTTATTTAAGTTCTTAAGTTATTACAAGTTTTCCACGTCCCTCTGCTAAAGATATACAACAACTGAACTCTTTAAAATAAGCATAATTCAGAAATATGAAAATTTACCCTCTCTCTTGTCAACATCACCGCATTCTGGAGGAGAATCTCGTAACAAGCTTCGGCTTTATATTCTCTTCCATTTCTAACCTCAAAACTTAAAATAATTTAATATAGATCTTCTCTTACATTCCTTTAATTTTTATACTGCTCAAGCTATGTATCACTATATATTGTATATCGGGTTGAATGAAAATTTATTATTATTTACTTCTACAGCTTTAACTTTTAATCTTCGCTATTATTCCAAGTAGGACTTGTTTACTTCCTTGTACGTCAGTCAGAGTTACTACAGCTCTTTCAATTAGACACTTCGTCCCCGCTCTCAACATCAGATCTAGTTCGATGCGCGATTAAACTGCTTTATCTTCAGACATAATAGTCACTGCCGTACGTAGGGGTTGGGGGTTGTAACCCCCCATTGCAATGAAATTTTGTATATTTAACATAGGAATATATGAGTTGTAGCTCTGTAACCCCCACCCTTGAACTTATAACCCCCTTATTAACTTTCTGCCTACGCCTATGATAATAGATGATTTTTGTTGAGCACGAAACTTTCTTTCCCAGATTTGGAGACAATATTAAATACGTTTGTTTGCCGTTTCATTATATAATAATTATATAATAATTATATATATATTATACTATAATTCACGACAGCTTTATGCAGCAGACTTACCTGTTGACCCCTCTAGAGGCTATAAAAAAGCTATTTAAAGTTAGAAACTTAAGAAAGTTCATAAAATCAAAAGTTCGCAAACGGAAATATTATTAAAAAAAGGACAATATAGTTCTAATTACGAAGTAGTTTAAAAAGGTTTGTAAATGTAATTTTTCCCAATACTACGTTATTCGTAGGATAGAGGCTTTTCTTTTCTCACCCTGCCCGTCATCAGTGACAATCGATTACGTTCGGATTGTGAATATATTTAGCGTAATCACACAACAACCAAATTTATCAAATAATTCCAGCACTCAAACTCCAATACGTTTGATTGGAGGAAAATGGCATTTCCTATCCTTGAGCCACAGAAATACAATAAACCGACCAAAACACCAACATGCCATATATTATAATAATAATAATAATAATACTTTATTTATTCTTCTTGGAACAGTCGTTGTGACAATACATGACCACACAAAGAAAGGTCCTAAGTAAATATCTACAAAGATATAACAAGCTTGAGGAGCTCAGACTGATTAAAAATAATATACTACAAAATAGCAATATATATGCAGCCACCCAGGTCATTTCCACATATCACCACCCCACACTCACTTCCAATCAGGGCTTAATTTCTAACAAAAAAAAAGTGAAGGAGCCCTAATATTATGATAAATCGATTAAAAAATCGAATGGCTGCAAAAGAATCGATAAATCATATCAATTGTTTATGTCCATTTTTCTGGACAACAAAATGCATGACCTTAATCACAAATTTATTACTTTTTCATGAAAGTGTCTATTTAGGGGTTCTGGCTAATATTTAAATAATCGCCAAAAATGAAGAAGTACCGGAGCAGGACTCCGGTGGGCTCTCGTCTAATTTAAGCCCTGCTTCCAATGCTTACTCATATGCAGAAGTGGATTCAGAAAGGAAATTTAGGGGATCAAACTTTTTGTAAAAATTCCGTCGTTATATGAGGTTGGTCGTTATAATCGGCGCTCGTTATAACCGATTTCCATAGCATTTTTCTCGATTTGGGATGGGAGATTTCAGTAATCCCCCCCCCGCAGCCGATCCGCCACTGCTCATATCTAATTCACCATCTTCTAACTTTAAAATAAGTATATTAAACCTACTTCTGTAATATAAATTGTATTTAAATATACAGTGGTAACTTTGCTAACGACGGTAATACTTCTAGGATTGTTGCGGTTCCTCATAAGATTTAATTGAAAATTTATTAATTTATTCCAGTACCTCTCCACGACCATAATACATATTAAAAATGCAGACATAACTCATTTAAAATGTCCTAGAATATAGAAAATATAATTTATCACATTTGATACAAAAAAATTATCGCTTTGTTTGCTTCTGCCTCATTTTTGAAGTGTTTCGGAAAACTGCATGAGGTTTTCATTAAATAGATCTGCAGTTTTGATAGCCTCAGATTGATTTGGATTCAATTTCATATCGACATTTTAAATTTTCTTCTACTTTGCCGAAACATTTTTGATTTCAGCAGTCGTAATTTTTTCTTTTTCTCCATCCTCATCTTTAAATGAGTTTTCCATTTCCTTTTCTTCACATTTCTGTTTGATAAAATATTTTAGCTCGTCAGAAGTCAGTTCTCGGTCATGCATCTCCAATAATTCTCCAACATCTTCTTCCTCTGCTGTCAAGTTAAGATCATGATCATTCGCGCAATATCCTTTATCGATTTATGTCCTTCGTCTGAAGTTCTTTATTACCAAAGGAAGGGCACAATTTCCTTCAAGCTGCTTTGAAACATCTCCTTATTGCTTCTTACCAAAAATTTACGATTAGGCAAATTACTATGACGATGTTGAATTTTTTTTCTAAAATTTTCCTAAGGTAATTTTGCTAGCCTCACGTATTTCAAAGCATCTGGTAAAAAGCAAGGACGGATCAAAAAATCTTCAACAGGGAAAATTTGTTTCCGATTTCTATTTTTACTCAAATATCCGGTACTTTTAATTTCTTTTTCCATGATATAATCCCAGCTCAAAAGGGGGAAGTGCGATCGCTATCGGTAAAAAGGGCCATTGTATGAAATTTTTTAAAATTTGTGAAAATTTTCCATTCGATAATGTCTTCTTTTGCGTGGCTGAGTGAGATCGGAAAATTCCGGTTTTTAGATCACATAGAGAGTCACATCATAAAGAGTATTTAACCAAAACCTGTCGTTAACCAAGGGATTTGTTTCTTAAGACCACTCGTCTTTAACGAAATACGTCGTTATCTGAGGCCAACGTTAACCAAGGTGCCACTGTATGATATACGTATATTGAAGAATCGGTTTGAACTTTGTTCGGTTGTTCACGTGATCAGAAGTTGCTCCTACGGCGAAAATGGGGACGAAAGTCAGATAGTATTCTTATCGCAGCCGATCAAGAACGTAGCTTTTGTGGTTCGCTCCACGAGCGAATAATCTACGCGTAGTTTTTGTGAGTAATAATTGTCTTTGTGCTGCATCTTCATTAGTTGTTCGTAATTAAATTGTACAGTCCAGAAAAGTAGTAACGTTTAATTTTGTGTGTGTGTGAAAGTAATAATTCCTGGTCGCTGCATTGTCGACGGTTTTGTTAGATAAGCTAAAATGTAGGGGAGAGTTGCTGAATATGGGATAGGTTCCTAATTTCGGATACGTCGATAACTTCATTGATAGGTGTTGCAACTTGGCTGATTGTTGCGTAATTACTTCTTTAGTTGTCATCGATTACTCCATTCAATCTGTAGCGTTGTTAGAAGACGTTTGTTGTTTTCATGGTGAAGGAAATTTTGTTTTTTGAGATTTTAAATATTTTGAAGACTTCAATTGAACGGATCGCTTCTCCTAGAAAGGTATTACAACTGTTTGTTTGTTTGTTTGGCTTTTTTATGGCGCAAGAGCATCTGGGCTATACTGCGCCAAACATGGTAAAATCAAAGACTGTAGTAAAAGCCAGTTCTTTGTAAAAATTTAAAGAGACGTGTGTATGGTCAGTATTACAACTATACTATTATTATTATTATCATAATATAGGCTAAGAATAGCAGTATAAAATGATATAATGTAAGAATAGCTATTGATGTTTACTTTTGAGGTTATAATTAGGTTATTGCTGAACAGTCGGGTTGTGAAATATCGATAGTGAGGCGGTCCTTAATATAGGATATCCGATATTATGATATTATTTTTTTAATATTACAGATATCAGAAATGAAGAAAAGGAAAAAATGGGATCCAGGTGCCATGGAAGAAGCTGTAGCTGATTTCGTTCCTTCAGTACATGAAAGTGCAACTGGAAACAGACCCACGGCTGATCGTCAAAATGATGGTAGGCCTACATCACCTACGCGATGCAGGCCCTCAACATCTGAACCCATTTCACCAGTTGGTGTAGGTTTACTCTCGTCGCTTAGTGTCTCTCCTTTTGACATTCAACTGTTGCCCGTCCTACGTCCACGATGATCACAACCTAAAAAAGGTCGTCCTCTGGAGAAAGCCGCAATTATCACTGGTTTCCCATACGAAAATTGCATTGAAAAAGGCAATGACGTCACAAGACAAAAAGGGGAAAGAAATCTCAAAAACTACAAAAAGCAACAAAAGGAGTAGGCCTAAGGAGTCAATCCAAAACAGATGTACCCTCACAATCATCTTGTAGCAGAAAACTTTTTCCTACAAATCGAAAACGCAAGTCAGAAACTAAGGACAAGTCTTCATCTAAATTCAGAGATGAAGATTCATCCTCAGAAGAATTAGCTATGTCTTTGGTATCAACCGATAATGAAGACAGTGTGCCGATGAAAAGTGTCTGTTTTGTTTACAATCATATAAATTGTAAAAAGCAGGTGAGCGATGGATAAGGTATAAAGTGCGTTAGATGGGCTAACGAGTTCTGTACCGGAACTGAGAAAAACAGCAGGAAAACCTTTGTATGTGATTTTTGCAATTAATGAACTTGCAACATAACTTGCTCCATGCAGTTAATTTTTTATGTTATGTTCTATTAAAACATTCATGTAACGTTCTTTAATATAATATGTAATTACAGTACAATCCATTATCCCTATGCAAATCCCTATCCGGTATTAGGAACTTATAGGATCCGATATTGAGCAACCTTTTTTAAAAATATAAAAATCGTACTTTTTCGTTAATTTTTTTAATTTTATTTTTATTGTTATTTTATTGCATCTAAATGTTAACGATATTTAAGTAAATATTACTCAGAACATTTTAATAGAGTTCACTTGAAAAATTTTCAAGTAGTGATTTTTTTTTATTTCATTTTTACAAAACGTATCCAATATTCGGCATTTTCCCCTATTATAATTGCTTTATTATTAATTAATATATGATGCTATTTTTTATTTTATAAAATCGTCCCGGTGAATCTTTGCAAACTGCAACGGAATGCCGGTGGACTGTCTCAGACCAATGATTCGAATTATTAACTACACTCGACAGCTAGTAATACTAGTCAGATGTTCCTGATTGGCCACAGCGTGAAACAGTGGCAACATTCCCTTTGTTTACCGAACACGATTAGTCGTCGAAGTATCTTTTTCTTATTGGTGTTCTGCCTGCCCTAAACTATCCGCTTTGTGGAAAAGATGATGTCATGAACAGACTATACATTCAGCGGTGAAAAGCTCTTAGCGGACGCACTGGGACGAATCGATACTGGGAGGCAAGACACCGAATTGGATAACGACACTATCATATTGTATTCTTTTACACTTTGTAAGTCAAATTTCTTGCTATTGGGGAAAAACGATTATATTATCAAATGTGATATTCTGTTTAGTAGTCCTGTCGTGAATAAATTGATTTTGATATCTAGCCTTATCTTGTTCAATACCACAGTTTTTCAAATGAGGCCACACAACCCCCCCCCCTCAACGTAAATAGTTTTCTTTCTCAATGGTTAAGTAATGTGTTGCTCTTCATAAATGTATGAAATCCGAAATCGAATGCAGATTCTTCCCCCAACGACTTGAAAGATTCAAAATCCAACTAGTTGTAGAAAATTCGCACCTTTTCGTCCCAAATTTTCAGCGCCCGAAAAGAAACAATAAAAAGAAAGTAAGGAAATTGAGTTAGAAAAAAAAAGATTTTTATTTTAGTTCGTAAATCTAAGCGTGGTTAATATTGGTTCTATAAAATATGTTTAGGGACTAACGTAATAGTTCATAAAAACGTGAAGTTTTCCAAGTTGGAGTTTGTAAAATCGTGAAGCGTGTAAATTGGAGTTTATGAAAACGTGGAGTTTATGAAAACGTGGAGTTTGCGAAAACGTGGAGTTTGTAAATTGGAGGTATGTAAAAACTCAAATCTACTATATAGCATATACTGATTGCACTGCAAGAAATTCCTAGGCTTTTTTGTACAGAATCTAATAGTTATTACTCGAATGCAATAGTGAAGTTTATTATTCTAATGCATTATTGAAATTTATTATTCTAATGAAATATTAAGGTTATTCTAATGAAATATTAAGGTTATTCTAATGAAATGTTAAGATTATTCTAATGAAATATTAAAGTTTATTATTCTAATGTAATATTAAAATTTGTATTCTAATGCAAAATTGAAATTTATTATCCTAATACAATATTGCAGTAGATCTTTGATTTTTGCTATAGACATTAGAGTTCGGTTTGGAATTGAGTTGTATTTCGGTAAAAGTGCGATTATACGAGGGCGAATCAGAAAGTCTTTGCCCCTATTTTTTATTAGCCAAAATAAGGTACATACAGGTAATTACAAATATAAGTACTATTCTACGTACCTTACACTATTTTTCCACATAGTCCCCACACCGATTCAGACATTTGTCCCATCGCAGCACTAAATTTGAGATGCCCCTGTGGTAGAATTTGTCCGGCTG
>QLNU02015359.1:19519257-19542910 GCA_006491805.2 Dysdera silvatica
CGAATTGTATCATATCACACGTGCCATTTTGCACCATGGCGTAGGCCAGTGTTTTATTGTATGGGCAATAGAGGTTATGATTCCTTATAAAATGGTCTCGAGGAAACGTTACGTTTCCAGCCATTACCTAGTCAAAATACAAGCGAAGATTTTAAATTATATATTACAAACATAGAGTTGTATGGAAAATTTCCTCTTAGCAATCAGTTATTTTTTACTTGAATTTTGAGAGTCATATGACTTGTAATTTTGTGTATTGAAATTGTGAGCAATCATTTGTGATATGATCAACGGCTTGTGATTAACGTACCGGCGAAGATAATTTTAAACACGCTCAAGTTCGCTGGAAACAGAACTCAATCATTCTAAGAGCCAAAATGGCAGCCGATAAACTAATAATGCGCCAATTTAGATTGTAAATGGGCTGAAAATGCATATATCCTGACATATTCATATATACTGATTAATAATAAAATTCCTTTGCGTCATTTGTAAAGCTTTGAGTCAGGAATTCTCAACCGTTTAAATAAATAAAATGATTAATTAATTAAATGTTTAAATAAATAAATTGTTAGCGGCTACAAACTACACAAAAATGGTTAAATCAAATAACATGTTATACATATTTCTATGTAACATTCAGTATAAAACGTTAATTAACCACGTGAAGCCCTCGACTGCAGCTCGGTAAATTTCGGGGATCAGAAACAAAGTTTGAATTGACTACATGTAAGTTCATTCAAAGCCTTACCATCTGAATAACAGCATAGACTCTTTTATTAAGAACGATGACTTGCAAAAAAAAAGTTCTAATATTCTCAAAAAAGCTACTAATATTCTTATTAGAGTGCATTATTAGCCAAAACGAAGTTTACGATTCAGAAAACACTGCCCATAGCATACAGGCCGCACAAAAGAGGCAAATTATAAATAAAAGCGAGAATTTGCATTGAACTTCGCCGATATTGTATCTAAATAATCCTAGAACCAATAATAAATTGTGCAACTTAAAAGATTACCAAAAGTACTGAAACAAAATATCCCAACACCGTAATATTGGAATCTGCATGCCACAAATGTTTAGGCACATATGTCAGATTTATGCAAATTAACGGCGCGAAGTTCCCAAGTGATCGAAGGGGCGTTTCCCAGAGTTGTTATATAAGGCCTGAAATAATTTAGAATGCTTAGAACGATGCCGAAGTCAAAGCAATTTACGAATGACGAGATTTTGAAGATTTGGAGGCTGAAAACTAAAGGTAAATCTGTTACTCAAATTTCTGTTGCATTGAACCGTTCAAAGCGAGGCATTTATCGAGTGTTATCCCGGGGTGATCAGTATCAACCAAAATCACGATCTGGGAGGCCTCGAGTGACCAGCATTCGGGATGATAGACAAATACGAAGATTGGCTTCAAATGAAAGCCTGTCTGCAAATCAAATAAAAAACACGTTAGCAATGCGAGTGTCAAGAGAAACCATACGTAGAAGGATTGTAGAATGCAGGCATTTGAGATATGCAAAAATGCGCCGCAAGCCCTGCTTGCAATTACATCATAAACAAGCACGACTACAATGGGCAAGGCAGCACATATCATACAGTGACGAATGGCTGCAGGTGTTATTTAGTGATGAAAAAAAGTGGAACTTAGATGGTCCCGATGGCCTTTCGCACTACTGGCACGATCTTCGAAAACGCCCCTTAAGTCGGTTCAGCAGACGTCAAGGAGGAGGTTCAGTCATGGTTTGGGGAGCCTTTAGCTTCAATGGACAGACTTCTTTGGCGTTTTTGAATGGAAAACAAGATTCCAAGGCATACCAGGCAACTCTTGAAAGTCACCTATTACCTTTTGGCGAACTTTTATGTGGACGAAACTGGGTTTTCCAACAAGATAATGCGTCCATCCACACATCCAGGTCAACAAAAGAATGGATGAGCGCTAAAAATATTACAGTTCTCGATTGGCCTGCTCTTAGTCCTGACTGTAATCCCATCGAAAATGTATGGGGCATACTAACGAATGTTGTGTATGCCAATGGAAAGCAATATCCGTCCGTTTTAGAACTTAAAAAGGCTATAGAAGAAGCGTGGTTTAATTTTGAACCAGAAACCTTTCAAAATCTTGTGCTTTCAATGAACGACCGCGTATTTAATCTAATACGAAGTAATGGTGGCTACATTGATTATTAAAATTGTTCATTTCCTTATGCAAGTGCTAAAATTTATGTTTGTGCCTAAACTTTTGTGCCACATATTTTACTTATTTTAAGTTATATATTGCAGCAAGTTCGCTACTGATGTGATTTCTGTTCTCAAATTTTTAATTTGCATATTACATGTGTTCATACTTCGTAATATTAAAGTTCCTACTTCTTCAGTTTTAATAGTATTTTGTTATACTCAAATTTGTGTTGTGTCTAAACTTACAGCCTCTGTACTCAGCAACAAATTAATCACTTTAGAGCGTCATGTCACATATGATAAAATTTAGTCATCTTCTAACATTTCAGGGGACCTATGCATTCCACTTACGATCATTTAAAAATTCAAAAGATATGTGTATGCGCATTGATAACACAATTTAAATCTAACTCAATGGATGTTCGTGTCAAATGATGTAAGGGGAAATTTCGTAAAGATTCAACGATGCCTTAAACGAATCTTTTAAAATCGTACAGCATGTGGAAAGTTCGAGGTTTATTTCTATGAACACCAAACGAAAACAACACCACTGGTTTGAGGTTTCAAAATGACCTGAATCCTACAGGTTGTTCGTGCACAAGTCAGTGAAACGATTGCCTCGTTTTTCGGTAAATCCAGCTACGTTGCAACCGTTGCATTACAGGATCATAGAACATTAAATGCTGATTGACATACGACTATTTGCTTGCCAGAAATGGTTGCTGAAATCAGAGAAAATAACTCGAAATGTTGCATCGTTCTTTATCTTTATGACAATGAAAACTCACATACTACATTTCAAACTACCGCTTACTTGAGACATCAAATCACTTATTTTCACCATTGATCATTGATTTAGCACCCAATGATTCCCGACGATCAACAATAAAATGCGTGGTCAACGATTTAACAGCACAGAAGAAGCAGTTGAAGCTAACAGATCACATGCTTCTGCTATACCAAACTCTGAATGGCATAACTATTTTGAAAATAGATTTATTTGAATGAAAATGTGTACTAAGAGTAAAGAAGACTATCTTGAAAAGCGATAAAAGGATTGTTTCCATATAGAATTATTTTGTATATTATTTTCTAAAAACTTAAATACTGGCTCTCCTAGATGAGGAACTTAGAATGAAACCATTTTCTTCGAATAGGTTTAAACAGCGTTAATTAAATAAGTGAGGATTAGATAGATATAAGAAACAGGGGTAGATGCACAAAGAAAGTGGACCATAAGATTACAATTAAGTAAGAGAGAGTTGAGTTATTTTATTATTTGAAAACCATTTATAATTTGGAACCTCAAATTTTACGTGCAAAAGTTACCAGATGATAAAAATGTATTCTTTTTTCATAAAACTGACATTTAACTCCATTGAAAGGAATTTGAACAAGGTTGTGGTAATCCATTATCTTATAGTAATGAGAATTCAGCAGGATAATACACTGCTTCATGATCTTCACATAAATGTGCACAGCGGATGACACAAAAAGTCGTAATCGCATAATTTAACCGTAGCAATGTCGACAAAATAATAATTTGTAGATTAATAATGGAGTTTCCAAAGGTCAAATGTATTCAACTTTCAAAATATCCAAAAATTTATTAGTTATAATTTCTTCCTGCTTTTCGTTTGGCTCCTGAATTTCTCCGTTGATGGTCTCAAAAGTACCCGGAGAATATTGAAATATAAAAAATTAAAAAACAATAAAAAAGCATCAAGATAAATTTGACTGTAAAACTTGCTTTTCACTATTCATGGAGAAATAAATGAATGTTAAAAATCCAGCAAACGAAAAAGTTCTAGTTTTAAGGGTTCATATCGCGCTCGCAGTTTAAGGTTTAGGTGTGAAAAAACGAACTCAGTGCCACACCGACTGATATAAAATATTTGTATGTGTTAACGCCAACATATAGATTTGGCAAGAAACTGGCCCTGGAGAAACCCCACCAATTTGTAACTTCAAGTCTTGCTGAAGTCTTGGAAGGACCCCGCTGCTGGGATAGAGCAATCAAGTACGTTATCAATTAATGTATTAGTAGCGCACTTAAGAACGCGATGTCCGACATTCCCACAGACATGAGGTCTGTAGTGTGCAGTTTCAAGTTGTACAAATGTAAATAAATAAATGTTTTATACAGTCCATTGCAAAGATTGAAGTTTCAATAATGAAACTAACAAAACTAACAAAGCGGATGCGCGACGCGTCCCTTCCAGCGCCATTGCAGAAGAGCCTACATCGACCAAACAGTATGTTTAATGAGAGAGAAAGAGAGAGTGAGATATGTTTCAAGTACAGTGGATCCTTATAAAACCACCACTTTGGCAAATTTACCACCTGAATACCATGACCACATTTATCTGAGGAAACTTGCAATTGCTTAGTCATGCCTCTACCGAAGTCTGTCGCGTGTTGTTACCACCTGACTATGATGATCATTGCAGTGCAGTCCCAACCCAAAGGTGGTAACCTTAGGCGAGTTCTACTGTATATCTATTTTTTTGTATCTATATTCCATTTACTGGGATTTTGTAAAATTGATTTAATTGCTTAATTATATTTGAAAAAAAAGGTTGAAGTTGTTTTTCATTTTATATTGGTTAACTTAATTTATTAAACTTAGTTCTAATAATAGGAGGATGGGCAATTATTTTTTAAGCTTAATACATATCCGTCCGCATGACAAAAATTCGTCATTTCACAGTCAATCACCAGTAACCAAATGACGAAATTTCGTCATTTCACAGTCAATCACCAGTAACCAAATGACGAAAATTCGTCATTACACTGTCAATCACCAATAGCCAAATGACGAAAATTCGTCATTTGTATATTGCACTAAATAATTGATTCTTGGTTTTTTTTAAATCCGAATAAATTAAAACGAAATTTTTACCAAACAGAGCTAATTCTATGAAAAAACTGATTTCAGCTTCAATTGCGCCGTATAAGGGTGCAAACGTAAAAAAACCCCATTAATTTAAAAACGTATTAGTCGGAACTGTGTACAGAAGAATTTTGTTCAAAGTTTAAGCGCTTGGGTGTTCGGATATCCAAGAAATTTCAGGGATATTACTGTTAATTTTCTTAACCTATTTTTATCAAAATCAAATAATAAAGTAAATCTAAAATGGAGAACGAAAAAGAAATATATGCAGACTTAATTGTGATTTACGTAAACATAAATGCATGAAAGCAGTGCCGGCAGGAAAGACAAAACATCCTTTAAAATATTGCAAAGTTTGTAAAGTTCTGGCAGAAAAATGAACTAGTTGCATTAATGTGACTTTGGCAACATTCCCATTCATACTGGACTATGTTTCGAACAGTACCATTCGTTGAAGAACTATTAATTATTGATAAAATTAAAGTTTCTAAAATAATTTGCTGTGTCTAATAAAATAATGAGACTATAAACTTTACGTTTTCAGTAATTAATTTCAACTTTTTTTTGTGGATTTAATTTTTATTTAACTTCAGAAAGAAAAAAATTAAAAATAAAGGTGTGTATATATAAATACAAATTCATTTTATTTCATTTCCCAAAATTTCACTAAAAATATATGATTTTTTAAAAGTTAAGTTATTCTTGTCTAGAGCATATCGTTTCTACAAATAGTGTCAAAAAATATCGGCATTTGATCAATGACGGTGCAAATAATGCCGGACAGATATGTGTTAATAGCTGGATCAAAAACAATTCATTGATGTAAAGTGTTGAAATCATTTATTAATTATTTTATTTATATATTAATCATTTATTAATTCTTTTATTTATTTATTAATCATTTACTAATTTTTTTATTTATAATTAGAAAGCGGAAATGGTGTTGCTCATATGTAAGTGGAAGTATTAGTGCTATATAGATAGTCTTATTTTGTGAATTGAATTCTATATGATAGGCCAAATTTCTGTGAATGCTTTCCTAAAAAAACAAAAAATAAAGTTTGATGAATAAAAAATCAACGAAGAGTTAGAAATGTAATCAGAGAGTTATGGGAAAAAATAGGAAAATGTATTATGCACAATTGCATGAGAAGTATGCAGATTCCGAGAATGATAAGCTGTTTAAATAGATTGCCTTTGTTCCGGCTTTTTGACGACCAAACGACTTTTCACTGTTGCCAGTTACCAGGAATGAAATTTCTGAGAAATAAAAGAGGCAGTTTTCTTCACTTCTTTTCCTCTTTGTTCGGCTTTCTTTGTAGAATTTGTTAGCATTTGCTCTTTCGAAAGGTTACAGCTGCGTTTCTTTTTGTTCTCCAAGAATGCTTTCCCAAGAGTGATGTTGTCTGCACTTTCCAAGCACGCGCTCTGAAATTTTATCAGAAAACGTGCCACGGTTCCATCTTGTACAAGAGCAGGAAGCCCCGTTTTAAGCTTTATTTCTCCCGTAAGGAGAAACGTGCTTAAAAGAAAAAGCTCAAATCAAGAGCCAAAGTAATCAATATGACCAATCTAACGAAAAAATAGAAGAGAGCTATATCAGAGGCCAAGGCCGTGGCCAAGATTTAATTTTGGGGGGGGTTCAACATTTTTTACATCATGTCTTGATACAATCATAGCATGAAAGGCCGTAGCCGCCCCATTAAAGTTTTGTTTCGTGGGGGGAGGACCAGTCCCTAAGATCCCCCCCTCTGGATACGGGCATATCAGAGACGGATTTAGGTGATATAACGCCCGGTGCGAGCTCAAAATTTGGCGCCACCCACTCCTCGCTGAATTTTAATTACTTTCAAAATAAGTCTTTTTGCGTAGCGTTTCTTTTTTTAATTTCTAGAGATCTTCATAACACGCTACTGAACATTGTCACAAAAAATACTGAAAGTTATTACAAGACTAAAAGCTACGAAAGTAATTAAAATTTGCTTACAACAAATAATATTTCTTTATTTATACAAGTCGAACACTACGCAGATTAAATTAAGCAACAATTTTTATCAACGTTTCTTAGGCGTAGTAATATTTATGCCGATGTCATGGCTTGGTTGAAACGTTCCCCACCGAACGCTGAAGACGTTTCTTTTCTTTGTGAACGTTTCACCATCTAACCACGCCATGACATCGGTGTTAATATTACTAAGCCTAAAAAACGTTGATAAAAATTGTTGCTTAACAAATAACATGTAATTAAACCAAAAGAACTTGTTCTAATGCGCCAAAAATGAAATTGTTTAAATAGAAAAAGTAAAGGCTTGCATGCGGTTCAATACACTGGAATATCTTCTGTAGAGTCAAGTAAGTTAAGTCATTTTGATATAGTTTTTATTTCCCTAATTTCTTACTTGCAGCGTCATGCTGTGATTTTGTTATAAAAAACTTTTTCACTTCCTTACACAATAACTTAATTAAACACATTATAGTAAATAATCATTTATACAGAGATTGGAGATAATAAGTTTATTAAAAAATTAAATAGAAAACGGTTTAAAACACTTTAAGTTTTAAAATTTTATTAAGACAACTTTCTATAAAATGTTTTTGGAAGTGCCAAAATGAAAAGTAAAATCTTCAGATAAAATTCTGATAAAAGAAAAAACGATGATTAATTTGGATTTGTAAATATTTCTGTACTTCAGGGTCGGTAAGCGCTTTTGTCGTCCCCCTTGACTTGACGCCCTGCTGTGCGACGGCACAGGTCGCCCTGCTCTTATTCCATTACTAATCTATACATTCTTTGATCAAAATATAGATTAATTATAACAGACATGTCAAAACGAACGCAAGTAGAATTGTCATAAAACTAAGAAACCTTTTAAAAATTTCTAGTTACTCTATTAGTTAATCTAGCTAGCCTATTAATACAGACATAATTTTCGCTAAGACGTAAAATAACAATACGGTTTACGAATAAGAATGATACATTTGGAATAGAGCTCATATCAGCATAAAAAATAATATAATATATAATGGAATAAGTAATAAAATAAAGCATAAAAATTAACAAAAGGATTATCCAACTTTTTTGAATAAATGGGCACAATCAATAATATGGCCGTCTTGCCTAAAACTAAAGCAACAAAAGTATTGGATGTCTACGGGTGATAATGGCACAACTTCTATGACGTCATTTTCCAAAATCACTGATCGTCTTTTACACAATTTCTGCTGCATCTTTTTTTCACATCGAAGAGTAATGGATAAAAACCATGACTAAAGCAACACGATCGTCTTGTATCGATGATATTATAAACGATCAATTACAGATATAAAAATCGGTTGTATAAAATTATCGTTTCATCAATACTTTGCATAAATTATCCCAATAATGCCATTTTCTGAGATATGACCTTCTTCCATAGAATGAGTGATATATTCCGTATTAAATCAAAAAAGGGGGGGGGAAGAGTGCATAATTTTTACCTATTTTATATATTCTAGGATTAAATTTTACAAATTATATCCTCTGTTCAAGGGCGCACAATTAAAATATCGTGAGGGATATAAAATAACTTTAAAAAAGATCAAATGGTAGGGTGTTAAGGAAAACAATGCACTTTATTATCAAATGGGGGGCATTGAACCCCTGAGCCCTTTCCTTTCCTACTCCACTGCCACTCTTAGTTTTCTATTCATCTGGCAACAGCTTTCGAGAAAATTTACAATTCCACGATTACAGTCGAACCTCGTTACACGAACACGTTTGACGCGAATTATTTCTAGCATGAACTGTTTCACGAATTCCCATCAAACTGCATAATAATAATGATAATAATAATGATAATAAAATTAACAAAACCGTATTATAGATAGAGCAATCCCAACTACAAACCACATACACAATATAATCAACAAATATCAAGACCTTAAATTTGAAATTGAAGACTTGTGGCATATGAAAAGAGTGGGCATTTTACCTGTCATTTTGTCAGCCATAGGTCTGTTACCAATCACACTGCACAGAAGCTTAAAAACGCTTAAAATCGACCCTAATACCTACATTGGACTAAAAAAGGCCACATTTTTAAACATATACCGAACAACCCGGAAATTCCCTAACACAACAACAGAATAACCTACAGAAGGAAGTCTTGAATAGTTAGCACTGCATGTTTTAAGTCTGTATGGCCAAAATCGAGAACACATAGTAAATAATAATAATAATAATAAGAAGAAGAAGAAGAAGATGATGATGATGATTCCGTCCTCTATGACAACGGTTCCCAACCTTTTATTGCCGCGACCCTAAACAACGATTTGTATGTAACTCGTAACTCTACTCTAGTTTTGAAACATCGATGTTTTTAGAACATGGATATTTAACGTATTAATCAATATATCGATTAAAATTTCAATTATTTTATATCGATGTTCGTTCACTACTTAAAACACACTGCTGTTTTGATGTGACATTGAGATTTACTCAAATTTTTCGCACAAAACTTACTATTAAATAAAAATGTTATCGAAAATTAAATGACGAAATCAAGGGGAAACATTTTTGATATAATGCTTTACAATTACATTAAAAGAAATATAGATGTTTGGTTTGCACACATACGTCGGAGAACCAATCATGTTATAGTTTGCTCTGCAGATACGGTAATTGATCATGCCTGAATCGTGGTTTCTCTTATATATCAGATAAATCGTGTTTTCTCTTATGTATGAGATAAGTCGTGGTTTCTCTTATGTATGAGATAAATCGTGGTTTCTCTTATGTATAAGATAAATCGTGGTTTCTCTTATGCATTAGGTAAATCATGTTCTTAACGTGGAGTGTAGCTGATTTTTTTCCTAGTAACAGTTTTTATAATTTCTTACGGAATATCTCAAATATTTTTGCCACATCTCCAAATTTCATGAAATTTCCCCTTCTATAATATAAATCATAAAAAAAATTTCGATTTTTAACAATAATTATGATTAATGATTTTAATGTTTTTTAACAATAATTGTGGAGCTATTCATAAGACTGAGTCAACCTTCCGTAACCATGATTGTGGTCGTAATCTGAGGTTGAGAATCCATGCTCTACGAAGATAATGTGAACTACTTTTACCATGAACAAAGTTTTCATTACTGGTGGTAGCTTTCATCTCAATGAGGTTCGAATGTACAAATAAAAGCGAGAAAGAAGTCTTACTATTTATAATTGTAAATAATAACTTGCCAAATGTTCTTACAAATGAATATAATATTCAAATGTATTATAATAGAGTTACGCTGCCAGTGCCGTATTTCCCAATAGGCTATAGACTGGGGCGGCAAAATTTTGTGTATTGAGTTTGATATAACAAAATCAATACCATATCTGATGGTATCTGATGATATAATCAGATGTTTTGCCGAGAAGAAAGCTAGACGTCATGCTTTCCATTTAAATACCAGTGTTCGATAGGCTTTTATTTTTTGCTAAAATTAAAATTTATTTCAATAAAATTGAATTTGATTTATTATATACAAAAAGAAATAATACTTCAATATAAGTTAATGTACAAGTTATCAATACAAAAGTTTTTGGCGTATATTGAATGTGGCAATTTTTATATTCCTACCACTATTTGGGAGTAGGGGCAGACGGATAGGAAGGGGTGGCAAAATGGTAAATCTACCCATTCTAGCAGAATATAGAATATGATTTAAATTTCATTTAAATGTGATCCCAGAATTTTAAAAAATCTCATTTGAGTACTATGTGGGGTGAGGGACAATTAAAATAGATAAGAGCAAGGGAAAACGAGATTTCAAACTTAGATGGCGAAAATGCTTAACAACCAAATATTTCTTTTCCGAATCCAGAAAAAACAATAACTTTAACGAAAAGCGATAAGCTGAGCAGGAGGACATAGAACAAATGTTCGAAGGACCGCTCAATCCCATTGCAAAAGTGGCGAAAGCGATCCAATCATTTATCGCGAAACCATGCCCGATTACACAAGATAATGGAGTTTCTGTCCTCACCCATTTGTCAATGACAAAGGCTTGGGAGTACTTACGCCTTGAATCGTGCTGAATTTTAATTGGAAAATAAAATGGAAAGATTTTTTGGCATAAATCTTCGACCGGGTAACAATTTAATGCACGGATTAAATACTCGGAAGGTAAGTTACTTACACTGTTCGATAAATTCTGACAGTTACACTGACACAGTCTCGGACAAAAATACAACCCAATTTCATTTATCCGAAGTAATTGAGACCGAATCCGGATAATCAGAAATCCGGAGGATTTGGTGCAATAACGTTAAAAATGACGAGTGAGTAATTACATTGCTTACTGTAAGCCTTCCATCCATTCCGGATAAAGCATTGGTGTCCTCATAATTGAAATGCTACTGTTTTCATATATGGAAATACAACGGGACGTAATAAAGATTTTGTATATGTGATAAACATTTATTTTTTCAACCCCCCCTCCATCAACACTGCCTTGTGTAGACCAGTTTGTCCCTGTTATACGATTTCTCATCATACGATACTGACCTTTCTAAACAGTTACTCTTGAAATGAGATGGTCCCATTTCTCAGTATGATCTATGATATCCGTGGTATTTCGCATTAAAAGACATGTGCATGGACCTTGAGATGTTTCTACATATGGTAGATTTCGTAGATTAGTTTTATGAAACTGGCTCCACCTTCCTATTTATCAATGCCAACTGGGAAATAGACGCCTTACGAGTGATATATGTCGTTTTCATGGCCGTCTGTTATAAAAATCTTTATTATCATTTTAGTTGGAATATTGCTGACGCTGAAGTCATCAATTTCGGCATCAATGTCCATTTGAGAGCTGCATCTGTAAAATAAATAATTATGTGCTAAGCCATTACCCGTACACTAGTGGGTCCGACATTGTCTTAATAATGTTACATAGGTTGCCTCCTAATTAAGTTATAAAATAATGATATTTATTATAACGTGTGTTTAGAAAAGCACAATCTCGAAATGTAAATACTCGGTGCATATTTTAATTAAGTGCTTATTGCAAAATTAAGTCTGAATTTCATATCGAAATAGCAAATAAAATTTATAGATGCATACAATAATAATTAATTATTTTAATGATGATATAGGAACTTTGGAAAATTAAGTACAGAAAATCTCTCAATAAAGGCTTTCCAATTAAGGACCATTTTCGTTTAACAACGGTATTTTTCAGTTCCCGCAAATGTTTCGTAAAATTACACGCATTTTAATTAACGACTTTTCGACTCAATGAGTTCTCGGCTTAACGGCTTTCCAGCTAAACGACGTTTTTTCTCCACCCCTTGAAAGCCTTTGATAGGAGTGTTAATTATATATAGAAATGCAATAAGAAAACAACTTAAATACATGAGGTAGCGTAACCAGAAACGTAACTATACAACAACGTAATTAAAGAAAAAAAACCATTCTATGATGATGTGCTAAATTAATTTTTGTTACAGACAGAAAGAATTGAAATAATTTATAAATAATATAAACTTGTAATGCCCATTTACAATGATTTTGTTTGCTGAATTTCAATGTCCATTTCTTGAAAATTATAAATTTGTGATTTACATTTTTGTTATGCTGATATATTTAAAGGATTAAGATCAAAAAAATATAATGATAACAATTTCTTAATTGAATTCCTGCATATTACTTCTATTCTGTTCAGCAAACCTATACTTAAAGACCACCGTACGCCATTGATATATATGTGTACAGTCAATTCGCCATGGATTACCGTATGAAGTAGGTGATTGGTAAATGCTGATAATGTATACGAGTAAATATAATACGTAAGTATATTTAATATAATACGAGTCGTATATTCAATATAATACGAGTCGTATATTTAATATAATACGAGTCGTATATTTAATATAATACGAGTCGTATATTTAATATAATACGAGCCATATATTTAATATAATACGAGTCGTATATTTAATATAATACGAGTCGTATATAATAATCTCATTCGTATGATCTTTTAGAGATTTTGTCAGCTAGATAACTCTTATTTAATAATATTCGCTAGTGTTTACATTATCTTCTAGTAAGTTTTCACGACCTTTTTTAAAATAGTTTGATGTTGTTTATATTCTTCATTTCGACTGGTATGTCATTACATCCCTTAACTCCCCTTTATAATTACTATTGTTTCTTCCTAATTCTGTTCTTATTTTTGGTAAATAATAGACATTACATTTTCTATTTCTTTCTATTTTTTTTTCTTTTGTGCTTGTTATTATTCAAGTATGTTTATTTTCCTGTATGCTTTCGAACATCACGTACAGAGAATTATTTAATTTTTACAGCCCCTAATTTTGCTACATCAAAAAGCATAGCTAATTGTTGACCACCTAATCACCATTTTAACCAAAGGTTTTTGCAGTTAGATATGAATATTTATTTACATATATGTTTAATTACATTTATTGCTTTATGTATATGTTTTATATTATAGAAATAAAATACAGGGTACCAGGGAGGAAATTTACATACAAAAGGTTAAACACTGGTAAAATAGCAATGAAAAAGATCACCCAAGCTTTCAAACGCGTCAGTAGCAGTCCTTCACCAGGAGTAATGATGATGTTATGTTTCTGTCTCTTTTTATACTTGAAAATTCTGGAAACTCTTAATTAGAGTAGTCTGTGGCGGACTTCCGACAGACGTCTACCCCCCACCCACACGCACACACAAGTTCTTCGAAATTCAAAAATATTTGTTTAATATATTAAAATTACATAAAAAATATTTTTCTTTATATTTTACATCTTACACTATACTTTTCAGGATGTAGGTGTACTGCATTTGCCCATGGGCGAATGTAGCTGACCTACATGACTTAAACAATAAAAAAATTCTTTTTAGGGCAAAGCGTTTCCACTTACCAATGCCTAAAGAGTTTCAAAGAGGTGAGCAAAACCACACTAAAATCTGTGGAAATCCATAGGTGAAAAATTCAAAAATAAAATTTTTGTGTATTTAGAACAACAACAACAATAACTAAAAAAACGGATTGTTGTCTGGAATATTTCAGATATAGGGAGACTAAAATAGGGAAACGACACGTGCGCTATTTTTATATGGCAAAACCCGAATTCGTTGATTAGCGTTAATTACAATATAAATTTTTATATAAAAAAATTTCGACGGAAAAATATGAACAATTTCTGAGAAAAAGTATTTAGAAACAAAAAATCTAATTTGTGCCCCTCCCCCCGATAACCTAAATTGCCTGAAATACACGCCACATATACACACACATTATGAATACAAATAATATAAAATTTAAATTAAATTAGAAAATTGACAGGATTCAATATTTAATTCTGATTTAATTTTCAAAAATTACATAAAAAGGTTAAACACTGGTAAAATAGCAATGAAAAAGATCACTCAAGCTTTCGGACGCATCAGCAGCAGTCCTTCATCAGGAGTAATGACGATGTTATGTTTCTGTCTCTTTTTTATACTTGAAATTTCTGGAAAACCCTTCATCAGAGTAGTCCCGCAGAATGGGAAAACCCAATGAGAACCAATGGGAGGCCTCCAATAGAATCATGGAAGAACCCCAATAGGGACCAATGAGAAACCCACACTGCGGGTTACCTAATTTGGGGATGTCTCATACATTTCAGAGTAAGAGTTGTTTATAAGTTTCTGGAAGTGGTTGTGATGTATTAATGGCTTTCCCGTGTAGTTTGTAAGTTTCCCAAGATTCTAAGAAGAGTCTACTATTCTTGTTTGTGATGTGACGGTGTAGTATTTTTGTTGAGTCCCAGTCGGGTTCGTGTCCGTGTTGTAAAGCGTGTTCTGCCAGACGTGAGGCTATGTCTCCTTTCGCGAGTGCTTGTTTGTGTTCTTTTTTTCTTGTTTTGATCATTCTTTTTGTTTGTCCTATGTAATGTTTGTTGCAGTCTTTGCATGGTATTTGGTATATTGCGCCTGTGAGATCTTCTGGTGGAACTGGGTCTTTAACTTTTGTAAGTTGTTTGCGAAGTGTTGTGACAGGGGAATAAAATGCTTTGATATTTGCTTCCTTGAGGCTGTGAGAGATTGTTTCGGAAATTCCGTGAATATATGGAATAGATATGCGGGTGCGAGATGTATCGTTTAAAAATGTACTATCGAGTCTACAGTTTCTGAGAATGAATCGTTTAGAGTATCCATTATTTTTAAGCACCGTGTGTATATGTTTGGTTTCTGTGTTTGAAAGTTCTTCATTACTGTAATGAGAATTTGCTCTAAGACTTAATGTTTTAACAACGGAAGTTTTGTGGCATGTTGGATGATGAGATTTAAAATCGAGATATCTGTCTGTATGTGTGGGTTTACGGTAAACTGAGGTGAAGATTGAGTTATCGTGAGATCTGTGTACAAGAACGTCTAGGAAAGGGAGTTTATTGTTCTGTTCTGTTTCGTATGTGAATTTTATATGTGAGTTTAAGTTATTAAGGTAATGGAAGAAGCTTTGGAGTGTATTAGTTTTAAGTACAACAAACGTGTCGTCGACGTATCTTTTCCAGAATTTAATGTTAAAATTCGGTGAAGATAAAGCAGTTTCCTCAAATGACTCCATAACCAAGTTAGCTACAACACTTGAGACCGGAGATCCCATGGCAGTGCCAAAAACTTGTCTATGGATAGAACCATTTGAGGAGAACACAGCAGAGTCCAGACAAAATTTCAACAATGTGCAGATGTCGTGAGGTGTTAGTGAAGTGCGTTCATGTAGTGTTGTGTCATTTTGGAGGCGTGTAAGTGCGGTGTCGATTGCAAGTGATGTGGGAATGCAAGTGAAGAGAGAAATTACATCGAATGAGACCATGAGGTCGTCGTCAAGTTGTAGGTTATTTAAAGAGGTGCAGAAGGATTGGCTAGTAGAAACAGTGTAGTCGTTATTACCGATTATAGGAGAGAGTAGACGTGAGAGGTGTTGTGATAGGTTATATGTAGGAGAGCTGCAAAAACTAACTATAGTTTTAAGAGGAATATTTTGTTTATGAATTTTAGGTAATCCGTAGAAGGATGGTAAGCGGCCGGAAGTGCATTTTAAAGAGTCGTAGAGATTAAATGTAAGTTTTTTAGATTTATAGAGTTTTAGAAGGAGAGAGTTCATTTTGGATTGAATTGTTTGTGTAGGGTCTTTTGTGATGTGGGTGTATGTATTTGTATCAGATAAGAGTGTAGAGACTTTATGTAAATAGTCTGGACGATTTAAGACGACTGTAGTACGGCCTTTATCAGCTGGCAGTATGACAAGGCCCTTGTCGTTTCGTAGCTCCCGGAGGGCAACCCTTTGCATAGGCGTTAGGTTGTCCTCAGGAAGTTTTGGACGCCGAAGGAGTCCTGCCACTCTGCAGCGGATATCAGCTGCAACACGTTCGTCAGTGTGATTATTTTGTAGAGCATTTTCTATGGAAGCGAGAATCTGTGGTGTAGGAATTTTAAGTGGAGCAGGTGAGAAATTTGGGTAAAAAATAGCATGTAATAAATTTCTCACCTGCTCCACTTAAAATTCCTACACTACAGATTCTCGCTTCCGTAGAAAATGTTCTACAAAAGATCAAGAATTGCCTGCTTTGGCCCCAAAGTATGGAATATTCCTTCTACTCTACAGTCTTTAAATTCACTTTTTTTTTAAAAGCTCTCTTACTGATTACGTGTTAAATTGACATCCATTCTATTTCTTATTTCTTCTTCTTATTATTATTTTAGAAGTTTATCTTTTAAATATAATTAAAACACTTACCATGGGCAGCATGGGCTTTGTCAGACATAATAAACTTTACCCATGGCTGCCCAAACGAATCAAGTTAATTTTGAAATATTTGTTATATTTGTTGTTATCTAAAACTAATATACTGCAAAGCTTCTTCCATTACCTTAATAACTTAAACTCGCATATAAAATTCACATACGAAACAGAACAGAACAATAAACTTCCTTTCCTAGACGTTCTTGTACACAGATCTCACGATAACTCAATCTTCACCTCAGTTTACCGTAAACCCACACATACAGACAGATATCTCGATTTTAAATCGCATCATCCAACATGCCACAAAGCTTCCGTTGTTAAAACATTAAGTCTTAGAGCGAATTCTCACTGCAGTAATGAAACACTTTCAAACACAGAAACAAAACACATACACACGGCACTTAAAAATAATGGATACCCTAAACGATTCATTCTCAGAAACTGTAGACCCAATAGTACATCTTTAAACAATACATCTCACACCCGCATATCTATTCCATATATTCACGGCATTTCCGAAACAATCTCTCGCATCCTTAAAGAGGCAAATATCCAAACATTCTATTCCCCTGTCACAACACTTCGCAAACAACTTACAAAAGTTAAAGACCCAGTTCCACCAGAAGATCTCACAGGCGCCATATACCAAATACCATGCAAAGACTGCAACAAACATTACATAGGACAAACAAAAAGAATGATCAAAACAAGAAGAAAAGAACACAAACAAGCACTCGCGAAAGGAGACATAGCCTCACGTCTGGCAGAACACGCTTTACAACACGACTGACTGGGACTCAACAAAAATACTACACCGGCACATCACAAACAAGAATAGTAGACTCTTCTTAGAATCTTGGGAAACTTACAAACTACATGGGAAAGCCATTAATACATCACAACCACTTCCAGAAACTTACAAACAACTTTTACTCTGAAATATATGGGATTTTCCCAACATTAGGTGCCCCGCAGTACAGGTTTCTCATTGATCTCTATTGGGGTTTTTCCATGATTCCTGTTGGAGCCCTCACATTGGTTCCCATTGGGTTTTTCCAGAAATTTTAAGTATAAAAAAAAGACGGGAATATAACATCGTCAGTACTCTTGATGAAGGACGGCTGCTGATTCGTCCGAAAGCTTGGATGGTCTTTTTCATTACTATTTTACCAGTGTTTAAACCTTTTGTATATAATATATGTTTTATTACATTTATTTCTATACACACACATATATATTTTATTACATATATTTCTTTACATGTATTTTATTAGATATATTTCTTTATGTATATATGTTATTACATGCATTTCTATAAATATATGCTTTATTACATATATGTTTGATGACATACATTTCATTACATGTATTTTTTTTTCATTTTATATGGTACGTAATTATTCAAATACATCAAATGTATTCCATTTGCATATATCCCAGTATAATTAAAATATTACTGTTCCGCAGTCGGGTAAATAAAGACGAAAGGTCTTAAATCTACAGCATTAAACCTGAAAACTTAAAGTATAAAATAATGAAAATTATTATGTATTCACTGAGTTAGTTATATGGCAAAGCAGTCCGAATATAAAAATATAAATTTGACGATGCATTTGCATAAACCTATATTTTTGACAGCTACTTTTCATTAAATAATAAACTACCTTTAAATTCTAAAAATGGAACAGCGACGAACATTTTGTGAGTCAGAAAAAAGATTACGCTAAGAATAAGATTAAAGTAAATTTAAAGGAAGAGTAAGATTAAGGAAATAATAAGATTAGGATGAAATTAAGGTAAGAATAAGAGCAAGGTAAGGTTGAGATATTGATAAGATAGAGAAATGAAAAGACTGAGATAAAGATAAGTTAATATTAATATAATGGTAAGATAAGGATAATATTAAGAACGAATAATATTGAGAGAGGATAAGATTTAGAAAAGAATAAGATTTAGAAAAGAATAAGATAAATAAATGATAAGATTTAGATAAGAATAAGATAAATAAACGATAAAATTATGATAAGAATAAGATTAATAAAAGATAAGATTGTGATAGGAATAAGATTAATAAAGGATAAGATTAAGAGTGAATTAGTTTGTGTTTTATGGTCTAACGAGCAAGAGAAGGAGAAATCAGATTATGCTGCGCCAGACTTTACAGTTTTCCGAGAGATCTGAATACCTAGGGAATCTAAAAACCTAAGACACGTTTCCTAGGGAATTAAACCACGGAATATAGGTTAATGGAAAAACCGGTAATACTAGGTACCAGCGGGAGTCGAACCCTGATTTTCTGGCAAGGTATAATCCAACTCCTTGTTTCTATACCACCGCACATCGTTAATAGGTGGAGTTCGAAGTTTTAGAACTAGCCTTTAAATTATTAATTCCCATGTTCGGTTCCAACTTTCTTGTTTTTTGTAAAAACGATTTAAAAAAAGTTTCAATTTCAATAAAACAGACTCCATATTAACCAGTCTCTCTTTAATCGTCTTTCCTGGTCTATTTAGCTAAAATCAAAAAAAAGTAATAGTTGTTAAGAAACAAACGAAAATCGCTGTTTTTTTTTTAAATAATGAGCTTTCTCCTATGTACCTATCTGATACCCAAAGACACACCTAAGCTCAAAATTTGATCAATATGTCATTTTTTTTTGTTTAATTTTTTTTTAATTTTGTACATAATTTTCAAACCCGTGTTACAATGGTTTTTGCTTCAAATCTTCCTATTTTTAAGTAATAATTATATTATTTCAAGTTTAACTAATTTAGAATTTTTCAATTTAATTCTTGAATTTTCGCCATTCTTATATTATGAAACGGTTCAAATTATGCATTAAACTGCGGAATCCCCATCCGTTCATAGCCTGTTAAGAGGAAGTTTTCATATTGCAAAAAATAATTTTCGTTAGAGATTTAGAAATTTTTTACCAACTTTAGGTTAAAATTTTGATTTTTTTAAATGTAGGATCGTAAAATTTAGATAAAGAAATTAACATTAAATATTTAAAAATGCATTCTGGGTTATCCCATTTAAAAAATAAGAGATAAAGCTAATGGCGTAGGGTAACGCCCCCTTAAACACATTTCAGCGAATCAATAGAGCATCGCATGAACAAAATTTTATGACGTCATAAGTTGACGTCACTGATTGTTATATGAAGAAGAAGAAGAAAAGGAGGATTTTTAAGGTTTTTGCTGCCGGCAAATACTGCTCCTTTGCTGAAAATGCTTTTTGTTGACAAATATTGATTTAATATTCAAAGCACATTTCATGCAAATAAATTTTCCGTAAATAGAAAAAAATTCGTGCGATTTAAGATTTATCTTATGTTTAAAAAAAATCTAATCAAGTTTCCTTCATAAACAAGGAGTTCTAAGCAACTTCGTATACTGCGTATTTCTTAATTACTGATTGTATATATTAATTAACCTTTTAATTTCTTTTTAATTCTAAGCTTGTTTGCTTTGCAATAAAATCTGTTAATTACATACTACTTTATTAAAAGTAACGGTTAATTAGTTTTGGAGAAATAGATAAAATAGAAGAATTTTGGCAAATATATATATAAATACGCTTGAAATTTCTCAAATAAACTCGTGTAAATTGTTTAATTAATATGAGTTAATAAACTGGTGTCCAAAATTAAGGTTACATTCAATGTTATTTCAATGGGAGGGGTACATATTTTTCTCCATAATTCTCGATGAGCTTTATTTATAAAGAATCATTTTACAGAAAACTAAAGCGCTATAAAAATTTAACATAACTGCAAAAAATCAAAATTTTTAGGTATCCTATGAAGGAGAATCCATGATCAAAAATAGCACAGAAATTTAAGATGGAAAACAAGTATTCGTAAAAAACAGATTTAGGATAAAAAAAAATTATTTACATAGACATCAACGATCATTTTCTAATAATTGTGCATGTTTAGGTGAGAAAAATTGTCATTCTATATAAAATTTTACGAATTTTTTTCGACTTTCAATGTTTGCATCAATTTCAATAGTGGATTCTTCTTCATAGGATGCCTAAAAAATGTGATTTTTTATGATTATATTGCGTGTTTATAGCTCTTTAATTTTCTGTACAATTTTTTTTATATAAATAAAACACATCGAGAGTTATAGAGCAAAATATATACCTCTCGCATTGCAATAACGTTGAGTGTAATCTCAACTTTGGACACCAGTATATTTTTTATTTCAATTTAAAAAAGGAATATTAAAGTGAGTATATTTGTACACCTCCTATTTGTGTTTCAAATTCGCTCACAAGAAAAATAAAAATACGTAAAAAAAAACCAGTACAAACAAAAAGTAAATGAAATATATGTGATGTACTATTTATTTATTAAAAGTTACAAATATATATGAAATATACAATCGGCGTAATGTAGAATTTACAAAAGGAATGTAACTTCGGTAGATAAAAATATTAGAGGAACTGTTTACAATTCCTAGTATGTTTTCTATTTTAAGAATATAAAAATATAAGAAGGAAAAAATAGAAATTATATTCTCCATAGCTAGAGTATGAAAATATTTGAGAGCAAGTATAATTTGCTTGGCATTTAGTTTGCTCCGAGGAAAATACCGAGCACGCAAAGTACAATACTACGGCATTCATTCAAAGTTCAATATTCATGAATTCTTCCTACGTCATCTCTGACGTCATATCAACGATCGTCTCCAAGAGCGTAGAATTACGTTGTACAAAGTTCATTCACCCGCCCATATAATGGAGTACACTTGCACCTCAAATATCTCTCGGTACTTCGATACGGAACGCAAAAAAAGGAAATTTATTTTTAAGCCGTCGTTCAATATTTAATGGCAAAGACATTTATTTTCAGTTGCATCCTTCATTTTTCTCTAGGTATTTACAAGAAACCATTGAAGAGAATCCCTCCTATACTTTAAAGTGGGTATTTTTAGACATAAAATTTGTAGCTCTCCATTTATGAATTTATTTCTCCTCTTTTTTTTTTAAAAACAATTTTATAAAAATGATTTTTTCGTCTCTATCATTTGTTCTATCAGCATAATGACTACCGTATCGAAGTTCTCTTGTTTATTTGTGTGGGTTGTTCTCTTCTTATCCTTTAATACCACACATGTGACTATCCACAAAAAACTAATTTAGAAATCATAACTCAAAAATATCAAGCATCATGGCCGTAAAATAAACAAGATGCATAAAGTAAGGTCTGGATCAAATATCAAACACCGGTAAATACATTGTCGTTAAGGTAACAATAGTTAAATTTGAATGAGCTAGAAAATAGCGTAGGCAAAAATTTATAAGGGGTATATACAAAGCTCTAAGTCTACATTTACACATGTACAAAATTGTATCATATATATATAGCATGTATTTAAATGGGATCAACACCCCCAACGACCCACCTGTCTTATGTCCACTGACTTGATATATCGAAGAAACTGATCATCGATAGATGATATAAATCGGCAACAACATGTCAAAAGGTCAAAAAGACTTTTTCAAGCTGTGTGGATAAATAGCCCACCACAAAAGCTGGTTGAAACAATATCGAGACAAGTAGTTTTGAAGAAATAAGTTTTAAACAAATGCAGTAATTCCAGTCCGTTAAAATAATATTTACTGATACACTAAATGTTTAAAATAGTTAATTAAGACGCCAGAAAGATAAATAATTAAATACAAATGAGAGAAATATGAGCGATACACTGCGCAAAAATAATATTTAAAACAAATTACACACAAACGCAGTTTAATTTGAGCAGGAGATACATTTTACAATTGTTGCGGTGGAATTTAGGAATGGAAAATCGTCAGAAAATTCGTCTAAACGTTTGGACGAATTTTTCAATTTAATGAAGTATTTGAGTGGAAATTTGCGATTTCGTCAAATAAGAGGTTGAAGTGTGTGCATGTTGTATTTGTGCATCCTCATCTACGATGGACTAAGAATACAGGTTGGGATAATATAGAAAATAATTGCTCAGAATGGGCCCGTATAAACAGCACTTGGATAGAATTCCATCTAACAGCGGATGGACATTGATTGAATATGATGATAATGAAAAAAATATTTACGTTTTAAATACATCGTCGGATAAATAATTCCAATTTATTGACTACAGAAAAATTGAAATATTAGTGATTTTAATTGATTATAGAAACATGTTTTTACTGAAATAATGGTTGTACAGTGTGTATTAATATTCAAGATAAAAAAAATATGTATATTGTTCACCATTCACCCTATGTTTAATATATTTTGTTGGACATACATCACATGAGAGAAATATGAGCGATACACTGCGCAAAAATAATATTTAAAACAAATTACACACAAACGCAGTTTAACTTGAGCAGGAGAAACATTTTACAATTGTTTCGGTGGAAAATCAAGCGTCCACCATCGTCAGAAAATTCATCCAAACTGGACGTGGTTGGTGGACTGGTGTTTGGACGAATTTTCTGACGATGGTGGACGCTTGATTTTCCACCGAAACAATTGTAAAATGTTTCTCCTGCTCAAATTAAACTGCGTTTGTGTGTAATTTGTTTTAAATATACATCACATATTTCCTATTCTTCTTCTGCAATACAAATTTATAAGTGGAATTATTTCATCTTTATATACTGGGAAACGTTATCTGTCGTGTACAGATTTTTAACTGTTATTAATACAGAAGTTTGTTCGGTGTGAGTAAAGTGATATTTTTGAAGTACAGCAAATTAAATGTACGGTAGAACCTGTCTAAAGCAACCACCTTTGGGAC
>QLNU02015359.1:19548990-19583987 GCA_006491805.2 Dysdera silvatica
GGAGTCGAACCCGGATTAGCCGCGCAATAGGAGAACGCGTTACCACACTGCGCCACCGCAGGGCCGTAACGTATGACCATGGACCCAGTTGAATGCAGAGTGGTCACAAGTCTTTGTACTTCAAAGAACGCACATCACGGGAGACATTCGATGAGATGAATCGGACTAAGGAGAGCTTGCCCCATTGTATCTTTATTCCAGTTAATACAAATAAATTTCAAGTGCTCAACGATCAAGACAACGAATTAAAAAACTATTTAACTCTCAACATAACTACTAATTAATCACTAACTTTAAACTAATTTTTATAAATTCCAATGATAATAAAGGATTAAGGGCGGTGAGACTGCATCTGTCGCACTGGTCGCCAAGCCAATGTGTACTCTAATGGGCCTAACGACCCCGAACTGCAAAATGAAGCCAAATCCAATTGGATCATCTAAGCGCTTATTCTTAAATAATTTCAATAAATTAATGCTTATTTATATATGAATCAATAAATTATTGAATTACGTTAGCGTGTAAGAAAATGAAAAGATCGTTTTCTCAACAAAACTACAACATAACACGGAAAATAAGAGATTAAAGAAATGAAGAAAATCATAATGAATGAACTTATTTGACTGTACAGAGGACATTCCAGAGTATTGAAATTCATGTAAGATTTTAATAAATTAAAATTTTAATTTTTAAAAAAAATGAAAACATTAATTTCTAACTTACCAGACAATGTACTTGTGGTTTAGTTACACGTTATTTGTTGTAAGGAAATTTCAACTATTATCGTGGCTTTCCGTCTTGTAACACTTTTGGTAATAAGATTGATTAGCTTATTAGGGAGATTCCTAGATATAAAAAAAAATTGCGCCATAAAAGGAATTATTTCGATAATAAGTAATATTTAGCGGGGTGGGGGTCAAAGTCTGAACTCGTACCAAGTACCACATGACCAACTTCATCCTCTGACAATGATATGTAAAAAAAATGGCACCGTTCGATGTGCTCAAAAGTGTAACAAAAATATAGGCCTCTTCCTCACATTCGTACACGCAAATAAGAAAAATTGGCATTTATTATATAAAAATTAAATTATGATAAATGTATTGAAAAAATATTATAGTTTATGTGAACAGACTCTAACGAGCAACTGAATATTTTTCACTGAGTCACTGCTATCACATATCACAATTGCTCGGCGAATATTCGTGTTATATTAAAATAAAAAATTTCCGCCGAATATTGGCTGCTCAAATCCTTTTTTAAAACTATTTTTTTTTTCACTTGGAAAAAGAAGAACGGTTGTCATACTCCATTTGCAGGAGTTTGTAAATTGAATATTTTCTTCGAAAACGATTTTTTTTTCTTAGTCGACATACACGGACGCACTCAAAAATCTAAGCTTTCTTTAAAGACTTCTTTTATAAATATATATTTTTTTTAAGCTGGTGTGAAGTTTGGGATATTTGGGGAAAATATTCTTGGGGTTTTAGATTACCCGGCATTCATGTTAGAGAGTCTACGTGGTTACTGGAAATTGAAACCGTGTAAAAATTTGATTTATTATAAAATATCGAAAAAAAAATTTAAAAATATCCCCACAAACAGGAAAATATCGAAATCAACTTCAACTTTGAAACTTCGTAACATGTTCTTTTGTATCTAGTTAGTACTCTTAAAAACATGCGTAAAAATTTCCATATGATGAATGCATATCATTGCACTCTAATATGCATTCACATTCAGTTTCTTATTTTACTCGTAATATGTTTTCTTTCATTTTTCGTGAAAAAACTTTTCTAAAAATTGATTATTCTATACTTCTTGGTTGAGGCTTATCATTTATAACATAAATAGGATATGAGATAGATATACATATAATTATTAATTATGCCGAATAAATTATTGATATTTATATAAATTGACTATGATTTATTATTAATTGATATAAATAAATATCACCCCTTATTAGGGTTAAGGATTTAAATTTTTACTAATTTATTTTTATATTCAGGGGAATTGAAATCGTGCAATAGGGTGTGTTGGTTCTAGTGTGCTATATAGACACATATTCTACTATTTAAGTGTAAAATTCGAAGTAATTTCGTCCAAACAGATTCCTTATGAAGGGCAGCAACGTTTTCACGAAGCGCGTAAGCACGCTTTACCAAACGTTTAAACTACGCTACATATAGCACTGTCGATAGCAAAAATTACACAAAATTTATTGGTACAGTTAATTTATAAAACTATATAAAATTTATTCACCATATAGAACAATAAAAACTGACTCTCATCCAAACTATGATCTAGACAAGACATGTGGATGACACTTTCACCATACTTCCTAAAAATGTGGACCCTTCACAAATCACCAACCTCTTAAACATCGCCCTGCGGTGGCGCAGTGTTATAACTCGTTCGCCAAGTGCGCCGTTAACCCGAGTTTGTCACAAAAATTGCATCCGCCCCCTCGAAAGGAAGTGTGGGATGGGAAGTGAAGTTGAAGGAAATATTGTGGAGTGGGGGCAGGTAAACCCTAATCCTATCAACCTTATCAGGCTTGGGTCCTAATGTCAACCAGGTGCCTTTTCATCATTGGCGTATGCAGGGGGTGTTGATGAGGGTTGTAACTCCCCCATTGCAATGAAATTCTGTATATTTAATATAGGAATATGTGAGTTGTAGATCTGTAACCCCCCATTGAGCCTATAACCTCCCCCCCACCTTACGAACTATTCTGCCTACGCCTATGCTTTGCTCACACCCTCGTAATTTTATTAAATAGAAAACGTTCGTATTAAAGGAACGTAAACGTATTAAATGGAAAGGGATAACAAATAGAAATTTTCCGTTTATTTTAATTGCTTAATAATTATTACAACACTACAGACCTCTGTTGGTGTAATTAAATAACCCATTTCTTCTCCTGAAGGAAGTTCCATTCCATCTTTGCAGCTGCAGAGAATGCATGAATAATAGCAATTGACACGTTTTATGTGTCTTTCATCCTCAACTACGTTCGTTCATTCATTCATACAACTTTAACCCCTTAAATTTGGTGATACTAAGTGTAAGGCAATATCGTTAATATATTAGACAGGCTGAATGATGAACAATGACTTTTAAAAGCATGTGTTTCTCTTCTACAAAATTTCAAATATATATTGTCTTATTAAACGTGTAGTTTATTAATATATATATTTAAAAATAATACTGAATATATATTTAAATTGTGATTAAATATATTTGCATAACTTGTGTTTCCAAAATGGTATGATGCTAAGTCCTCTAGCAATATCTGATACCACCAAATTAGGGATAAAAAACAGCTGTTGGGAAAGGATTGTCCTATTTTGCTCCTCTTTTTTTCAGAATCTCTTCTTATCAAAACTGGTGATAAAGGGGAGGATTCACAATAGCACTGACATTTATAGGCGGTGCTTTTCAGTTTATTAGCTTATCCATATTTTCTTTCTCAGGGAAAGACATACTGTCTGGAACTTTTTACAAACTGCAGTCTGGAAACTATGGTTGTCTTTTGGTTTTCTAGTTTCATATTAACTTTTTCAAAGATGAAATGTCCATTAGGATTGCCTTGGTTCCTTTATTTTTGAAAGTAGAGAAAAAAGTCAGTAATTCCACTTTTTACTCTAGCAAATAATTTTTTATTTGAAACAGTATAATGCATTTATCTATTTTTTAGTATTTTAAAATAGGTTATCAAGTTATTTTATTTTTATGTTTCAGTGAGTTTGTTTTTTGTCATCCATTCAAAAATATTGAATGCATTTTTTGAGCACAACTCGAAGCGATATAAACAAAAAAGTCTTCTAACTTTTCAAAACTTTATTTCCAGGATATTATTTTTCGATATTTTTTCCTTCCTTTCAGATCAAAAAAACAGAGTTAGAAATTTTTTTGAAAACCAGTTTTTTTACCTGAATGAACAGGAAAGGAGTTTGTCTGGGTTTTTTTTCCTTCAAAAATTGAGATATTAAGCCAGAAATTCTAATAGCCAAACACGGTTTCAGCGTTACAATTACTGCTTAAGGTAAAATGGTAATTACGTTTCGAAATGAGCAAAAGAAAGTTTAATTTTTGGAAGATTCGTTGATTCTTTTTACATTAAAACAATGTTATATATTTAAAAATATCACATCAGTTTCGTCAATGTGCTTCAAAGGTTATTATTTTCAAACCTTTCTCTATTTTTAAATTAAGCATATAATTATTTTTAATTTCATTGAGCACTGCAATTTAGTTGATTAATTCAAATTATCGAGGACTTGATTTAAATAAACGTATTATAACTTTTTTTCTAAAAATTGTAAAGACGACGATAAATTCTTTTGTGATAGTCGCCCTTAGAATTTTATTCACCATTTAACATATTGCACAAATTATCCTATAAAACACCGCGTTAACCACCATACAAAATTTATTAATATTCCTATACCGCGTCGTGTAAATCATTTTATAACACACCACAGAAATTACCATGTAACACATCGCAGGTACCATCCTAAAACGCATCATAAGAATCATCCTATAACACAAATTGATTGCGCAGAATGTTGGTTCTTCAAGTAATAAAACACCATATATCTATATACGGTACAGAAGTACACCAGTAATAAATAAACATTTGTGTAATGACTGTTATGGAGCATCTACATAGGGAAGCTAGTTTGAATGACATTTCAAAGGGAACTTTTAGAAAGTACGTTTAAAACTAAACGAACAATAACTCTCCTTTCCATTGAAGGGAAGCGTGACTCGTGGAATTTATTAAAACTCGAAACGCGCATTCAGTAACAATACGAAAAGCAATTTACTTTAGGAAAAGCATGGCACAGCACAACGAGGTCCAATACGAGAGCAACACTTGCGATCGAAAGATCAATATTTCGATATTCCTGCAGAACATCGAACCAAAACACGTTTGTTTAATTAGAAAAAAAACCCTCAAATCTGTGCTAAAAAGGACCATGAGGATGTAGAACGATTAGCATGGAACAATGCCGATTAAATTTCAATGTTTTTCATGCAAAAAATAACAGTGTACTGAAAATTTTGATGAAAAATTATTTTGACATCTTGGATTTTCATAATTTACAAGGGTTGGAACTTTAATAGTGGCAACTATTTGTTTACAGTTGACACAAAATGGATGCATGTTACCAAGTTTTACTGCCCCTAAATGTAGTCACCCGCATAGTGCACAACCCGTTGCCAGCGATGTGGAAGTTGTAGGCATTTTTTACATTACACAAAATTTGAGCAATAGAACGGATATAGCGAGCATTTCCGTTGGTCCCAAGACACTCGTTATACACAGATCTTACTGTAATCACACAGGCTTAATTTATACAACAAGGGCCCGGGAAAAATTTGTCTAGGACTTCACGAAGCCTTAATCCGGCCCTGATAGGCCCCAAGAGAGGCTTAACCGTCATATATGTTCGTATATTGTGCCATGAATACGAGTTCCACTCCCTGTGGCGTCATAGAACGAGTTTTTTTTCCATCACAGTCCTAAGTTTGTTTCCCTTAGTAACACAGGTTCGAATTCCTCAGGAAGCTGTACTTACTCACTTACTTTACTTTACTCAGGAAGCGGCACATTATGACCTTTGCTGTCCTTGCTCCGAAAAATGCAAACAAATTCAGGAATACGGATTAGCTGAAGAAACCGAAATTTTCTGGCACCAGTGTTTTCCAAACCCGGCTTTTCTGTAAAGCAAGCAAACGCGCACTGCCAATGAGCCACCTCACGGCCGAGTTATACTGGAGTGTTTGCTTCTTTACGTTGGGCAGTGACGGATTAAAGATCTTATGTGCCCTAGGCTGAAAGGAGAGAACGGGCCCTTAAAGGATGTGGCCTCTGCGATATTAGTCAATAAATCGTCTGTGTTTCTTTGAAATTCATTATTTATAATATTCAGGTTTATTAATAATGTAACTTGAATATTTATAAATAAATATTAAAATAACTCTTATCATTGAGTAATATCGAGCCCCACCGAGGCCTCTGAAGAAGGCCATCAAAATAGCGGTGCCCTGGCCTGTGCCTGCTTGGCTTAAACGTAAATCCGGCACTGGCAGTGAGTATTTAAGGAAAATATAAAAGCAATAATCGACCCACAGTCAATTGGCTGTGGAAATGCTCAGAAATAAAACAAGAAACATCTATTGATCTTTTTTTGTAACTGATAACTTTCGATGATACATTGGACAATGACCACGTCGACAGCGTTGTAGGCTACAATTCCTTCCCGAAATGACGTCACCACATAAACCTTTCTTCCTAGAGCCCCTAGAATTCTAGGCCGACGCCTCAGACGCCATTTTGTTGTACACTTCCGGTTTCATAACACAACATTTACCATTGGAAAATTAATTATCCAGTTTCTTCTTCTTCTTCTTCGTACAGGATCTGTTGTAAATCTAAACATTCTGTGTTTATTTCTCGAATGATTTGAAACATTCCCAGCGGAACACTCACCCATTTCACCTTATTTTATTAAAAATAACACACTTGGAAATCACTCAACTTTAACGCAGCAGTGAAGAGGATCACGTGATACAACGACGACAAAATGGCGGATTGCCTTCCTTTTTTAGGAGCCTTATGCCTCTCGCGCAGCAGACAAGATCTAGACAAAGTCTCCCCACTTTCCCGCAAACGGAAGACTCCTGTCTTCATTATGAGAAACCGCTGGCCCAGCAGGAAACATCGAATAAAATACAGAACCAATAGAAGCGATCACTTTATCTCTTATAACAAGGTCCAGTCTAGATCCTTATTTGCTGAAGCAGGACATTGCCTTTTTGGCTTTAACGTTATTATTTGCGGAATTTTCTCATTTAGAATTCTTATAGGGACGATTAGCTTTCTTTATGTTGCTCATCTTTAACAGTCATTCTGAAACTGTTAATCCCACGCATCTCTATTATTATCACCAGAGGCATAGCCAGGATTTTCTCCTGGGGATGGGTGCTGAATGGCTGTCAGAGGGGATCATTAGACCTTTCTTAAGTTCAATTATCACAAAAAAATATATATATATCGTGAAATAATATTTTTTGCTTAATTTTTTCTTAAAATTTTATGAGAAATCCCTATATTATTGGGATCTAAGGAACTATTTCGTTTGTTCATAGAAATTTAAAAATTGGAGATCTGTAAGGGCGCTTCAACAGACCTCTGGGAGGACTCGAACTCGCTCAGCTCCCCGTGGCTGTGCGTCTATTTACCACATGCTTAGCCACGAAAACCTCCTATTATTTATCATTATTTGAACACAAACATAAAAAGAAATGATAAATAGAGTGGAACCTGGTAAAGCGACCACCTGGTAAAGTGACCACTTTTTATAAGATAGAAATAGTAGGGACTTCGTGATGCCTGTACCAAAGTCTGTCGTGTATAATGACCATTGCAGTCCAGTCCCGAAATAGTCACTTTTGGCAGGTTCTACTGCATGTAGAGGACATATAATGCTTTGCTAGTGTTGCTGATATTGGTTATGGTTAGTTAGCTTAGGGGTCTTCAACCTTTTTCAGTCCAAGGGCCAATTTTGCTCATTCTTGTTGGCCTGCAGGCCGCACTACTGTATCGACAATATCAGGACTGAACAAAGCGGATCCAGGTGGGGGGGGGTCCGTTGGGTCCCCTGGATCAACTTTTGTTACCGTCTTTTCTTAGGTCTCTACATAAATTTCGCACGCCCACCCGAAAATATTTTCTGGATCCTCCTCTGGGACTGAATATATATATATATTACAATATAAAATACGTATGGAAACACACGCACAAAAATATTTGCAATAATTTTAGTTGTTGATATATAAAGCGGAACCAAGACTCTTAGTGAGATTTTTGGCATTGCTTGTTTTTAACAAGCCTGTCAATATCGAGCCTTATTTTTTTATGCTGCAACCTTAAAAGTACTTTCAAGGTGGGCACTTTGGGTTATTCTGGTCCTGACTTTTGATTTCATCAACTTTGTTCTTGACAAATACAATTTGTCGCAGACGCATGGGGTTTATGGGAGGTTGCAACCCTCCATTGTGATGAAATTTTATATATATGCAGTAAAACATCCATATAACGAAATGGACGGTTCCATGAGAAAGATTCGTTATATAGAAAATTTGCTATATGGAAATTATGCAGTCATAAACCAGAGCAAGGCAATTTGACACTACAATTAAAATCCCGTTTTTCAGTAAACAACTGTTTCTCATAAATAACATTCAACCATTTAAAAATAGATTTGATTTATTATTAAAACCCAATAGGATAAACACTTACATTGGGAGTGGAATACAAAAACATCATACAATAAAATACATAAAAATTAATAAATACAATAAAAGACAAGAGCAGCAAAAACACCAGGAACAGAACGAGACAACAAAAATATGCACTAAAAAGGGAAACACTTTAAAAAACCAGACAAATCAAAACGTATTAAAGAGCTTTTAAAAACAGTCAAAGAGGCACACGACATAAGGCATTCAGGTAAAGAGTTCCAAATACGGGCAGTACGCGGCACAAACGAATGGAAATGACAATTTCCCCTTGTAAGGGGCACCATCACAGTTAATTAAAGGATGACATCTGGTATGAGAGTGATCTAACATCTGGATGAATTGCCCACTTTAATTTCAATGGATTAGACCATGAATTAACTTATAAAAAAGGATAATGTCAGTCTGTAAGTGACGCCAATCCAGAGAGTGGAGACCCATCCTGTCGAGACGATCTCTATAAGGGAGATCTCGAAGAAAATAAATACCCTTTGAAAATCTAAGAATGAGGAGATTCCAATAACATAATGTCGCCAATCTTAAAAGGGCTCCAGACCGATATGGCGTATTCCAAGACAGGTAAAACAGAAGTCTTAAAAGCAAGAGTCAATGACGAGGCATCACTTCTGAAAAACAATTTTCTAATCAAGAAACAACGCTGTTTTGCTCCAGAAACGACATGGCGACAATGAGGCAAGAAATCCAAATTGGAGGTCATTCAAATGCCCAGGTCTTCATGATCTCTAACATCATCAAGGATATTACCACCCACAGAGTAAAAACAATGAGCATTAGAATAACCAATATGTAAGACACATGACTTAGAAGAAGAAATGTTAAGATTGCTGTAAGACAAAAGACGAAGCAAGCGAGTTCAATACCAAGAAAAATCTGAGGTCATCGGCAAACATATAAAATGGAATATGTCTTAAAATAGCAGGAATATCTCTAACATAGATTAAAAACAGAATATATCCAAAGATGGAACCCTGAATTACACCGCTTGTCACAGGAGTATAGCCAGAAATTGTATCTCCAACTCTCAGGCAATGAGTTCTACAATACAGAAGTTTCACAATAATGCTAACCAACTCAGATGGAAGGTTTAAGTTTATCAGCTTATCAATAAGGACAGATTTCAAAATCTTCTCAAACGCCTTAGTAAAATCAATGTAGACAACATCTACTGGGATCTCTATCACAACAGGATGACCATTCATTAATACAACTAATAAGCTGAACGACAGCTGACCTTCCTGGCACAAATCCAAATTCTTTAGCTGGAAAAAAGCCCCCAGATATCAAAAAAGGCAAAAGATAATTTAATAAGTTAAGCTCAAAAAGCTTAACAATTGTGTTAGCCAATGAGATAGTATAGGTAGTGTGACACATGCGTATAAAAAAAAGAGTTGAACAAATTTTACTTTAAACGGAAAACGTAATTAATACTTCTTTTACATACATTCATGCCTTATTAAAAAATTGTAATATCCTGCTGCACAACAAATGGCGGTGTTGATTCATCATACAAGTGTTAGCACCCCTGTGGGAAATTTGCAAGGTCTGGATTTCTGGTATTCAAACGAGCAAAAAAAGCGCGACAAGTACTGCAGTGCTGGAAACAAGTTAAGGACACGAAAAATCACGAGATACGTCTAATGAATTATATGCAAATTAGTAAATAAAGTAGCATATACAACAAGAACTCAAAGTGCATAATTATAATGCTGAATAACAAAAAAGATAACAAACATATTGTTGTTGTTTACATAAATTGTAGTTAATATGGCCTGGCAAAAAGTATAAGGACAAACAGGATTTTGGCTAGAAAGCCTATTAAAAAGTTAGAAAATTACCCCATTTCTCTATGATTTGAGTCATTCGTGAAGTCATGGAGCCACAAAGTTAATTTAGCACAGTGTTTGGGATTTTCTGCCAGGCAAGTTTGATGGCTCTAATTAATTCATCTTGCTTATTATAGTGTTGCCCATTTCGGTATAGCTCACGAAACAATATACACCACATGTTTTCCATGAGCTTTAGATCGGTGCTTCTGGCTGGCCAGTCAAGCAATTTTGCATCATTTACCTCAAACCATGATTTCGTTGAAGGCAGATACATGGATCGAGGCATTATCTTGTTGGAAAATATAGTCAACAGAGGTGATGAGCGGTATCGTAAGCAATGAATTTGGGTTAGTTTATCGTAATAAGTATCTTAATTCGTTCTTGGTCCCAAAAATGCCATTTGGGTAACACCTCCAGAAGCAACCCCAACCCACACCATCACGGAGCTACCACCAAACTGTCGCTTTGAAAATGTGGCCAAGGTGAAGGTCATGCCAGTAATAATGGAATCCATCCTGCCCATTCAAATTAAACTTCTTTTCATCTGAAAACACAACATTTTCCCTACTTATCTCCAAAAGCCACATATTTTTTTAGCGAATTCCACTCCATGCTGCTTTTGTTTTTTCGTAAGAAGTGGTTGGGCTTTCATTTTTGAGTACCGAATGTTTGGATTCCGCATTAACACGTTATGTACAGTTCGGCTAGAACAAGATAATCCTAAATTGCTTTTAATTTGGATGAAGATTGCTTTTTTATGATAGGCTTGCCTAAATATGACTCTCTTTTGGCGAGTAGTAGCGGAAACTGGCCTACCTGTGCGTTTCTTTCTCCCGTAGTTTTCTAGATCATTTATGAAATTATATGCAACACTCTTATTAGACCTATTGATTTTTCACGAAATTTCGCGTCCACTCATTCCACATGCTTTGAAACCAAGTATTTGGCCTTGCTCAATCTCTGATAATTCTTTACTTTTTTGGCATTTAAAGAACATAGTTTCAGTGAAACTAACTGCATAAAATGATTTGTAACGCTTAATACTACGATAAAAACATAAAATATGCATACAAAAGGTTAAACATTGGTAAAATAGTGATGAAACAGATCAGATTAAAATAAAATATGCTAATTTAGGTTATGACGTAAAAAATCCTAGCTGTCACATTTTTTTTCCAAGTCGTATAGCACCCAAAAATCATTGAATGGTATATTAAAAGTAGTTTTTAAAAATTTTAAAATAAATACTATCAAGCAATATTCAGTTACACCTCATGTGGTAGTTTAACGTCATTTGTATAAAGTTATATGCTCTGATTTTCCACATTTAGTGCTTTTTTTGCTTGTCCTTAAACTTTTTCCAGCACTGTACTATTCAAACAATACAGTGTATTCAAAGACAATTGGGGCCTGTTCTAGCCCAGCAGCTTCGTATTGTGGGGAACCAGACACAAGTTCGTGTGCTTAGGAAAACTCTTTATTAGGGAGTTTAAAGTCCCTTTAAGCATGTTGTCTTATCTTATTATATAAAATATTAAATCATATTATATCCCAACGGTATTAGGGAACCCAAGGTAGCTGACGTGACCACTTAATTTTCTGTTTTGGTCGTTAAAAATTTCGTTATATAGAAATTTATTTCGTTATATAGAAACACTTTCATATGTAACGATCACAGGGATTTATCAAAACTTCGCTACATAGAGAATTTCGCTATACGGAAGTACGTTATATGGAGGTTCTACCGTATATACACACATGTATATATATGGATTTGTAGCTCTATAACCTCCATTGTTAGCTCAGAGCCGACGAGAGGGATAAAAGCTGGGGCTGCAGCCCTAGGGCCCAGATAAAATCTAGGGACCAGCGCTGGCAAGAACCGATGCTATGGGGGCCCTGGCCCTGAAAAATATAACTATGCCACTGCTCAGGGAAGGGGTCATGGGAGCCGGTGAAGGAGAACCTGGGGGCTCGCGTTGGCTCCTAGTGCTCATACGTAAGCCTGTGACTCCCCTTATGAACTTTCTGTCTACGTCTACACAGGGGTATCGATGGATCTGGAAAATCATGGAAAACATGGAAAAGTTAGGGAAGTTTTTTCGGATTGGAAAAGGCAGGGAAATTTAAAATATAAGGTCCTAAGTCAGGGAAATTTAAAATATAAAGGCGTAAGTCAGGGAAATTTGAAATTCATTGTTATAATAAATAGCTTATTAAAATAATTTTCCTGAACCATGCTTTTCGTACCACATTGCATACTGAAAATTTTGAAAAACTTATACTTTTGACTAAACTTCTTCCAAAAATTACCCTTTTGCACCAAAACTAATATAATTTATATAAAATTATTAAGCCCATATATTTCTCAGGAGAAAATGTTTGCCAAATATGTAACTAAAACTTGGAAAAAAAAAGTTTTTAGCTAAATTATCCAATCTGTAAGGAATTTTTATTATACCAATCTCCTTTTCCTTATATATAGTCATACACCTTTTAAATGAAATAGAAGATGAAGCATCAGCTTTGCGATTATATAGTTAAACTCTTTTGTAATAAACTTGAAAAGGGCCGAATGAAAATGTTGCTGTAAATATTTAATGCAAGTTTTTAGTGTAAAGAAATGCATTTTTTTAATAAAGGTTTTTCCTTTTATATTTGTAAATTCACTGCAATTGAGTTATAAATGGCTTCAGGATTTATATTAGTGGATTTTATGGTCTTGAAACTTGTTTTTATTACGCAAATTTTAATTTGTCATGTGTGTTGTTTACTGTAATTAGTGACTGGAAATAGATTAGAATTTAATTTGGAAACCCTGAAAAGTCAGTAAAGTTTGAAAAGAATCTGGACACCCTGCTATACGCTGATATAAGTGCTCAAGAACAGTAACATTTTCAGAGCATGCAGTCAGATGGTTGGGAAGATGTTCTTATCGACATATTTAGAATAGAATTCCGCCTTTAGCTGAATTTTTTTAAATCGATGTTGAAGTGAAAATCAACAAAACTACCCAAAATGTTTTACAACTTACTTGCGAAACACCTAGTGAGCTGTCACGGTACCCTGAGGCTCTACAAAACACACTTTGAGAAACACTAATCTATAATTAGTGTGCGAAGCTCTCCTTTAATGCTATTCAGCTCTGCGGAACACACTTTGAGAAACATTCATCTATAATAAATTTAGTTTACAAAGCTCTCCTTTAATGCTATTTAGCTCTGCTGAACACACTTTGATAAACATGGATCTATAATAAATTTAGTTTACAAAGCTCTCCTTTAATGCTATTTAGCTCTTGCTGAACACACTTTGATAAACACTGGATCTATAATAAATTTAGTTTACAAAGCTCTCCTTTGCGGCCATTCAGCTCTGCGGAACGCACTTTGATAAACACTGATCTATAATAAAAATAAGTGTACAAAGCTCTTCTCTAAGGTTATTCATCTCTACGGAACACACTTGGAGAAACACTGCTCTATTATAATAAATATAGTGTATAAAACCCCTCCTTTATGGCTATTCATCTCTGAATAAGCTTTAAAAATACTTATATGTGAAAAAATTAGCGTATAATGCTCTCTTTCAAGGCTATTCAGCTCTGCAGCGAGGCAGTGGTAACGCCTAGCGTTCAATTAATCTGTATTTGAGCCCCAATGGAAACAAAAACAAAACGTTTACCGACTAACCGCTACCTGAAGCACGACGTGAGTTGGCTCCTTAAGAAGTTCGGATTCTTCAGAGAATTGCAAGTTCTGGCGCAGCATGACCTTTGCTGTTCTTGCGCCATAAAAACACAAACAAACTTGTTTAAGGCTATTCTCACTTGCGTCGGACATTCACTGACCAACTTCAGTTCTTGTGTTCTTTTCCCATGGTGCATGAGTAGCGCGTTTTTTTTTTTGTTTTTTACTGTGCCAGAAGAGAAAGGGTCATGCTGCGCCAAAACCTACAGTTTTAAAAGGAATCCTAACTTTTTAAGGTCTAAGGCAGTGGTTCCCGACCTGGGGATCACGAGCGTCAAGGGGATCGAGAACAGGTTTCTGGAGAATGGCCGCAACTATTTTTAGTTGCAATTATTTTTATAAAGAATTTCATACCAAATGTTTCCAACGCTTTTATATTTCAACATGGCTACACACATTGCAATATTCTACTAATGGTTGTTAACTTTATATCTATAATATAAATTAATATATATAATTAATATAATATAATTTTATATTTAATGTGTTTTCTTTACTCCGTTAAAAATGCTTTTATTATACAAATGTGTCGGCGGCGGACAGAGGGGTCGCAGATCTTTTGGTTACTATAAAGGAAGGTCACGGATTACTTGGCTACTGCAAAAGTGGGTCGCGGCTTGTGAAAAATGTTGGGAGCCACTGGTCTAAGGAAACAACTCCCGGAGTAGCAGTTAGCCCGTAAGAAGCAACGCGTTTTTCTAAGAACCGGATCTGAATAAGGACGCTAAAGAATGCTGGTCCTTTTTTTTTTTTTCATTAATTCGTCGTCCGGGTTTTATTCCCTGGGAAGTACTAGAGGTTCCTCGGAAATATGTTTGTTCTGGGGGCAGCATGAACCTAGCTGTCTATAGGCGTAACTTGAGGGTTAAATATAGCGTAAACTGGTGAGGCAAAAGAAACAAAAAACGAATTTTTATGGGAAAAATAAACGCTTTTGTATCTTTTCGCCCTGCGGTGGCGCAGTGTGGTAACGCGTTCTCCTAGTGCGCCGCTAATCCGGGTTCGACTCCCAGCAGTGCAAAAAGAACGCTTACTCAGAGATCTCATAAAGATCGCACTGCTCACTGTAGTCCGGGGTTTGGTTCCCTAGGCCTTAAGAGGTTCGGATTCCTCGGAAAACAGTAGGTCCCGGCGCAGCATGACCACTGTAGTCTTTGAGCCGTAAAACCAAAAAGAAAGCGAAAGTATCTTTTCCAAAAAAAAAATGGGGGGTAAGACAACCCCCTTGCCCCCATCATATTATACCTATGTAAGTTCCTTTGGCCATAAAAATGTAAACAAACACTCATCGGAAATTTTGGCCTAAAACTACTAGAATTATCATATTACCGAAATCCGTGATGAACAGATAAATTTATACTTATTCATACATTTCTCAACTTTTTCGCAATTTCGTTGTTGCTGTAAATTAAGAAAAGTTTTATAAAAAAATATTTTGACTAGATAAAATAAAAATGCTTGCAACTCTAAAATGCTCAGCGATTTTGGGGCTAAAGATATTGCATTATTGAACAGCAACTATGATAAGGAATTTTTTTTTTCGAAGTAGTATCCACAGATTATGTCATTTTCTTATTTTATCATTAATCGAAATTTCGCGGTTATCTAAGTTTACAGATGGGAAAATTCATAAATCAAACGCAACTGACAAGAAAAAAAAATACAACTGAATATTTCGTTAAACTTATCGTCCGGAGGTGTCGTATCATCGCGATAATGTTCTCAATAAAAAATAATCTTTCGGTATCTGATGTTAATAACCGTGAGCGTAAATTTTATTACAACGATTATAAATAAACTTTCGGCGTGAGCTTCTCCTCAGTTTTTCGTTATCTCAACGTTTCTTTTCTGTGTGGAATAGCTTAAAAACGAGTTGTGTATTTTCAAAAGAGTAGCGGAAAAAAGTCAAAAATCGTGGAAGTGTTTTACTAACTTAAATCTTAGGGATATCTAACCACGTTTCTCCATTGCAATAAGAAGATAATCTTCAACACCTACATTTGTTTGACAATAATCAGGGCTGTTCTCCAAAGGGTAAGCGCTGTGTGCGCCGCATTCTCTGAAGAAATTTTGAAAAATACAGGGTACGCACCGCATACTCTCAAGGTCTCAAAAAAGTTTTCGTATTTGCTGGTTTTTGGACAACTTTCAACGAACTTCAGCCTTTTTTTTTTTCCCCTAGTCATTTACAAACTTGAATGGACACAAATGAGGAAGCCCCCTGAATCCACCAAGCCTCAAAATAATATCCTGCGTACGACCAGGAGAGGAATGAAAAACTGATGAAAGTGGCAACTGCCACCTTGGGCTTGGATAGACGATAGACGACCAGTCAAATGCCAGTCAGGGCGGCGCAATGACGTCACCAAATCCAGTAACAATTCAATTACACTACTCTTTAATTAAGACAGCACTGCATACTCTCAATAATTTTCTTCAGGACAGCCCTGGCAATAATAGAGCGAAGTCTGAAATAACCTGGTGGATGTATTTCGAAAATACCTTTTGTTATTTGACTGTTGAATGGAGAGATTTCATTAGTTGTGTGTTATAATAGGGCTTCTCCACCTTTATGAGAACTCAACTCAGTAAATTGTTTTTCTATGAGACAAAGATAAATTTATTCATAAATACCTTCCATTTTTTAAATTTCATACATTAAACTATCGTAAGTATGAATAATTATGGCAAAATCATAAAGGGTATCAATACATTTATTTTATTGAAACCATACGCAAAGTTCATAAGGTTCATACTCGCAAAGTTCATAAGGGGGAGGAGGTTATAGGATTGATGGGAGTTACAGATCTGCAACTCACATATTCTTATATCAAAAATATACAAAACTTCATCGCAAGGGGGGTTACAACCCCTATCAACACCCCCTGCGTACGCCAATGATTAAAACACACTTCCTTGCTGATTGGTCACTGGCATTTGCAACACAGATATTATTTCATCCAGTTCTACTAACAGGGGATATACACCGTACATTATTGTAATCGACCCGCAGGCACTTTCTATAGCAGGTCACTATGAGCAGTATACATTTTCTTGAATGCTAAAAGATTTTGATGTGTGCAAATTCTCGGTCGTTCATGAATATTCACATATTTTAAAATACACGACTTGGTCATTGTCAGTTTCTGCAGATATTATTTAGGCGTTCTGGATCTGAGAGTTCCGACACATTCGCGACTATTCTTCTTCTCAGAATAGTTCCACAATAATATATTTATTCATGAAAAACGCTTACAAAACTAAAGTGACAAATTCCGGGAAGCTCTCTCGCGGCTCGGCTAAAAATATGCATTCATATAAAATTGGGGGGGGTGGGGCTTGAACACCTTGAATCTCTCTTTCCTAAACCACTGTATGTCATTGTCGTATCCCTTGTTACATTTATTACGGTTTGTACTCTTCTTGACGCTGATATTTCGCACCGTTTTACGTAGGAAAACATCTATTCTCAAATTCTATGCTCTTACTATATAACTGTATAACCGAGATAAAGCAACATTGGCTGAAATGTTTAGTAAAATAATTTTTGTCTCTGGAAAACTGGAAGATAGCCTTATACGTATATTTCATGCCACTGTCAGTATCAGATCCAGACTGGCGGTAACGATCAAGTTAAGAAATAGAAACATTTTTATCCATGAAAGTAAAATTGAAATCCAATACACGAAAAATTGGATTAACTTGCTATAGATATCTAACGTAGGTCCCTCAGCTCTAGCCCCCTAGACACTATGTTTTATGATGAAAAGATGCACTTCAAAAACATCAATATCGAAAGTGAACATTCTTTGGCAGCAAATGTTTTTCATTCGTCGTTTAACTCTTGAATGAAGCGAAAGCAAAAGTATCTCTTATTTTTGAAAGAAAACCATTTCATACATACTTTTATTATGAATTGATCAAAGAAGTCTACTATAACTAGATTAAGGTGTCAGTAATTAGATATAGTAGATTAATACTCCTGTTGTCCCCAAGGCCGTAGCCAAGGTTTAATTTCAGGGGGTCCAAATGTTTCACAAAATGACCTCGAATAGCAATGTGTCACCTTTGTCGTAAAGAAGGAATATAAATACATCATACAAAAATAAATAAGAAAATACCAATTTTGCCTTTAGACATGATTGTAAAATTTTTTTTGTAGTTTTGCAGTCAGTATTTAATTTTTTATAATGTCTCCTTCGGGCGCGGATTTAAGGGAGCTTTAGGGATTTAGAACAATCGTCCCCCTAACTCCGCGCCTGAAGGATGATTATTATTCAATAAAAATGGATTAAATACCAAAGCAACTAGGTCCACCACGAATAAAGGCACCTAATTAGTATGTTAAATAATAGTCCATTTTTATATAATACAATTGCACAAAGCGTTTCACACCACTCCTTTCCCTGGACGATCAGAAGCAGTGGGCTAAACCCTCGAAAACTGTTCTTAATTTTTAAACGCAACTGCTAAAAGCTCGTAAAATTGCTGACACCCCGAAATAGTTTTGGGCAAAAGACAGTCTCCCAACGATCACCCACTTTCACCGCTGAAAATGTTATGGGATGCATCGTTAAAGGCGACGGAAAATGCAAACTTTTCGCAACACGGCACCAAAAAACAATTCCAACCCTGCTTCGGAAATAAGACAATCGTTGACATCAAATTCCTTTTAACATTTTGTTCTTATTACTTTCACCGTCATGTAAAATTTAGATATAACAGATAGTGTGGTCTTAGATTCGATTCGATTGACGCTTTCTTATTAATCATCCAAGTTTCGCCAATTTGGCACATTTGGCGACATCCTCAAGAAACTTATGGCTTCAAATACAATAAAGACGTTTATAAAGTTAAGACATGAATCCGAATTAAACGTAAGTGAAAGAAAAATCAAAGTAAATATTATTTTTAACAAGTCTGCGATTGTGTGATTGTAAAGAAATTAATCCTGCAAAGAATGACTTCAATTAAAATACAAGTTGGATTCGTCCTTTGGTAACTTTCTCACTAGAACGGAAAAATTTGTGGAATGTTTGATTCCTGTAATTCAGAGTCCTCTTATTTTTCATGAAAAGAATTAGAAGGGATTGCCCTTTCTTGTTAAAAGAATGGTGTCTTCAATCAAGCTCAATGAAGATGCATGTAAAAGCAATTACACAGGCATCCCGTCCTTTCGAAACTATGTCCGCAAAGATTAATTAAAATTGTGTCCGCAAACCTCAATGGGCTGACACCTAGTCTGTTGGACAAGAAATACTTAGAAACCAATTAATGCTAAAAGTTAAAATTCCGTGTTCAAATATACTTTGCGGAGGTTAAAATTAAGGAGGAGGAGGATCGACAGCCAAAGATCAATGTTAGAATCAACGAATACCATCGAGGTTTTAAAAATTTTATTTGTGACCTAAAATCACTGGCGTATGCAGGGGGGCATTGATGGAGGGTTGTAAACACCATTGCAATGAAATTTTGTATATTTAACATAGGAATATATGAGTTGTAGCTCTGTAACCTCCCCCACATTGAGCCTATAACCACCTCATGAACTTTCTGCGTACGCCTATGTCTAAAATCCTCGTTCTTTTAAGTTTAAAAACGTTTAACCAATCGCCTTATTGAAAAAAGGATATCTGTAAAATATCGGTTTCTAAACAGCGATGTTTATGACCAAAAATTATCTCCGTTTCAATTTAAAAAATACAGAAGTTGTTTAACTAAAAAATGTGTTTAATGATAAATGAGGTAAGGTGAACATAATATTATGAAATAAAGTATAAAAATATAAATTTACTTAAGAAAAAATAACAATTTAGTTATTGTTTACAAATTAAAATAAAGTAAATATACAATGAACCAGCTAATGCATGTCGAGATATAGGTGAATTATTATTTGCAGAAATATATTTTGGTATACCGTTTGGAAGACAAATCGAATTATTTATTATAAAATAATGTAAAATTTAAAATGACCACATGGAATTATCCATGGGAATGCAAGAAAAGTAGTTATTATTAACAATGGCGGCTCGTGTGTCCTGAAAGAGGATGTTGCGTACATATTTTTGCCCTTAGAAATACATTTCGAGAGTGCTGTTTTCCTTTTCATCTTTTCTCTTGCGTTTGAGGGGAGGTAAGTGGGGAGCTATCCAGGCATAAGGGACCATTCAAGTATTATGTAAACACATTTCTGACCATTTTATACCCCCTCCTCCTTGTAAGAAAAAATAAGCAAATGCCTATCGTCCACAACCCTCAAGCTAACATAAGATTTCGGTTCTCTAATTTTTTGGTAAGTATGTTTTTGAAATAAGAATGCAATGTGTGATGCAAATTATAATACTTATTTACATTTTTACTCTAATATTGAGCATTTATTTATAAGTTTGTTATAATATTAAATGCTTATTAATAAATAGAGAGTAATCACAACAAATTATCGCATTTAAAAAGTTTTAATAAGCTATTTATATCTACTTTCGTAGCCGTATACTACCGCCATCAGAACCGTACATTGGCTTACAACAGGGTAATAAAACTTACGATGTAAACAAATAATGTGTAATAAATAAGGGAAGTGAATATTTAAAAATATATTTATTAAAAACGATGCGTTTATTTTAATTTAAAAATGTTAGTGAGGCCACGGGAAGCCTTAAAGGGGACCCCAAACCAAAAAAAAGTTGAGAGCCACTGATTTAAATAGTCTATGCCTAAAGGTGAGTACTTATATTTTATATTTTATATTTTCTACTCTCAGTGTGTTGTACATCAAAGTATTGAAGTTCTGTCAGGGCGGTTGTTACTTCGTACCTATGTGCTAGTTTTATAATAATTCATATCTTAGGTAAGTATGTTTCAGATATCGCCCTCTCCGTTATTAGAAAAAATAAGCAAATCTCAAACCCCCTCTCCCAAAGTAAGCTTACGTAATACTTGAACGGCCCCTAATTTAACATTATTAGAAACAACGTAAAGTAGCAACAAGACATTGTCTGCGTAATTACAATTACGACAATCCAAAATTTCAAATTATTTAAAAATTAATATAATTAGCAGAAAAAAAAATAAATTGACATGAAGTAAATGGGTGGTGGCGAGATTGAGGGAATAGGGGGCTTTCTGAGTCGAGAATTGAAATAGAAAAAGCAAGAAATAGTATGGAACATAGGGGCCGGTAGGTATTTTACACTATTCATTTTGTATTTTTAAAATACGCATTAATTTATAATTAAAGGCCATGTTAATTAAGTAGGCTATTTTTAGTAATATAATAAAAGAATAACGGATTAGTAAAACGTAATCTCAAACGCAATCGTATCGCAGATTATGTTCGTGATGAAAAGAATGTGAAACTGACAAATAACGACAGCGTAGGACTTTTGCGCGCCCCTAACAAAAGAGAGAGAAAAGCGCGGGTTGCAAAGCTTGTGCAACAACCAAGCCTTGCTGTCTGGTAAATATAAGGATTGTGTCTAGAATTGTTACTCATACCTAGCTCCTTAACGGTTCGCTGATGCTGAGCCGCTGCAACACAGGCGGTCATCATATATGCTATTTCGATTATCGGACCGCTTATTGGAACGTTTGAACTGACTACGATCATTTTTGTGACATATTTTTATCTAAATGAACTTCTTTTAATAAAATAATAACATTAAAAATAATAACAATAAAAATATTACCACAATTTCTTTTTCCTTGTAATGAAAAACTTCTTGTTTCACAACACTGAAACTTAACCATCAGCCGCCATTGGTTATTTATTTTAAGCGAGTCTATGCTGTAGCCAGGGACCACCGACCAAAAATGTCCGCACATTCATTTTTATTTACGACGAATTTATCCGGCCTTATATAAGTAGGATGAGTGACTCTCTGGCATTTTCAGGATTCTCCCATATTTTAGCTAATCCTTGCAGATTTTTATGGCCCACGTATTGATATCTTATTTTTCCACTATATTTTATTAACCATCAAAATCACGAAGTTTCAACTATACATTATTCAAATAAGTTTATATATGGATATGTTTATATCTAAATATAAATTATATATTATTAGAGGCACTCATCGATAAAATTTTGCCACATCAGTAAACAAATGCATTTAATATACAATAATTTCTGCCACCCACGTATTAATTAGCTCAAACTAGAGCTTTATTCGTTTTTGGAGAAAAAGAGACGCTTTCCCCATCCTGGATTCGAACCAGGGTCCCTCCGTTTAGCCCGGAGTGTCTTGGACCGCTAGACGAATGAGGACAGGAAACAACGCTCTCTTTCTCCGTATGTAAAGGTGTTAAGGTATTATTACCCTCCGCAGGGATAACACAATTGCCAAATATGGTCAACACAAGAAAGCCTCCGGGGCGAGAATTTTGTGAGTTTTCGTGGGGGAATTTATTATACAATAATTTTTGCCACCCACGTATTAATTACAGCTCAAACTAGAGCTTATGTAATTTTGGAGAAAAAGAGACGCTTTCCCCATCCTGGATTCGAACCAGGGTCCCTATTTTCCGGGCTCAAAATATTTTATGATAGTTGAATATTATATATAACTGATAACTTTGTTTGTGTAAATAATACAATGGCAAGTAGGAAAACAAGAATATTGTCTACTGGAAAAAAGTATCAAATCTCATAATAAGTTGGAGAAAAGCATACGATCACAGTTGTTCAAACACGTAAAAATGATGTTTATGCAAATTTAGAACTACGTGCACACGCAGATAATATAAGAAAGCAGGTAAAGCAAGCATTAAACTTTACATCGGTTTCGACGCTTGTTCATGTAGTGTAAAAATGGGCTTCCAAGAAAGAGCTCTCGAGAGATTTAAAAACGAGAAATTTTCACCTACTGCTGAACAGATTTCCCAAAGATAGATTGCAAAATTAGCTAATTGTGCTCAAAGTACTGCATGTGTTCTGTGGAAAAAGTATTGCATGACTCATAGCATGAGAAACTTGCATCGTAACGGTCGCCCGCCGTCTAATACACCAAGAAAGGACAGAAAACTTTATGATCTTGCTAAAAAGAAACATCGCTCCACTTCCAAAAGAGATAATTTTCTAATTGTCTAGATACGGTATAAAACTAAGTGACCGCACAATAACAAACCGACTGAATTCAAAAGGATTTTACTCTTGTAAAGCAGAAACCAAAATCTGGGCAACCAAAACCTATGAACAATCCTGCTTAATCCACCCATTCTTTTCCTAAATGATGTTTATTCTTCAGTGAAAATTGAGGTAATTTTTATTTTTCAACTCATTAAGTGTCCAAAATATGCAAACTTTCTGCTTAATATTGAATGGATGGTACACGATATTGCTTTATTATGAATGGCACTACTTTTTGTACTGGAGTGGCTCACAAACTTGACTAGAGATCTTGTCAGTCCAATTAACTATCGATCTATATACAGGGTGTCTCAGCACCAGGGTTACAAACTTCTAGGAGGGGTAGGGTACACCTAGATGACTCGGAATCACATAGCAATGGTGATCGCAAACCAATCACAGCGCTAGTTCTAAAACCGTCCAGCATGCACAAATAGTGACAACCAGTGCATGAGAAGCGCAAAATGAGATGTCCTAATCATCTATGCACTTGAGCAGCTGACCTGAGTTTTATCTGGCGCTTTTCACGCACTGGTTGTAAATATTTGTGCATGCTGGACGGTTTTAGAACTAGCTCTGTGAGTGGTTTGCGACCAGCATTGCTATGTGATTCCGAGTCGTCTAGGTGTACCCTACCCTAGAAGTTTGTAACCCTGGTTCTGAGACACCCTGTATATTACATAGCAATAAGTAGAGATAGTTGTACATTATATTGTATATTGAATCCTGAATACCTCCTAGAAATGCGCATGGACAATCGATATTTGTATTGCTACCAGTACATCAGACGCTTACAACGTGTCTCAATGAAAAATTATCATGATGTTTAAACTAAAGAAGTACAGTATCCTTCATGTGACATATGGTTGGTAAAACAATTTTTTTTTTATGTACCGTTATTAATTTATAATGTTGGAATAACACAGCAAAAGTAATTTCTTCAACCTGCTGGCGTACGCAGCGGGTGTTGATTGAAGTTATAACCCCCCATTGCAGTGAAATTTTGTATATTTAACAAAGGAATATGTGAGTACTATATTGTAGAACACTGTAACCCCACCCCCCCAGTAGTATACGCAGCGGTTGGGAGTCAAGCTTCCCCCAGTGCTTTCCTCCACCACCGGGATTCGGGTCTGGTGATCGGTTCCCCCCCCACTTCCCTGTCGTGGTGGTTAGATTCCTGGTCGTGTTTGGTCAGTATTTAATGTTTTTAGGAATTGGTGTATTCTAGGATTTCCCTTTAAGACTTATTATTATTATTATTAATTTATTTGTTAATTAATATTATCTTTTATGATCATTGGTTGATTTCGTAAGATTCTTTATAAAAGTTTATTAGTAACCAAGCCGCGTTCGGTCAATATTTTTTTTTAGGATGGTGTATTTTATGATTTAAGAATTTTTATTATCTTTGATGACCGTTAGTTGTCCATTTTTCTCTTTTTATAAAAAATTTTGTCAGTAGTTAATTAAAATCCTACTTCTCTCTGTGTATTTAGGTAGTTAGTATTTAATGTGTTTTTTAGGATTTGGTGATTTAATTGATAGATGGGTTCGGCCTAGCGGAATTTTGCCCACTTTTTTTTTATAAGTTCATGGGTCTCTTTCTTCCGTAGTTCCGTTTCTGGTATTGAGTCGCCTAGATGAATTTGAATTTTTCACTTTCTGTTGACGAGATTTATTATTGTAATGACCGAAGAAGCATTAATTCCGAGGTATCGAATTCCCAAACTTCCAGAAAGCTTTGGTGGTGTCGATATGTTATACCGTGCTGTTCAAATAAAGGTCGCAAAAAAAAACAAATTCAAGACTAGTTTCAGGGACAGAGAGCATACACGCTCCACAAGCCCATTCGTAAGAAATTCGAAACAAATCAGTTCATCGTAGATGGGATTGATGAACAATGGCAAGCGGATTTAGTGGACATGACGAACATTTCCAAACATAATGAGAATTTCAAGTACCTGTTGGCCTGCATAGATGTTTTTTCCAAGTTTGCATGGGCTGTTCCCCTTGAACAGAAAACTGGATAAGCCTTTATAAGTGCTTTTCAGAAAAGTTTTGATCAGGGGCGCGTCCCGGGATTTCTTCAGACGGATTTAAGGAAGGAGTTTATTTTTTCGGGTTTTCAAAAGTTTTTAAAGTCCAATAAGCCAATTTCTGAAATACAGTTTATAGACATGAACGCAAATTAAGAAAAGAGTTTTAAAAGTTATCTCAAATATTCAGACCAACCTTCAAACGATTCTATAAAATAATAAAATTTCCTAAAGTAATAAATTCGAATGGACAGTAGCGACCTACTTTAAATTTACGTTTGTTGCTTTTAGCTTTTAGTGATTTTAACACCGATTTTTTATGAACTTGGCGCATTTTTGGTGAAATGGTTACCTCAGGCAGAAATAAAGGGCATTTTTCTCGGTTATAAAATTTTATAAAATACTAATTTGTATAAAATAATAATCTTATGTGATTTTAACAAGAACTTATACGCTTAGACGAAATGTTAAATTGAAAACACATAAAAAATGGAATAAATTCGAAGCCGTAATAAGTTATGTATAGCGCAATATTAAGAAAGCAAGGCTGTCAAAATGTAATTTTCTTAAGTAATTCGAACTTGTGCTTTTTATTGAGAAAACACGTGAATTCAAAAATTTACAAAATTTAATTTTCAGAAAGAACGAACGTCAAATTCTCAATATCTAGAAATCTTTGCTTATTTTCATGATTTCAACAATCGTTATTTCTCATGTATATACACTTAAAAAAAAAGGGGGGGTCATAAATATACAAAACAGGCTTTTGAATCTGTATTAATAGATATTTAAGACGAGAGAGAGACAAATACAGGAGAACCTGCCTGAAGTAACCACCTTTGGGATTGGACTGCAATGGTCATTATAGCCAGGTGATCACTGTCACTTTATTCAAGTGGTCAATTTCCCAAGGTGGTCACTTTACCAAGTTCCACTGTAATTATTATACATAATTACTTAAGTAAATGAACGATACTGATGATGAAATAGGGAAAGAGACAGAGAGAGGGGGGGAGAGAAAGAGAGAGAGAGAAGTGGTGGTAGAAAAACACATACTACTAGGGGTATGTAAAATAGTATACAGATCAAAATTATGACAGATTCCTTATATTCCTGTTAAATGTTCCGAATCACTTAGTGATCCGATAGAAGAACGATTTTTCCCATTACCAACATACACAATGTAAGATTAAACATGTCTTTACCACTGAAATAAGAAGTTCAGAAGAAGCCAGGTACACCACTGGTTAGTAACTTTTACATCCCAAAGCTGCTGAACGTATCATTTGAAACAGAATTTATAATTGAATACACTATGTGAAAAGAATAACAAAAATGTATTTTAAAAAGACTAAGGTTTTCCGGATTTGGATCTAAGTTTAAGAACGGGCAGATGCTGGGTATCATCATGAGACTAAAATGTTTCCGGGAGATCTAACTAAATTCTTTCAGCCAGCTGTTTAGCGCCTTTGTTATTTTGGCCCAATCCGACTAAAGCTGTACAAAATTTTATCAATGCAAACATTTGCAGTTATACTCTATAGGCTAGAAATGTACGTCGAATTTCGGAGACTGAACTTTTCACTTTAAATAAATTTACGAGACGTTAGAAACGCGTATTAAACTGATTGTAAATATGTTGAAAAATCTATTAGAAATTTTACAGTACAAAATATTAGAGAGCAGGGACATAGCAATTCAAAAATTATGAATTACGCTAATTTTCGCATTTACAAATTTCAAGGGTCGGAAAAAAAAACACTACAATTATATTCTGTCGCATCCGTTAATATTATTTCATGGTGGATCACAAATCTCGTTGGAATTTATAAAAGGCAGAGGAACCGAAAAATATACTTATCTAATATCTAGCACTTAAAAATTCCACACGCTCGCTGACGAGAACATATTAGCTATTTAAACTACTTGCATTGTATATCCACATATGAATTTGTTAAATTTGCTTAAGCAGTACTGATTAAATTAGAATACAGTAAAACTTCCCTTAACGGACACTTCTGAATAGAGGACGTCTCTTAATAACGGAAACTTTTCAATTCCCCGGCAAATTTACATTGAACCATATAGACGCTTTACTTCTAAATAGCGGACATTCTAAATAACAGACGCGAACACTAAAAAATTAAAATTAACGGACAATACGAAAAATGTATTTTTGTACTCTGAATTGTAAACAGGTATTGTAGATCCTTAAAACACGACGAATGAGTTGCTGCCGCGGAGGGCGGGTGTAGAGCATTTCAAAGCACCCTTTTCATTTTTCCAATTTACGAAAGGAGGCGGGTGGGTTCCGTTTTAAAAGAAATGCTTTCTATGAAATCGAACAACAACTGCAAGAAATTTGTGATTCACAGATAACCATTTTCCTGAGCAATAGGCACTTTCAATAATGCTGTCTTTCAATAGATAAGAGCACTCCCCTCCCCCTCTCATTTAAAACATCAAGATTAACGAAGCAAAAATGTAGTTTAACAGTCTAGTCTAAGTGACGCCGATGTCCATATGCAGCTTTCTGCAGAAGTCTTTTGGAATTCACATATGCCGGTTACGGTAGGGTTTGCAGTTTTCATTTGAGAAAAAAATGTCGCAAAAACGTAAACGCTTATCTTTAACAGAGAAAGTCGATGTTATAAATTTAAAAGAAGCTGAAAAATTAAGTGCGCGTGATTTAGCGGAAATGTTGGGCATTGGGAAAACTCAAGTATGTGGAATTTTAAAACGGAATGATGAACTTTTAAAATGTTGGGCCGAAAATGGTAACCAAGATACCAAAAGAGCTTTCCCTAAAACAGAAGGATTAGCTGTGGATACCTTAACATTTGAATGGTTTAGCCGTGCTAGGTTGAAGAGCATTCCTTTGTCTGGAACTTTAATTCTAGAGAAAGCACTAGAAACTGCTCAAAGAAAGGGACTTTCTGATTTCAAGGCTTCGGGTGGCTGGCTGGATAAATTTCGAACCCGACACAATATTTCTTATAAAAATGTATGCGGTGAAAACTCGTCTGTTGACAACGAAATTGTTTTTGATTGGAAAATGAAAGTTAAGGATCTTTTCAAAGGTTATGATGATAAGAACATTTTCAACTGTGATGAATCTGGCCTCTTCTTTCGAGCTCTTCCGGACAAAAGTATGAGTTTCAATGGCGAAAAATACAGTGGAGGAAAGATTTCCAAAGAAAGGCTAACTGTTATGTTATGTATGAATATGATAGGCGAATTTGAAAGACCTCTGATCACAGGTAAAGCTATGAAACCACGATGTTTTAAAGGGTTAATGTTAATGCATTGGACGTACAATGTCGGGCAAATAAAAAATCGCGGATGAACAAAGATTTAATGATTGAGTGGTTGTTAGGCTTTGATAGAAAAATGCAGCGAGAAAAAAGAGAAGTGATTTTAATTTTAGATAATGCTTCTTCTCATCCTGACATTGCTTTGGAAAATGTCAAATTAATTTTTCTTCCTCCAAACACGACTTCTGTTGGCCAGCTCTTGGACCAAGGCATAATTAAATGCTCCGAAACTTGCTACCGTCAGTGCATTGTAAGACACCTTTTAGCAAAAATGTAAGACACTAAATCACCAAGTTCTCTTTCAAGCAGTGTAAGTATCTTAGACGCAATATTGTGGATTTGCTCTTCAGTAAAAAATCGCAGCTGCAACTATGGGTCCTTGTTTTATAAAAGCAGGAATTTCCATCACCAACAAAGCCACTACAGAAACTGTTGATGATGACATTATGAAAATCTTCCTTGAATCTTATGAAGATTACACGTTAATAGGTGAACAATTATCAACTGAAACCAATCCACTAATGTTGATGACCTAATTGATTATACAGACGAAGAAATGACATTCATTGTGCACAGATAGTAAAAGGTTCATTTAACAACGTTTTTTAGCACAATATAACTTAAAAATTATAAAATCGACGATCGTTTCGGACGATCAATGGTCGTCCTTCTTCTAGGATAGTAAAATGTCGAATAACACGAGTGGCTGCCGATTCAGGCACTTAACCACCTGGGTTGACCGTATTGCAAGAAGAACTGATCAACGATGGACAACAGAAATTCTGAACTGGATTCCAAGAGACCACCGAAGACCTAGAAAACGTCCTCAAACTAGATGGGTGGATGAAATAAGAAAACAGGTTGGGGTGACGTGGAAGCGAATTGCTCAGGATAGACTTGTGTGGAAAGCATTTGGAGAGACCTTCATCCAGCAGTGGATAGATAATGGTTGAATATGATGATGATGATGATATATATATATATATACACGTCAAATTTTCCTATTATCTTTTATATGTAATACATACCTTTAAGATATCTATTATCTATTAATAATTTTATATCCATATATAATTTATTATATCCATAATCGAGCTATACACATATCATCATCATCATCATATTCAACCATTATCTATCCACTGCTGGATGAAGGTCTCTCCAAATGCTTTCCACACAAGTCTATCCTGGGCCATTCGTTTCCACGTCACCCCAACCTCTTTTCTTATTTCATCCACCCATCTAGTTTGAGGACGTTTTCTAGGTCTTCGGTGGTCTCTTGGAATCCAGTTCAGAATTTCTGTTGTCCATCGTTGATCAGTTCTTCTTGAATGGAGGAATTAGCCCTCCCCTTCCGCCTTTCTATCCGTGTAGCAAATATTAATTTGCCTCATAAATAGAAAGCCCAGCCTGCACCACTTGAAGGCGGGGTAGGACACTAGGTTACTGGCCTGGCCGGTTCCACACATCGTCACATACGTTCAGCGTGTGGGTCTCCTTCCAGTTAGAACACCAGTTATGCACTTCATCAAACTTCATCAGATTGGCCCTGCCCTTTCTCCATGCACGGAACTTCGCCATGCATCTAATCATTTTTCATAATTCATCGCATTGGAGGTTAGGAGTGGTATTTCATCTAGAGTTGTAAAAAACCTGGAAATTTTGGTCACATTGAAAACTTTAAATATTGAAAGTAAGATAGCCAGAATAAAGGAAATAGTCCCGTTCGCACCTTTCTTCCTATTCGTCGATTGTGTCCAATTGACCAATAGCAACGAAGGTGGGGACGGGACTACCTCCTTTATTCTAGATATCTTGGTTCTTTCCTTCAGAGTTTCCAATGTGTCCAAGAGTCCCGGGTTTTTATAACTCTAGTTTTACCATTATGGCTTAGCCCGGTCTCTCATGGAAATACAATTCCGCCATAGCGGACAACTTTTCCAAACCCTCATTCTGCATTCAAACGGACGAACGAATTATTCTACCTATCTTGATAGAATGATGAAATTAGATTGATGAAGACTAAGAAAATATATTCGAATTTCAGCCTGAACGATAAACCATGCTAAAAGATTTTGTTTCTTTGTATCCTACGACTTTATTTAGAAAGCTATCTAATTCATACTGATAGAAACAACTGCATAAGTTTTTGTTTTCAAATATGCAGAAGTTTCAAAACAATAAATAGCGGCAAACATAAACACATTAGTCTCTACTCACTTTATTTGATTGTCAATCGTTCTGGTTTTTATTAGCTCTCCGCCTTCCAAATAGAGTTGTAAAAAACTCGGGAATTTTGGACACATTGGAAATTTTGAACATAGAAACCAAAATAACTAGAATAAAGGAGGTAGTCTTGTCCGCACCTTTCTTCCTATTGGTTGATTGTGTCGAATCGACCAATAGGAAGAAAGGTGATGAGTGGGCTAACTATTTTATTCTTGCTATCTTGGTTTCTTACCACCAAAGTTTCGAATGGGTTCAAGATTCCCGGGTTTTTCAGGACTGTACTTCCATCCAAAAGAAATAAAAATACCCTGCCAATGTCATGCGGCCAATATTCTCAAAAATTTATGGTCGAGTCAAGTATTTCTATTGGCAACACTGCCGTCTATTTGTTTTGGAATTTTGTTTTCGGCGGGTAAAAATTTTCTGGGTTTATCATCAGGGAAACAGGAGCATTGCTTATCTTTTAAATTCCGCTAAAATGGTAACCAAAGATAATGAAAATCATTCTGAAACGTTTGCAATCTTTGAGCGGAACTTAAGTTCGTATAAAAACCAATCGTCTCGTTTTTTAATTGGATGCAGAAATTTTGAGAGACAATATGCTCCTTTTTATAATATTCGGTTGAATACAAATACTGGAGCGCTGCAGAAAAAGATCAAGAAGGTTTGGGGTAGGTTTATGAGTTTTGTTTGAAAATTCTACGTTTGAAATGCAATTTCTAGTTTCATGAAATAATTTCAAGAGTAGACGCAGACCAGTATAAAAAGCAACTCCCTCTCTTCTCTCCGTTCCTGCATTAACTCCGAACTGGGCGCTAATACAAGGTTTGTTACCCCCTCTCCCCTGGATCTTCGGAAATGAGAGGTAAAAGCAAAAAATGGTACCGGCGGCTCAAAATATTATGAATGGTCATACCATATGACATCAGTAACAACTCATTTTGAGCGTGGTTTCAAGTGGAAAAACCACTAAGGTAGCATGTTCTGCATTGGCACCAATATTATGTCCTCACAGTAAATTATTGTAAAATTTTGTTCTAAATTTTCCATTTTCTGAAAAATTGTACATGCCAATGAAAATTGTCCTTTAATGCTAACAATGTATTTAAAACAGATTTCGGTGGTAGTACAGATACTGTCCCACAAGATCAATTTTCCCCTAGAAACATGAAGGAAAGTCGCTGTAAGCGGGGTTTTGACATCAGCGATTTTAACATGCGTGATGTCACACAGGGTGGAGCATCATACAGTGTTTTTCTGTGGCGGTGGTAAGACTTATGGAAGTATTGAAGTGATTGGGAAGACGTCGGAACATTTCAATATGGATTTTTTTGTTCAATTGCGGTTGAAAGGGAAGAGGAATGTTGTTGGATTGGTTTGTGGGAGAAGGTTTATTTGGTTTGGAGTAGAAGGACCCGATTTGCAAGGTGCGCTAGGCCTAACGTGGATGACGGAATAGTTGAAGAGGTGAAGTTATCCGACAGATAAAAGGAATAAAAGTTAGTATGCCGTTTTTATTTTGTTCGCTGCACTGAGAAAAAGGAGCAGGGGGAGGGGAAGAGATGGAGGAAAAGAGGAGAAAGGTTAAGAGGTGAAGGGGGTGGAGGTTGGGAGTGGAAAGGGAACAGGAGAAAGGGATTAGAGGGTTAGGGGGGAGTAGGCAGAGACGGCCAAAAAAACAGGGGTTGGGAGGGGGAGGATAAAGAATATGAGGTTAGAGGGGTATGGGTGAAGGAGTTAAAGAGAGCAAAAAGAGCGGTAGGAGTGAAGAAGAGGGAGAGGGGATCAGTGAAGGCTGGGAGTAGGTTGGAGAGAGGAAGGAAAGGGGCGGAGCCTGTATTGAGACGTAAGCAACATGGCGGCAAGCCAGGACAAAGTTGCCAAGTGTATTGGAAACACTTCCCACTAAAAACGAAATGGGACAGTATCTGTATTAGCACTCAGATTTCCATGGTAGTAGATCTTATGTACATGTTTTTTGCCGAGGAAGTTTGGGCCTTCATCTACTCTGCAGTAAGCATAAAGGGGGAAATTATAAGTTTTAGTATACCCCCATTAGTTTTCAATACAAAATTTGTTAAGAAATCAATTCATTAATATTAGATACAGTAGGGAGCGAAAGTGTGTTTACACTTCTTACTCATGTAACAAAAAAACTATTAACAGTAGAATTTTTCAAATTTAATGGAATAAGTACAAACATATGTCTTTATTTCTTGAAAATTACAAACTTGTAACACAAATTGGTTTCATATATTTAAACAAAATGTGAACCCCCTTTAGAATATGAATGGCAAAATTGTTTACAAATAAATAAAACATAAAAAGTAAAAATATAGTACTTGGTAGGGCTTCCCTTGGCCGGAATGACTTCACCGAGCCGTTGAGGCATCCTGTGGACCATGTTAGTCATAACGTTTCGTGGGATGCTGCTCCAAGCTTCCTGCAATGCAGTCTTGAATGCAGCGATGTTTGTGCGACATGATAATGGCACTTGGTTGTCTAAAATCACCCAAAGTTTCAAATCAGGTGATTGAGATGGCCATTCGAGCACCTTTATCTTCTTAGAGGCAAAATAAGCAACTAAAATACGAGATTTATGTTTGGGGTCATTGTCTTGTTGGAAAGACCAACCCCTTTTCAATCCCAACTTCACCTTGGATAGAGTCAAATTTGATTCCAAAATCTCCTTATACTTGTGGGAGTTCATAAGGCCATCAATGAATACCAAATTTCCCGTTGCATTATTGGTAAAACAACCACAAACCGTAACTGATGATGGGTGTTTGATTGTTGGCTGCAAATTCTTGACATTAAACGCTGTTCCATCTTTTCTAAACACTATTTTCTTCTGTTGTTTTAAAGGTTCAAATTTGCTTTCATCTCTCCACATCACATTTTCCCAAAATTTGAGTGGCTTATCAGCATGTTGAATTGCAAATTCTAAATGCCTTTATTTTTGGAAGAGATGTAAGGTTTCTTGTGTGCAATTCTTTCTTTATATCCCACCTTGTTTAACACCCTTGAAATTTGTCTCCGTGATATTGTCTTTTTGAATTGATCTTGAAATTCTTCTTGGATTTCCCTTCTCGATGTAAATGGGTTTTTGTTTATGGTTCTCATAATCGTCTTATGTCCCCTTTTTGTGAATTTTGATTTCCTACCTTTCTTTTGGGCGCATGCCCATTGATTTCATATCTTTTCACTATTTTCTGAGTTCCCATTGCACATATTTCATACTTTTCTCCTAACTGTCTGTAGGATAATTTGCTATCCAATCTGTTTTTAATTAAGGCCGTTCTTTCAATCATTGATAGTTTCCGTGTTTTCACCATTTTCATTCTACACTTTATCAGTCCATGACTCACACATCCGCATGAATCGTTGATTATGCAAATTACATGGATACAGAAATTTGCTTTTAATTTTACTTTTTTGAGTTTTATTTATTTGTAAACTTAATTTTGTCCTTCATATTCTGGGGCGGGTTCAAATTTTGTTTAAATACATAAGATCAATGTGTGTTATAAGTCTGTAACTTTCAAGAAATAAAGACATTTGATTTGTACTTATTCCATTAAATTTGAAAAATTCTACTGTTATAGTTTTTTGTTAAACGGGTGAGAAGTGTCAACATTCCAGTGTAAACACACTTTCGCCCCCCCACTATATATTAGTCTGCTTAGACCTTTAGTATTATTAAATATATTAACAAAATATCGTACATCAAGCAGATGATTCCTGTTACTAATTTAATTATGATTGTTTTAGACTTAGTCCAAGTAACTTTATAACCAGAACGTCACATGCCAACAGTGATATAGGAAAGAGAGGGGCTCAGGGGACTGAAGCCCCCTTGTTGGATAACAAGGTAGGGTCACATTCTCAGTTATGGCCATCTTAAGCATTGTTAAAGATCGATAAATTTTTTCAACACTAAAAAAATATCACATATGTTTTGAAAATAATATCCAATATATTTCAAAGTATGCAGAATAATCCTGTATAGTCAAAATTATTTTTAAATTCATACTTTATTTTGTATAATTTATTTAATAATTTTATGACATTTTCCCCACTTATGGCCATCTGTGTTCCCTAGTTATGGCCACTTCAAATAATTTATAAATAGTGTATTTATGAAAAAAACGTGAAGAATATTTCATTATGAACTAATTTTGATGGGGAAACAAATACAAATTTACATGTTTTTGTCATGTTACTAGCTTTCCCTGTCCATATTTTTCTTAAAACAAAGTATAGCCTATATCTACAGTTAACTAGGCCTATTATTTTTTCTTCACAACATCAACAGCTCCAGAAAACTTGTTCTTCAGAATGGGTCCTTTTTTCCAACTGATGTGGGTTTGGATAATTTA
>QLNU02015359.1:19584087-19594706 GCA_006491805.2 Dysdera silvatica
CTCAGATTTCCATGGTAGTAGATCTTATGTACATGTTTTTTGCCGAGGAAGTTTGGGCCTTCATCTACTCTGCAGTAAGCATAAAGGGGGAAATTATAAGTTTTAGTATACCCCCATTAGTTTTCAATACAAAATTTGTTAAGAAATCAATTCATTAATATTAGATACAGTAGGGAGCGAAAGTATGTTTACACTTCTTACTCATGTAACGAAAAACCTGTTAACAGTAGAATTTTTCAAATTTAATGGAATAAGTACAAATCATATGTTTTTATTTCTTGAAACTTACGGACATGTAACGCAACTTCGTTTTATGTATTTAAACAAGATTTGAACCCCCTCCAGAATTTGAAGAGCAAAATTAAGTTTACAAATAAATAAAACATAAAAAGTAAAAATCTAGTACTTGGTAGGGCTTCCCTTGGCCGGAATGACTTCACAGAGCCGTTGAGGCATCCTGTGGACCAAGTTAGTCATAACGTTTGGTGGGATGCTGCTCCAAGCTTCCTGCAATGCAGTCTTGAATGCAGCGATGTTTGTGCGACGTGATAATGGCACTTGGTTGTCTAAAATCCCCTAAAGTTTCAAATCAGGTGACTGAGATGGCCATTCGAGCACCTTTATCTTCTTAGAGGCAAAATAAGCAGCTAAAATATGTGATATATGTTTGGGGTCGTTGTCTTGTTGGAAAGACCAACCCCTTTTCAATCCGAACTTCATCTTTCATTGAGCCAAATTTGATTCCAAAATCTCCTTGCAAGTGTGGGAGGTCAGGAGGTCGTCAGTGAATACCAGATTCCCCGTTGCCTTTTTGGAAAAACAACCCCAAACCATAACTGAAGATGGGTGTTTGATTGTTGGCTGCAAATACCTGACATTAAACGCTGTTCTTCCTTTTCTAAACACTATTTTCTTCTGTTGTTTTAATAGTTCAAACTTGCTTTCATCGCTCCACATCACATTTTCCCAGAATTTGAGTAGCTTATCAGCAAGTTGAATTGCAAATTTTGAACTCCTTTGTTTATTTTTGGAAGAGATATAAGGTTTCTTACGTGTAATTCTTCCTTTTTATCTCACTTTGTTTAATTCCCTTGAAATTTATTTCCATGATATTGTCTTTTTGAATTGATCTTGAAATTCTTCTCGAATTTCCCTTCTTGATGTAAATGGATTTTTGTTTATGGTTCTCACAATCGTCTTATGTCCCCTTTTTGTGAATTTTGATTTCCTACCTTTCTTTTGGGCGCTTACAACATGTCCATTGGTTTCATATCTTTTCACTATTTTCTGAGCTCCCATTGCACTTATTTCGTACTTTTCTTCTAACTATCTGTAGGATAATTTGCCATCCACTCTGTCTTTAGTTAAGGCTGTTCTTTCAATCACCGATAGTTCCCGTGTTTTCACCATTTTCACTCTACCCTTTATCAGCCCATGACTCACACATCCGCATGAATCGTTGATTATGCAAATTACATGGATACAGAAATTTGCTTTTAATTTTACTTTTTTGAGTTTTATTTATTTGTAAACTTAATTTTGTCCTTCATATTCTGGGGCGGGTTCAAACTTTATTTAAATACATAAAACCAATTTGTGTTACAAGTCTGTAACTTTTAAGAAATAAAGACATTATTTGTACTTATTTCATTAAATTTGAAAAATTCTACTGTTAATAGTTTTTTTGTTATATGGGTGAGAAGTGTCAACATTCCAGTGTAAACACACTTTCGCCCCCCCACTATATATTAGTCTGCTTAGACCTTTAGTATTATTAAATATATTAACAAAATATCGTACATCAAGCAGATGATTCCTGTTACTAATTTAATTATGATTGTTTTAGACTTAGTCCAAGTAACTTTATAACCAGAACGTCACATGCCAACAGTGATATAGGAAAGAGAGGGGCTCAGGGGACTGAAGCCCCCTGTTGGATAACAAGGTAGGGTCACATTCTCAGTTATGGCCATCTTAAGCATTGTTAAAGATCGATAAATTTTTTCAACACTAAAAAAATATCACATATGTTTTGAAAATAATATCCAATATATTTCAAAGTATGCAGAATAATCCTGTATAGTCAAAATTATTTTTAAATTCATACTTTATTTTGTATAATTTATTTAATAATTTTATGACATTTTCCCCACTTATGGCCATCTGTGTTCCCTAGTTATGGCCACTTCAAATAATTTATAAATAGTGTATTTATGAAAAAAACGTGAAGAATATTTCATTATGAACTAATTTTGATGGGGAAACAAATACAAATTTACATGTTTTTGTCATGTTACTAGCTTTCCCTGTCCATATTTTTCTTAAAACAAAGTATAGCCTATATCTACAGTTAACTAGGCCTATTATTTTTTCTTCACAACATCAACAGCTCCAGAAAACTTGTTCTTCAGAATGGGTCCTTTTTTCCAACTGATGTGGGTTTGGATAATTTACCAATAATATTAACTATGTTTATGGTTGAAACGTCACTTTCTATATACAGAGTGTTCTGAAAACACCAGATTAAAAGTATGTAGCCGCTATCCTTGTATAAAATGGACCTTCACATGGGGGGGGGTCAGAAATGAAAATCCATAGAGTAATGTATACTTTTAGCTCACAGAGATTGGATCTATAATGACCAATGGAGCTTACAAACCAAGAAGTGGCCCCCCACCTTTCTAAATCTCAACTTCGGCGTGTGGTTGCTAAATAGCGGTGCCGAACTTGTTTCAAGGTGTGTTTTCATTTTTTGTGATTACTGAAATTGGCGACTTGATCTTATAATTGGTGCAATTTCATAGATGAAGATTTCAGGACTCCTACATGGGGGTGGCAACTTTCCTTAGTGATGCACTACAAACATAGGTGGGGAGGCCCTAGGTCGGTGGGAGCCCTTTTGGTTCAAAAGCAAGGAGTTTAGTTTGAAAAATCAAATTCACAAGATTCGCAACACCGATTAAGGAAGTTTACCGAAGGAGTGTTTCAATTTTTGCTACGAAGGGCAGGGCAGGCAATAGGGGGAAGGGGGGATTGCACAGGGACCCGGTGCGGCCAAGGGAGCCCGGTACTAAAAGGAATAAACCCTCCGCCCAGTATACGTTAGCAAGATATGTAAGCCTTACCAAAATGATGTCTTACCAAAGAGTGTGGGATTACCAAATTAGATTATCAGATTAGTTACCAAAGAGTGTGAGTGGTGCCTTACCAAATGATGACCATAACTATCATATCATGTAACCCAGTTATGGCCACTTCCATGGCCAAAGCTGGAAAAACTATTTTGAAATAGATACAAGTTATGATCACTTTATTTACTTGTAAAATTTACAAGTTACACTTACTATAACTGAAAATAATGAAATAACAAGGTTCTGTCTCATATTTAAATACCGTAAAACCTTCCAGTTATAAATAGATTCTATGGATTGAAGTTGATGCAAGTGAATAATCCTTCCCACAATGCTGATCAGCGCAAAAAAAAAAAAAATGTCGCATCTTCTTATCACAAGTTATGATCAGCTAATCACAGCCTATATAAAGTAACTAGTCTGTAGTTTGTTGAAATCTGAAATTTAATTGGCTTTACTTTCAAGCTTAGAAACATAATAAAATTTGTGAAAGTGGCCATAACAAGGGTTGTGGCCATAACTGGGGACTCCGCCCTACCTCGTTACGCTTAAATTAGAATCACTTTTTTTAAAGCTTCTTGAAGGCCTCCCTTATATACATATTTTTTAATTGTTATGTTCCTGCCTACTAGTACTTGTTACTGTGTTAAACTTTATAATTAAACATTATTGGTAATACTACATTTAATGCAACTCAACTTTGAAACTTGCTGTAAAACTTTAACACTGTACCTTTGGTGTAGGAAAACATTGATTATGTTATCATTGCTGCAGACAATCAAACTGAATTGTAAATAATAAAACGGGTTTGTCAGACTTACACTGTCCATAGTCATATTTCCTGGATTCTCAGTCTGATTCAGCGATTAGGTCTCCTCACTAAGTTTCTCTTTAAATAAATACCTCATGAAAATTTATAGAAACATGCTGTGGTAGCTTCACCTGTTGACCAATTGGTAGTTGTGTTAACCCTGTGAAGGGTCACAATACCTCGTAAATCTTACAAAGAAAAGAAACATCATTTCCTTGTCTTGATTGTCAAGCAAATTAAGGCACTCCGATTCATATGAAGGGTCCTCAGTTTGGTTCTGGGCTGGCATGGTGTCTATTTTTCGTCTTTACAAAGAAATAAAAAGCTTTAGTTCAAGTATGGATGTCAAAAATACTCTCCAAAAGCAACTATAAATCTTTAACTCATTTGTAAATCTTTGTCTTAGTCATTTTATTTAGCCTCTGACTTTCTCTCTTCATCCTTCTCATTTGTAAACCTTTGTTGCATTCATCTTATCCTCTGTTTCGCCATTCCTCTCATTCATAAATCTTGTTCATCCTGTCCTCTCTCCATCCCTCTCATTCATAAATCTTTTATCTCATTCATCCTCATCCTCTGTCTTGTCATCTATCTCATTCTTATATCTTTATCTTGTTCATCCAAGCCTCGCTCTATCCTTATAATTTTTAAATCTTTACCTCATTTACTCTCCTCATTTTACCTCATTTTTTTTTTGCCTCTCTCTCCACCCCTCTTTATCTACTCCACTCTCTTGTTTTTCCTACTAGTGATTCTTTATAGTAGTTTTGAATTCCTAATTCCTTAAAGCTTTTGATTTTTATTTATATAAATCGAACACTACGCAGATTAAATTAAACAACAATATAAATCAACGTTTATTGGCGTAGTGATACCAGCGCCGATGTTATGGCGTGATTAGATGGTGAAACGTTCGAAAGAAAATAAATATTTGTGCATTCGGTGGGGCCTGAACCCACAACCTTCCACTAGCCGGGTGGAGGTTCTACCATCTGAGTTACGAACGACAACATTTAATCATACAATTTTTTTTTTTTGCCATACACGTTTATGTAGCTCAAACTAGAGCTTTTTTTTATATTTGGAGAAAAAGAGACACCGTCCTCATCCTGGATTCGAACCAGGGTCTCCGCGTTGAGCTCGCGGTGTCTTGACATACTAGACGAATGAGAACAAGAACAAACGCATTTTTCTCCGTATATGAGGATGTAAGATATTATTACCCTTCACAGGGATAACACAATTGCCAAATAATGGTCAACACAGAAAAGATACCGTACATCCTAATATATGGAGAAAAAGGCGTTTGTTATTGTCCTCATTCGTTTAGTTAATCAAAACCTACAGGCTTCTGAGGGACTCTATTAAAATCGGATGAATATGCCCTATCAAATATAAAAATAGCTCTAGTTTGAGCTATATGTACGTGGGTGGCAAAAATTATTGTATAATAAATTCCCCCACGAAAAACTCACAAAAATCTCGCCCCGGAGGCTTTTCTGTGTTGACCATTATTTGGCAATTGTGTTATCCCTGTGAAGGGTAATAATATCTTACACAGCATTTAATCTCTTACGAACGTATTTAAAGATTATTTACTGAAGCCAGTCATTTTGCAGGATGTGGTAGTACATGGACTACTTTTTCTTCTTCTGAATTTCCCTAATTATTACATTCTGAGAATTCACAATTTTGGACCACTGTGATAATTAGTCTTTAGGAAGGCAGTGTTATCAGCTCACACTTGTATTTGTGACTCAGTTTATGTTCTTGTCACTCACACTGTAGTCTATTTTTTTATGCATTTAGGGCAGACAGTATCAATAAAAAAATTGTGCGATATCGCTGTTGGAGAGGATGTAGCAGTCATTGGTACAATATTTAAGCACATGGAATTGCAGCCAAGTATTTTGAAAGAAATCAGTGAAGAGGTATGCTATATGCACTGTGTGATAGTTCATGAATATTTTTAGTAATTGCTATAAGAAGTAATTATAATTACATTTTGTAATTAATCTGTTTAGTAATTACTTTTAATTTGCATTAATGATTTTTTCATTTAACCCTAGATAGTATAGGTGGGAAAAATAAAACCAGGATAGATTGAAGGGTACAAGAATAGATTAACGAGTTGAACAACACACAAACTGAAAACTATTTATGCAAATATTCATTAAACATGGCAAACATGTCTTTTTTTCAGTGTGATATCTTTTTTGGCTTGTCACTGACAACTCACAGTTCACATTTATCCACTGTGTGACATTGGGAGCATAGCATTGCAAGCAGTTTATTCGCGGTAGGGGTACTGTATACCCTACCTGTGCTGTCTAGGGTTAACAATTGTTATTAACAGTTGTTTTTTACTAATTGTGATTGAAGTATTTAATGATTATTTTTGATTTGTTTAATAAATGTTTTTCATGAAATTGACACATTAATAATTTGGTAATAAATGGTTTGATGATTACTAATTTTAATAATTTTTTAAATGTCGACATCAGAGTCTAGAAAATGTTTAATATATTTATTACATTTTCAGGCCAATACTGTACAGAGTGCCTCGATTTCACCTAATAGTTATAAAATGTGGACTATATATGCAGTGAAATCTTATTAACGTGATTTACTTTTAACAAAAACTGTTTTTTAAATCCCTGTCAAAATGAATAACTTAGTAGCATGATCCTGTCCTTTTCATGTAACACAAATTACTTTTAGCGTGAAATTTCTTTTTGTCCCCCATGTATTTGCATTAATGAGGTTCAACTGTGTATATATATATCATCATCGACAACTGTTTTCAATCCACTGCAGGATGGAGTTCTTTCTGTTATTACGCATACATGTAGTACGGTGAAAGAAATACAGAGGAAACAGCCTTAAACTCACCTTGTTGGCCAGATGGATTGGCAAGCTGGACCTCCAGTTTAACGAAGAATCCAAACTTCGGTCACAATAGCCAAAGTTCTGCGCTAAGACACTGCCTCCTAAACTACTTATCCTCTAAATTTAGGAGGTAGTGGCTAAGATGGGACTTATTGTGTGCGTCTATCCCCACCAGCCTCCTACAAAGTGACCACTACTGATGACACTTTTCAGCGGTGACCGGTCGAATGCCAGTATTCTTAGCAGAGTACGGCTATGGGACATAGACTGTATATATTTTTTTTTTTCATGAAGTTTTTCTGTGTGCTCTAATTGATGTTAATGATAAATTTTGTTTGTATATGTGTATTTAAACTTGTCCCAGAGTTCGTTAAGTGGGATCATTTTAATTACAATCCTCCTGTAACTGCAATGTAATAGTTTTTAATTGAAGTTAGATTTTATACACATGTTACTCTTGAACTGTATTGCTACCTCATGCATATTGATTTAATACAATTTGTATGAATTAATCAAACTTTAATAGGAGATAGAAAGCACCAAAACAAATGTTTTCCTTAGTGAATGCATGTATGAATTTATATTAGGGCTCACGTGAATCGGGAGAACCTGGAATTATCATAGAATTATTTGAAATTGTCCCTAAAAGTCGAGGGAAAACAAGATCTTTTAGTCGAATCTGGAATAGTCAGGGAAAACTTATTTAACCTTTGCTCTGAATAGCTAAATTTCACATGAACGTGAAGTTATTTCCCTTCAAAATGGAAGTTCAATTCAAAGTTTTGTTTGTGATTAGTTGGAATTTTTTTGGAAAAACTTTGAAAAGTTGTGGAGTTTTTTTTCTTCCCCCATGAGTAGGAACTCTGGTATATGTTAATGAATGTATGCTATGCAACATGTGCAAACACAATTGTTTTTTATATGCTGCTAACATACATTACCCAGATGTATAATGATATATGCTCTATTGAGGAATTTTTACATGCATTTCATCTTCAAAGCTTCGATTACTGTACTCTGGAGAATTACCCTTTGTGTGTAGAATTTGCAGGCTGGTTCCTGGATGGTCATACTCTCATCTCTGCTTAATTCATTCTGGACACACATTCATTAACAAAAAGAGGTCTATTTTAGTGTTTCCTATCTTCCATCATAGCTTTTACAGATAGCTTAGAATCATCCGGTATCGCTCGACAAATCGCGGCAAATTATTCTGCCTAAAAAGGAAAATCTAGGAGTCCAATAGGAAAAGGTTTTTCTTACTTGCCAACTGTACAAACTCAATTACCTAAGTTGACCAGGTGATTGTATTTGTTGAACCCTTTAGGGCAGGGTGTCCAGGCTAAAGGTGTGGTGGTTATATGCCATCTTAAATTTGGCCTAAAATCCCTTCTAGCGACTCCAAGGGTCATGTGAAAATTCCATGTAAGACATATTATCTCCAAACGCGGGAGCTTAAACCAAAAGACATTTGTAGTATACACATTAATCAATTACCAGATGTAAAATTTTAGCCAATCCTGGCTCAGTATGTAACCACATGACTTTTATGTGCCAGTAGCAAGTGGAGGTATAAACCCTAAACGTCAGTTGAGAAATGTTTTCAACCCAAGAACATTCATTCTCTTAGCTCTCCACCCTTTGGAGACGTAACATGTGTCTATCTTTTGCTTGAAGTTACATCTAAGCATCCAACAACGTGTGCATCATCTCTTAGCAACTGGCTGATGTTATCCACATGTATGCTGTTAACCTTGCTTCCTGCAATGAGTCTTCTTCTTACGACTTAATAAATATTTTTTTTGTCATGCTTATCTAAGAGTGTTCATTATCACCTTCAGTAACCTTCTGATGGAATTGTCTGCAATCAAGTTTCTCTTTAATCTGCAGCAACAACAACCATGGACTACCTGATGTGCATTGTAGGCAATAACTAATAGCCTCAAAGCTATCCAAAAGTAATGGCTTATATTAAGAGAACCATACATGATTAGTTATGGAAGTTCTGTGCCATCCATAGGGGATTGCTCTAAGTTTTTTGGTTGTGCATGTGCACTGTCAACAGTTCCATTGAGCCACTTTTTACGGCAGTTATATGCCAACTTGTGGTTAGGGATGCACAAAAATTAAATAGAACCGTCGGTCCATTTTGTTTCACAGAATCGATGGTGACAGGACACATTTACCTTGACTCATTGGAAACTTCGCTGTTCTACAGATTCCTCCAAATTTCAGTTTTCAGTAAAATGGCATTCCACCACATTTTCATGGAGATTTTAGCGAGTTTTAGAATAAGACCTTTTCTGGACATTGGATCAGAAGAAGAGGCCCCACCATTTGGCCTCCCAGATCTTCGGACATAAAGCTGTTGGACTTTTTTGCTTGGGGCTTCATTAAAATGATTGTGTACCAAACAAAGTTTGCAGTTTGGATGTTTTGAAGCAGTGTATCATTGCAGCACTTGATTTAATGATACCTCAGATACTACTAAACACCTTGCAAGAGATTAAGTACCATTTGGATAGGTTCAGAGCCACTAAATGGTGCTCACATTGAATTTCATTAACTTGCAAAGGAATTTGAGGAGTTGCCCACTTTAATGCAATTAAAATTTATAACTAATCACATATAGTACTCTTAGTTTAGACCAGTGGTTCTTCAACTGTGGTCAGCGGGATTGTATCAGGGTGTCCGCAAGATCCTCCCCATGTTCCACAAAGGTTCGAAAAAACACTAAAAAAAAGAGCATTTGCTCTTTAATGCTAAGAATAAATTATGAGGGGACGAAAAATTCTTTCCTTAAATAGTGAAAATTAGTGATGAAACACTAGAAATAAATATGTATGATGCAAATTCCGGGCTTTAAACTTTGAGTTAATTCTTGGGGGTCTGCGAGGGTGAGTGAACTCTGAAGGGGGTCCACGATCTTGGAAAGTTGAAGAACCGCTGGTATAGACCATTACTTTTGGATGCCATTAGCCCGGACACCCTGTATGTGTGTATGTATATATATAAAATTATTATTTTTTTGTTTCTTGTAGCATCATTTGATCACTCAACCAATTGGTCATTGTTATGTTGATGATGATGATTTCTTGATTTTGGAAGATGATGTTCAACGAATTACTCTAAAAGGAAATGTTTCTCCTGGCACACATGTGACAGGTATATAATAACATATACTACAATAATATACATATCGGTAGTGTTGTGTGACTTTTTACTTCAGTGTTCTACTCACGCTATCCTTAACTCATTAAATCTTGACTTCTTCCCTATAAAAAGGAAATGAAATAAATGAAAAAGGAGGTAAATTGCGAGTGTGTGTGTCTTTGAGTGGCTAATTTCATAAACGATAATCAGTCTGAGACCCCACGAAAACATCACAGTTCATATAAAGAGTATTGGATCCCAAGGCATGAAATTCAGACAATGCCTAACTTATCAAATATTGTAGGCTAGGGCATAAAGATAGATGGGATAGCGAAATTTCGGTACATGCTTTTAAGAAATCGTTAGATATAGATTTTAGCAGGGTGTCTGCTCATCTGGCAAACCTAGAAAGGTCAGGGAAAAGTCAGGGAAATTTGAAATACAAAGGCCAAAGTCAGGGAAATTTGAAAGTCATTGTTATAATAAATAACTTATTAAAATAATTTTCCTGAACTGTGCTTTTCATACCACATTGCTTACTGAAAAATTTGAAAAACTTGTACTTTTGACTAAACTTCTTCCAAAAGTTACCATTTTGCACCAAAACTAATATAATTTATATAAAATTATTAAGC
>QLNU02015359.1:19606024-19630524 GCA_006491805.2 Dysdera silvatica
TTTAGCTAAATTACCTAATTTGTAAGGGATTTTGATCATATCAATCTCTTTTTATCTATATAGTCATACACACTTCAAACGGAAATAGAAAATCAGCTTTGCGATTATATAGTTAAACTCTTTTATAATGGACTTGAAAAGGGTGGAATGGAAATGTTGCTGTAAATATTTAATTAGTGAAAGTTTTTAGTGTAAAGAAATACACTTTTTAATACAGCTTTTGAATTTGTAAATTCACTATAATTGAGTTATAAATGGCTTTGTGGTTTGCATTAATGGAATTTATGGCCTTAAAACTTATTTTGATTACGCAAATTTTAATCCATTGTGTGTTGTTTACTGTAATTAGGGACTGAAAATCGATTAAGATTTGGTCTGGAAACGTGGAAAAGTCAGGGAAGTTTGAAACAGAATTTGGGTAGACACTCTGTCTTAGTGAATTTTTCAAACAGTACTTCAAACATTTCTACTAAAACTGTACCAGAGACATTTTTTGATTCTTTGAAAACAAAAATATCGGGGCTGGTATAACAAAATGTAATTTTTTATTGCTGTAATTTCCAGAGTATTTTTCCACATAAAAAATCCTATGGCAGATTTTTAACTATAAGTATTTAATAACGTCAAAATATTCCAATGAAATCGACACAGTGGTTATAAAGAAACAAGAATGGACATTTTGCAAATTGTGATTTAGTCACAACACTTTTGATTTTGTCCCATAGGAAAAGTAAGATAAATTAAATTCCGTGTAGATTAAATAGTTTTTCAAATATCATGATGCTTACCTAATTTTGTTTGGCATAAAGTGTAGTTTTCCAAGTAAATAAAAAACAAAAAGGAAGACAATTTTTAGTTACATTTTTGTCCTACCTTCTTACTTTAAATGATTATTCAAAATGTTGCAAATTTGCTGCGCCATTCTCTGATGATGGTCTGCAGCAGAAACGCCAAACTGAGACGGATATCTGCAGATTTTGAGCAGCCTGCAGATTATTTTATAAAACTGGCGGCGACCCTCCCTCCTCTCCCAAAAAAAGAAAAAAAGTTCTTTTAGTCTGATTTGCCAAAAACAGGAAGAAAATAAACGCATTTGTGAGCGACCCCTTTCTTTGATCGCTGTTCCGATGTTTTGTTAACTAAAGGCGGCTACACACGTGCCGATTTATCGTACAGATTTTCCCTGGGTGTCCACACAAACTAGGATTTTCCCATGCTGTCATGTTCTGTTGAGGCTAAAAGAATCGTTCTTCAAATTGATTCGTCAAATCGAACAATTCGTTGTTTGATCATTGGGATGATCGCAAAGCCCGTAAAAACTGCGGATTTTCATCATACACATGGGTGGATTTTCATCATACACATGGGCGGTTTTTCTCTCTGCCGCCTGCCTCCCTGCAATAAATCGTTATGTGTGTAGCCGGCTTTATACTATTTTTCCCATCCCAACTCCCCCTAAAGTATGTATTCATGTAAAATAAGGCTTTTGTTTAAAATAAACTCAATTATTTCTTCTATTTTAAAGAGGGAAGTGAGAAGTAAGGGGCTAATTAACAAATTCTGGCAGGGCAGATATCGGAAATCGCATCTGGTCTGTTGCGACTTTGAACTAGTGCACGTGGCTGGAGTTCAAAAAAAGATCTTCAAATTGAAATAAGAGGGGAAGTCGAAAGTTTGGTTCTGGTTTCAGTTTGCCATTTACTTGTTTTTCAATTTATTTAAGTATTGAGAATGCTAGATCGTCTTGATTATGGATTGCATATTTAGAGATTTAGGGGTTATTATGACCCAATGTGAAAAGCCCGGAATTTTGGCTGTGGATCCAGGGTCCCGTAAAAAAAAAAGGTCCGTCTTGCCCCCTCTCTCTTTTAAGAAGATGCAAAACTGATTTGAATTTGAGCTGATGCTATTGCTAATTCACAACATTTTACGTAATTAAAACATTTTAATGGCAGCATTTAACATGCAATGTGTAGCCTACTCCAGGAAAAATTTTAAATCATAGTGGGGGGAGGATTTGAATTTATCTCTAGGCTACTTCAAATAAAGGCATCCTATCCTTTCACCTTTCAGGGATCCATATTTTGAAAATTTTTGTCATAATACATATTTAAGAAAAAGAAAGCAAAGCATTCTTAGTTACATTTTAATTAAAAGAAATATGAATAAAGCACATTTATTTATTTTTTAAAAAAGTGTAATTTTAACCGCATTCAATGTTTAATTAAGAAAGTAAGTTACAATATTTTCAATAAAAATTAAGTGTTGCAGTAATAAAAGCTACAGTTTTATTATTCAACTGTGGTGAAAGTTTAGTCTTGGCTATTTTGAAATGTTTAATTTTACGAAAAACAATATATGATTATTTTCTTAAAATATAAATATGAAACAAGGTCCCAGGTATGTTATATTTTATTATATTTTCTTGGGACCTTTCATTGTAGAGTCTAATATGATGTACTTTTAGTATATATTGTCTGTATTATCGCTGTAGTTACACAGTATATTGTTATTATGACTTTACAAATGAAGAATAAATAAAGCAGTGATTTTGTTTGAAAATACAACAATATTAAATATTTTAGTTTTAATATTTATTATATTTTTTCAAATTTCTATGTTTATGAAAAACAAAGAAATTTTGACAAAATGCCTGTGTATTTTATGCAAACTTTAAAAAAAAAATTACACTGCAGATTATTTTCTAATGCCAAAATCAGTGTCGCAGACTGATAGAAAACTTTCTGCTACTGAGGATGATGGATAGTTAGTTTTTCATTCAAAACATTTGGTTAGCAATGTTTCGAATTTATAAATAATTTAAAACGTTTTTTTTTTCCACGTGCAGGCATAGTTGTAGCTGTTTTAGGATGTGCTCAAGATGATGGGACTTTCACTGTTGCTGATATCTGTTACCCCTCTGTACCAATACCTGTGAAACGCCCTCACTTAGAAGAAGACAGGTGATGTGCTCGAATTATGTGTGTTATTAAACTAAACAACTCTCATGCAATATACCAAATTAGATATATGTGCTATATTAAAAACATAATTCCATGAGAGGATATACAGAGTCCCATACATCTGGAAGGGAAGTGTCAGGTAATTTGAAATCATTCCTAAAAGTCAAGGAAAAATAAGATTTTTTGGTCAAACCTGAAAAAGGAAAGCCTTTGAATTTCTGTTTCGAATAGCTAAATTTCCCCACAAACGTGGAGCTGCTGTCCCCGCAATCAAAATTCATTTGAAAGCTTTGCTTATGATTGGTCTAGGGATTTTGCCGGAAAAAGTCTGGAGAAAGACCTGGAAAATTCAGGGAATTTTTTGCTCTGAGTGGGTGGGAGCCCTGATACATATAGAATGAGCTGAAGTGAATCATTGATATAAGCCATAATTTTTTAATTCAGCCTTACATAGTGAAAATCGTTCTGCGAAGTGAGTTGAAGGGCATATTAAGTTATTTATCTGGTTCCATTTCATACATTATTTATTCCTGGGACATAAAGGGAAGATGCAAGGTTAAAGGAAGAGAAATAAATATAACTTGGTGTTAAAATGTCTGAAATAAGTGAAAAAAACAAACAAAATTGATGGTTATTTATATGTTAAGGGGTTTTCCTCTTGATTTTTAAATTATTAGTGTTGAAGAATGATTATTAATGCTTGACGGAAAATTTTTATCATCATAGCCGATGATGTGGTACTATTAGATGATAAATTGTTTTTTATATATATATGCTGTAAGTGTCTGTCTTCTTACTCAAACTATTAAACGGTTGTAATAGACCTAGCCCTATCTTTCTTCTCTAGGAAGATACTTTAAATGATCATTTCATTGATCCGAGAGTCAGAGTGGCTACGAATGAATACAACAATTTCAACATGGACGTTTATTTTGAGCATGTAGGGAATACATCCATGTGTTCCGGGTCACACATTAAGTTTATCAAACGTAACTTGGCCTTCATATATGTTCTTGGTTCCACTGGGGCAGCTCACAGTATTCACTAAAAAAATATTCTATATGTTACTAAAGTTTATAGGTATAGTAATAAGCTAACAAAGTTAAACCAAACAAATGTTAAAAGTAAAGTCATAACCTGGATTTAGTAATCTAGAGCCTGTCCACTCTAACATTTCTACACAGACATCAATTCAGCCAGTGCCGCTTCCGTAATAGAACACCATTCAGTGCAGGCAATCTAAGGGAATTTAGACCAAATGTTGCATGGCAAAGAGTTCAAACAGGAAGCTTAAGTCACTTTCCGTAACTTCTAACTTAGCACTGAAGTCTACAGTTACCCTTGCGCCTCAAATTATGTGCAACGAACCCTGAAACAACTCCAGTGCTTTCTTAACTATTTTATGCCTATCAAGGTTACACTTTCAACTAACGTTAATATATTAACAAACTACCTAACTAGCACCTGTCCCTGCGCCACAAGACATTTACAGTCACTAAACAGTTCAATTCTAACATTAACTAAATAAAGGTTATATTTGAACACACTATTGAACATTAATCAGTAACGAAAGGTAAAGTAAATTGCTAATTGTAACAGTATTACGTCACCAAGATCTGTTCTGTACTCAGTCCTCTTTGTAGTTAATGAAGCTGGACAGGTGCACCTGCTTGCTTATTAAGTTGCAGTTCCGTGAACGTAACAATTCGGGGATTCTATCCTAAGCTGGCTCGCTCTGCATCTACGCTTTTTGTACCGACTTCCAGTTACCAGGGAGTGGACACGGAAGTCCAAGCCCAGCCAGAATACATTGAGAATGCTTTCTTGAACTAATTCCAAGAATCCACGGGGTTTCAATTCAACTACGTACTTAAGTGAACAATATCTAAAAATCATGACCTGGACTCCTTCGAACCTTTGACAATGAAAGGCTACTGGCCACCACAGTTTGCCACGATTGCTCTTACTCCGTTGGCCGCTTACTGCTCGAAACTCGATAACTGCCCAAATTCGAAACTGAACAACACAGCCTACAATTCTCGTTAAATAGCGTGTCACTATCTACATAACAGATTTAAAGTGACGTCACTGAGTAAAAACATGAAAAATTCCTAAGGAAAGTTGGCCCCCACATGTTCATGACCGTTACAATGAGATACATTATTACTCATTTCTCGCAGAGAGGAGGATGACAGGTCATCTGTAGCTCAGGTGGAAGTAGCTTTTGGCTGACTACCAAGAGGTCATGGGTTCGGTTCCCAGCAGGCACCGTGAAATCATTCTTTTCTTTGTGAGCAATTATATATTATATAAATCATATATTACAAAAATACCCCCTTCTGGCTCCATGTGCTTACCCTGTGAAGGATAGTATATCATATATAAAAAACAATTTATCATCTAATATTAATTGAGTTCATTTATTTATTTATTTATTTTTGTACATTGCAGTAGAATGGTGACCTTTAAATTACTCTTTGAAGAGATTATATTTTTGTTTAAAAATTGTTCGTATTTAATATATTTTTGTTTAAAAATTGTTCGTATTTAATATATTTTTGTTCAAAAATTGTTCGTATTTAATATATTTTTGTTTAAAAATTGTTCGTATTTAATATATTTTTGTTTAAAAATTGTTCGTATTTAATATATTTTTGTTTAAAAATTGTTCGTATTTAATATATTTTTGTTTAAAAATTGTTTGTATTTAACTAGTTGTAATAAAAGTTCAATATCAATAAATAGGTTTAACTCTAATTAACATGCATTAAACATATTTGGGGCTTTTCAGTGGTACAATGGTCACATGTTCACCAGGCATGCCATTATCCAGGGTCCAATATGATCCTTAAAAGTCCTTAATTTTTTGGTCCCTAAAAGTTCTTATTTTTGTCTATAATCTGCAAAAAAAGTCCTCAATTTTGTTCTCCTATTGCTCAACATTTCTCTGAAGTGCGTTTGTTTCAATTTTTATTACTCCCATTCTTCTCACAGCATGAATCAGCATAAAGAACGAATACGAAATTCACACCATGCAGGTTGTCATATGCCTCTTGTGAGCAATAGGAATACACATAGAGGAGAATTCCCTGTGCGAGTATCCATAAAGAACTCCCCCCCCCTAGAAACATTGCTGGAGCATTAGAACAAGAATCACCAGTGCATCTGACCCCTCTTCAAAACCTAAATTTGAAGTGCAAGGTGTTTCAGGCATGGGGACCTTTTTGCCTCCTCCCCGCCACACTGTATATTTTATAGTTAGCTATTTCCGTTGTAAGTTTTACACTGTACTGTGTCAGGAGCAGACCCATCGGGTAATTAGGGAAATTCACATGCCAAAACCATAAAAATGCTGTGGAAAACGGTTATACGAGCACCACCCACATATACCAACTGAATTTTAACGAAAAGCGTGAATTCCACCCCCTGAAATCCCTCTCTGGATCCATCTCTGGCCGTTGGTGTATACAGTGTTCATCCCAGTCATTTTTAGAAGGACGGATAGTCATCACCTGGTCTTCAAAGTTAAGCTACCTATCTAAGAAAATATTTCTTGACAGAAAATCGTGAAGGAAGGGGGAGTGGCAGAGGGGGTGCATTCATGATTACCTTTTATGCATTATTATAAAATAACAATATTTTATGAATTAATTTATTTTATTTGAAGAATTTTTTTATTTTTCCACTGTTTGGGAAGATTGTTGCTGTGTTTTACGGATTTTTCCTGATTTAAAGTTCAGGTAAGTAGTGGAGTGCTTTCCTGAGAAGAGTGGACTGATGAAATTTTATAGTAAAGATTGACTAGAATTTAAAAGAGAGCATAAAAAAGAAACAAAAGAGTACCCTTTTTCAATTTTACACCCCTTTATAATAAACCAGGGCCGCCTTTGTCCCCATTCTAGCACAAATGGTGCAGATATTCTGTTCGGTTCAGGGCTGCAGTCAGATTATTTGTACAAGATTCTTTGTTTGCTTACAATGCATTAGTGTTTTGATGTATTACTACAGTAAAACCTCTCTACAACAATATTATACGGACCGAGAAATATTATCGTTGTAGAGGGAGTTATTGTTATAGGGAGGGTTCATTATACAGTAAAACCTCTCTACAACACTATTATACGGACCGAGAAAAATTATCGTTGTAGAGGGATTTATCGTTATATCGGATATCGTTGTAGGGAGGTTTTTACTGTATACTTAAAATACTAACTATTTAAAGAGACTAAAAATTTGGCATTAATTAATACATTTCGTAAGAGATTTTTCATTCAGTCAATGATGGGTCCTGCAGTAGTGCAGTGGTAACATGTTCGTCTAATGTGCTGTTATCCTGGATTCAACTCCCAACGGCACACCCCTCCCCTCCTCCCAAAAATATAGATTACCATCAAACTTCTAACTGTTGTTCAGGGTTGATTTCCTAGGCCATAGGAGGTTTGGAATCTTCGGAAAGCTATAGATCCTGGTGCAGCATGACCCTTGTTGTCCTTATGGCGTAAAACTCACAAACGAACATGAGTTAATGATTGATATGGTGATCTACTAGAGAACAAAGGCAGAACTCTCAAAAAGGAGGAAAGAAAAGAGATGATAGTCTTCCCTTGTGACATTTTTACATTTTTTTTAATTCAGCCTATTTCCTTTAATTCTAGAACTGGAGCCACACTGTTTGTGGCAGTGATCTGTCCATCGATCGAGAGAGAGATTCAATTTGGTGAGGGTACCCTAACGACATTTTTTGGAACTTTTTGTTTTTGCATTCTTTCATGACGAAGATGCCATATTTTTGACCGACTGTCGTCTCTCAAATGAAAAAAATGTGTACACAGTACTCCTTTATGGAATTTCTCCAAACTTTTTCAAAAATTGAACTACCTCAAAATCTACAGCTAGAATTGTGCTGTCTTCGATGTTCAATTCTGTCCTTCGAAGGACATTTTAATTGCTTGTAAATGTACATTAATTAAAATTATTAGCTTTTTATTATACCCATTAGCTTTTAATTATCGACCTTATTTCGATTTATATTGTCTTGTTTAAAGCTAACTGCTTGACCACTTTTAAGGAATTACCTTTCATTCTCCACAACTGTTTGTTTGTTTGTTTGGATTTTTTATGGCGCAAGAGCATCTGGGCTATACTGTGCCAACAACTCTTGTTTCAAAATTGTTATTACTCCTGAATTCTAACAGTATCATCGGTTAACTTTCCATGAATGAACTATACATAACCTCCATAGTATATACAGACACAGTAAATTAGAACCAGATCTTAAGCTGGTTGGTTAGACCAATGGGTGTGTCCCTGTCTTTTGTAAGATGGTCTTGTTAACCTCACTGTGAGTTTGAGGTGATTCTCATTCTCACAGTCAGATGCCCCCCTTTTATTATTTCTCAAGAAATTTAACAACTAGATGGGGCTTCTGAACAATTAAAATCCCTAGAAATGCAGACACCCCATGGCGAATGTTTCCGCTTTTCTCACACGAACTACAGAAACTTGACATCTTTATGTGTTTAGGTGCCTGGCCCTGATGGATGTTCGACCAGTTCTTTCGGCCCAATCAAGGACTAAAACCTCCCACGTCACAAACGAACTGACCAATCATATCGTGTGGGCGTTTACAATACTCTGTTGAACTTTTAACTTCATTATTTTTAAGACACACATTCCTGCTCCATCAATCGTGGAATGAGCACGCTAGAATGCGCTCCAAGAATCAATTATATTTTCACATGTTGTATATGATCCAGTGTCCAATAAAATTATAATGATCAGGTAAAGCGCTTCTTTACAGCTCTTCAAAATATTTTCCTTCTGAGAATTACAGTCAATCATTCCAATCACACCGTCACGACGACGACCTAAGACACCTCAGCAAATTTCAATGGTTAAAGAAAAAGAAAAGAAAATAGAGTTCTTATCGATTAGCTATTAACTGCAGCGTGAAGGTTTAATCCATAGGCCTTAAGAGAATCAGATTCCAAGGGAAAATGTGCGTTTTGACATAGCATAAGCTTTGCTATTTTTATATCACGAAAAACAAACATCATAACTAGTCTAAATCCTGTTTTGTTTTGTAAATAAGTAATATATGGGAATTTAAAAAAAAATTGTTTTAAATGTACCATAAAGCTGAGACAATTTGTAACTATATAATTTAAATTTTTAAATATAGGTTTGAATTCTGCTGGATTTTAAATGAAATGTATTTTTCCTCTTTTTTTCTCAGATATGTCATGATTGTGTCTGGATTAGGTGTAGGTTCTCCTGATACAATGTTTCCACTTCAGCTTCTTGTCGATTACGTTACAGGTCTCATTGGTGAAGAATCTGATCAGAAGACAGTTTCAAATATTGTTCGCATAATCATTGCTGGTAACAGCATCAGCGAAAACTTGAAGGATATGGATTTTTCAAGTAAAGTACGCATTAAAAAGGATAGAGAATGCTGAGCATTATAGCATGTATTATTGTTTATTATATATGTTGTAGTTATATGCGTCACATCATTTTGAAGTTAGAATATGTGTACTGTATGTTCATGGACTTTGCTTGCCACTATTTTAATCGAGGATTTCACCATGACCTTAGTAACGTCTCTTATAAGTGAGAGTTTTTTCTTATATCTGTGGATAAAATAACCATTGTCATATTTGACCATTATTATTCTGCTTCTGGATGTACTGTTTTTTACGTGTTGTTCATACCTACCAACTTGGATGCATTAAAAAAAATTTGTCCACTCTGAAAATTATATGTCAAAATATAATCAATGAAGTTTTCTACATACCTTGCAATAATTTTTAATTATGTATTTAGTATTTATAATTAAATAAGCTTTGTATATAAAATATATCCCAGCTAGCAATTTGTGCAACAGAAACATGATGTTTTCTCCCTATTGTAAACTAGGGGTCAAAATTAACTTTTTAAATCAGGTGCACAAGTGCACCCAAGTCTTACGACTTACGTGCATAAAATACTAGTTAAGTGTACAAGTAACGAACAGAATAGAAAGTAAACCTCAACATTAAAAATGGGAAAAATGTAAGTATAGAAATTATTATTAAACATATAAGCTGAAAAAATACCACTTTTCAAAATAATTGAACATTCATTTGTAATAAAAAAAAATTCAAAGCAAATGCAGATACATTGAGAAAATTATATAAAATTATTCCGTAGGTCACTATTCTTGAAAAAAAAAAGTAAGTAGCCATAGTTTGGAATAGTTAGGTGCACTGCATGCACCCAAATTAAAAATTTACATGCATATGTAAAATTTCATGTGCACAGTGCACCCGCTAATTTCGAACCCTGTCGTAAACCTATTTTATATCTAATATATGTTGCTACTTGTATGTTTGATACCGAGAACTTGTAACTTTCTTCCTGCCAGTCCATATTTAAAGACGAGGTCCCCAAACTTCTTCTGTCATTGACCCCTTAAAATATTTATAGGTAGTATAACAACCTCCACTCCATTTTAATATCACATGATAATAATAGGAAAAGTCGTGATGTTTTAGTTTGATTTGATGAATTGTATGGTGTTTGTTATTTATATTAACATATATCTAATTAGATGCATTACAGTGGTACCTTCATTGAGTTATTAAAGTTAACTGATATTGTTAACGAGATGGATATAGTTGGTGGCCCTTAGAAAGATTAGCGATACTGGGTTTAAGAAGGTTAAAATGTAAACACTGAAAAACTATTATGAGAGGAGGTATGTGCTTATCAATATTTATTTTTTAGGCCAATTACCTAACACGGAAAACAAAGGCTGGTAGCGTTGAAGCAATAAAAGCTCTTGATGATATTTTGGCTGCATTGGCAGTAAGTGCTGATTTTTAAATTTGTTCTTGGTAGCAACATTAGATTTATATTCCATTGCTTTGCAGGGAGCCAGCAAGTCATGTCTTTTTTGGTTAAAAATTATTTAAGATATTAGTACCTTTCCCAGGTTTAAGACAATTGCCAAATAATAATGCAGTTTCACCAGGAGATTTCATAACAACAGTTTGACACTGGCATGTGGTTTAAAAATGCAATACTTTGGAAGCCAATCACTCCCTTTGTCAAGTAAAGGCAGAATCAAGAGTAAGTGAAATTCCTAAGTTTATGTACCTGCATATTGGGAATACCCATCTGATGTCATTTGGCGCAGAATAATTCCAACTGTGGAAAACCTGCATATCCAATGATATTAGATGGCTACCCTCAATTCGAGGTTTGGAAAAAGTCTTGTAAGATTCTAGTAGAGGTTTTGAGATATTAACACAGGGTCTGTCTGGAAAGTAATGTCATACATTTTATTGTAAAGCGACTGTTTGCAGCACGCTCTATCATTCACTGGGATCGATGGTGGTGTAAGTCAACTACCAAGTGAGTGCTTGCTCAGTTGTCTCCAAGCTCTCAGAGGTGAAGGACAGGCGATTTCGTAAACCTCTGCTTCGTCTCTTATACAAGTCGCAATGCAGCACTCACTGGAACAAAGATACACGATCAAGTTTTGTGTGAAACTTGGCAAGTTTGTAGCGTAAACTTTTCCAATTGTTCAACAGGCCCTTGTGGATAAATGTTTATCACAAAGGCAAGTCTATAGATGGCACAAGGCGCTTTTGGAAGGCTGTGAAGAGGTCGACAACGAAGCTTATGCTGAACGCCAGTCAAACGACGAAAATGTGACTCTTGTGAAAGAACTTTTGCAAACAGACCGTCGAATGAGTGTTCATTTAATGGCCAACAAACAAATTAAACGAACACTCATTCGATGGTCTGTTTGCAAAAGTTCTTTCACACAAGTCACATTTTTGTCATTTGAGGCGGTTGACGGGCGTCCAGCGTAGGCTTCGTCATCAACCTCTTTACAGCCGTCCAGCGTAGGCTTCGTCATCAACCTCTTTACAGCCGTCCAAAACCGCCTTGTGCCATCTGCAGACTTGCCTTTGTTATAAACACTCATCCCCGAAGACTTGTTGAACCATTGGAAAAGTTTCCGCTGCAGACTTGCCGAGTTTCACATAAAACTTGATCGCCTACCTTTGTTCCAGTGAGTGCTTCATGGCGACTTGTACAAGAGACGAAACAGAGGTTTATGAAATTGTTTGTCCTTCACTTCCGAGAGCTTGGAGACATCTGAGCAAGCATTCGCTCTGTAGTTGACTTACACCACCATCGATCCCAGTGGATGATAGAACGCACTGCAAACAGTTGCTTCACAATAAAATGTATGACATTACTTTCCTGACAGACCTGTATCATGACTTCTTAAGCTGTAAGTCTCCCATGATTCCAGAAAAAGTCTACTCCCCAGATTCGTCACATTCTGATGTAATACTTTCATCGAATGCCAATCTGGTTCGTGACTCTCCCTGAAGACATGTTCAGCCAACTGGTTTGAATTGTCTTCCCTAGCTACCACACGCATATGCGCCTTCCCTCGTAGACGTATCGATCTTCCCGTCTGTCCAACATACACCTTGTCACAGTCTTCACATGATATTTGGTAAATAGCACCAGATTTTTCCTCCTCAGGGACGCGATCCTTAACTTTAAGTAATAGATCACGCAGGGTGTAGACAGGTTTGTAGTAAGTTTTAACAGTCACGCGATGGGAAATTCTAGACAACTGTTCTGAGACACCTGTCACATAGGGTAAAATTACCAATGTCTGCCTGATTGCATCTTCTACATTCCTGTTTCCACCACTAACACCACATTAGTTACATGCAGGGTTCGCAAGTTTTTGACATGTAACAGTTTTAACTGGTTTTATCCATGGTTTAAACTCACATTAAAAACCTGTGTGTCAAAAACTGTCAAAAACCCAACATTTAATCACTATAATAAAACACCTTATGCATATTAGTTAAATGTGTATCACCTACATAAAGACAACCCATACGAAAAATAATTTATAGTACTTATTTATATTTATACGTGGGTGTTGAAAATTATTGTGTAGTTTAGTAAGCTAAGTGCAAAGTCAAGTCATCTTGTTTCTTTGAAAATTTGTCAATCACTTTATTTATATATCAATATGAATATTTCTGTGGGTGTGTATTAAAAGTTTCTCTTCTGTCATCCGCGTTCGAAGCCAAGTTTAACGGCGCTTCAAGGATAAAAAACTACGTTTTTCTGAAGCAACACTTACTGAAAACGTAGTTTAAAGGACGAGAAGCTTGTACAGAGTTACCAGTGGTGACTATTTGCTACCATTTTTGACCGTAGGCGACTATGGCGACTTTTTTTGTTGAAAACAGCTCAAAAGCTACTATTTTCAGCAAAGTGGTAACTTTTTACAAGTGCTGGCAACTATTTCTTCCTTTTTTGTTCATTTTCCTTTTTTTCACTAAGGTTTGCAAACAGTTAATGGTTTTGATGAAATTTGATTATTTGGCGAAAAAAATTATCGTCAAATATTCCGTTTGACTTACGGCTTGTTTAGACAATAGAAAGGGAAAGAAAACGCTGAGAATCCATGCGAGTGACATCTCTGGGGATCTTTTTCTCCATCTGGCATATGCGCAGTAAAACTAAATAAAATATGTTATATAACTAAATAAAATACGTTATATAACTAAATAAAATAATCACAATACAAACAAAAAAGTTTGTTTTTCGAATTTTGAATATGTCTCTCGTTCTATGGTAATTTTTGTTTCATGGGGGCTAATTAGACCGGGGCTTGTTGCTAGCGTAAAACCTGTAGTCATGCTCCCTTTATGTATTACTCACCACAAAGATAGTAGAACCTTATCACTAACTTTACCTGTTTCATATCTGCCAACTTGTAAAGTTTTTGACTGAAATGATCGCAAACTATGATTCATTTATATTTTCAGACCTAAAAAGAAAGCTTAAGAACGATCTAATGGAACTCATTTTTTCTCAATATGTAGCATGTTTGTTGTTTCATTTTTATTGCTATTGTTTTTCTCATAGCACAAGCGTAGCAAACAAATTTGGATTCAAACCATGCTGCACATAATATGGCCTTTTGCGAACAATGAGAACTCTGTAAGAGCATTTATCAAAGGCAGTTGGACTCTTTAAGAAATAATTGTTAGAGTATTCCTTTGAAGCAGAACTGATCGATACAATACTTTACTCCCAAACCCAGATTTGGGGTACTAAATACCTCGAATACAGCAGTAATTGCCCCCTTTCATCACAGCATATACAGCGAAACTCCTCTAAGGTGGCCACTATCGGTTTTTCTAGAAAACTGGCCATTCAAGGGTAGCGCAGAACAGGGGTACTGATAATTTTTTTCAAGACTGTTAAATTTAAAATTTCGCAATATCCACAATGCATTAAAAATAATGTATTAATTCATCCGTTTTACTGTTGTGTTACTAGATTACGTACATAACATAGAAATAAGGGTGAGCTTTTTTTTTTATTTTAAAGGATTAGAAACAAGTTCAGTAAAAGCACCTCTCTCACCGTTGATAATTGAAGGGGAAATTTTGCACGAGATAGCAAAGTTTTCTTTATTGATAAGCACAATGGTATTTCTAATAATCAGTCAATTCCTTTACCTGTCTAGTTACTAGGCACGAGAAACAGGTTTTAGCTGGTAAAATACTTAACTTGCCAATGGGCACTGGCAACCCACATTATGCCGCTGGGGGGAGGGGGTTATGATTACCTTCTGCGCATTATAAGTTGAAACAACGACATTTTTATAAATCAATTTCATTTAATTACAAAACTGCTTGTTTGGAAGGGGAGGAAGGAGCATTTTTCCCCCGAGAAGGACCGATGGATGGAATTATACAGTAAAAGAAAAAAAAAAAGTGATGGAAATAAACCTTTTCCTGGAGGCACTGTTAAAAAAATTGGTCTATCACCCAAAATTTTGGAACTGAGATCGCACGGTCTTCAAGGCTCAATTCCACCAATGCCGATGGAGGGAGATTCAATTTGGTGGAGGTGCACACCTGGTGGCATTTTTTAGAATTTCATGATGAAGGTGTGAGATTTTCGGTTGACCTTCATGTCTCTAATGGAAGGAAAAAAAAACGGTTACCATAGCGCCCTCTGGCAATCTTTCGCTAATTTCTTTTAAAAAACCGGCCATCTCCAAAATTCTGAAGTTGGGATAGTATCTACCACAAAATTTGATCTCATCAAGCGAGAAAGATTTGAATTTTAAATAGATTTTATATGTTAATTTAATATTTTTTATGTTTTTAATTTAATATTTTTTGTTTTTAATTTAATATTTTTTATATTTTTAATTTAATATTTTTTGTTATGTCAATTTTATATGTTAAAATTATGTTTGATTAATTTAAAACGTGCTAATTTTAATTATTGTCCTTGGTCTATTTGTATTATCTTGTTTAGTGTTAACAGGGTGTCTATAGATCTAGAAAACCAGAAAAAGTCATTGAAACTTGAAATACAAAGGCCAAAGTCAGGAAAATTTAAAATTCATTGTTATAACAAATAACTTATTAAAATAATTTTCCTGAACTGTGCTTTTCATACCACATTGCCTACTGAAAATTTTGAAAAACTTGGACTTTTGACTAAACTTCTTCCAAAAATTACCCTTTTGCATCAAAACTAATATAATTTATATAAAATTATTAAGCCCATATATTTCTCAGGAGAAAATGTTTGCCAAATATATAACTAAAACTTGGAAAAAAAATGTTTTTAGCTAAATTATCCAATCTGTAAGGAATTTTTATCATACCAATCTCCTTTGCCTTATATACAGTCATACACATTTTAAATGGAATAGAAGATGAAGCATCAGCTTTGCGATTATATAGTTAAACTCTTTTATAATGAAATCAAAAAAGGCTGACTGAAAAATTTTAGTTCATGCAAGTTTTTAGTATAAAGAAATGCATTTTTGTAATATGGTTTTTGTATTTGTAAATTCACTGCAATTGAGTTATAAATGACTTTGGGGTTTGTGTTGGTGGATTTTATGGTCTTGCAACTTTTTATTATGCAACTTTTAATCCACTATCTTTAGTTTACTGTAATTAGCGACTGGAAATCGATTAAGATTTGGTCTGGAAAATCTGGAAACATCAAGCAAGTTTATAACAAAATTGTCTTAACTACTCATTCACTTTTAAAGAATTGCTTTTCATTCTCAAACTTGTTTCATGATTATGTTACTTCTTAGATTGTGTTTAATTATAATGCACCTAACATTCTTTTATTTATTCCTTAAAATGGTATTATGAGAGTAAAGCCACTTGCATAGATTCTCTCTTTAATTCATTTGTTATGTGTCTGTGAGGAGTCCTTAAATTGTATATAAAGAAATGTATATAAATCTTGATTTAGTGTATTTAAAAAATTATAAAATAAGAAATGTATTTTAATTTTGGGAAATTATTTTTTTTGTTATTTTCTATTTCATATTAAGCATTATTAGCGGGTTTCAATAGATATTAAACTCGCTATTGCTTTTGGTTTTTCTGTCTGTATGCAATAAAAAGGGTAAGGTAAAGGTCTTCCGTAAATGCAATAATGATGGTTATTGTTAACATTGAAAACCTACCGAGTTACTTGAGAATTAGAGAGTTGCGGATTAGAGAGTTGTAAATTAATGTTAAATGAAACCAGCTAAATTTAAATATTGATCAACATATTAATCCTCAAAAATTGTTAAGATTTTCAAAATTTAAATGCTGACAAGTATGCTATTGACAGTATGGTGATATTCAATAATAACTCTGACAGTCAGGTTTCGTGAAGTCTTGTAATAAAGACTGTAGCTTTGAAATTTGTGACTATAAAAATTGTTCTGTTGTACAGGTTTTTAAAGCATTGTATATTTCTTTCTTTGGAGGAGAATGGACTAAGCCTGCAGACCAGGCGAGTGCTTTTGTGTCAACAGGAGCAACAACTGAATAGAATTTATTTACTTCATTTGGTATTTCTGATATAATGAACTATAACTTGACCAAATCACTCACAATTCATGGTCCAACTTCCAAAATGAAAAGGTCTTAAATGGTACTATTACCAATTTCATAGACTGGGTGCAAGTTTCTCAATCATTTTTCATAAATCTAAGGTAAAGTCAAAAGCGTTATGACTGGATAATAAAAAATAATCTTGCCAAAAATCTTGCCAACAGCTTACTTGACTGCAGGGCAATCAAAAATTGAAGGTCACGTCCAGATGGTTACGGATATGGCATGTCTATTTACCACATGTCCAGTTGGAAGTTTTAGTAACTAAATATCTGATTCCATATTAATTGCGAGTGCAATAGATAACGAGCACAATAATTAGAACACTTTTTGATATCCAAAACTATTAAAATTATCAAAAACTGTTGTACTATTGAAAAGTGAAAACCAGAATACTGTGTTGCAATAATGAATACAGTGATAAATAATGCCTACTGGTTTAATGTAGAAGTTATACACGGTGCTGCCATTGGGATACCCCACCATTATGACCAGGTTATGAAATTAATATTGCTGAAAACTTTTTCTTATTTAATGCAAACGAATGTAATTGAAAATCATGTCCAGGTCGTTATCGATATTATGATTTTGTAACTTTCCTGCAGTCATAATAACACTCATAAGAGCAACGAAAATAACTCAATGGCACACAAATAGACAGGAACCCAGAACTGTTCTGCTATTCTTGAATGATGCTGAGGGCACTGAAGTTCGCGTCTAGATGGTTACCATTGTGATAAATAGACTTGCTATAATTATTAAGAAGTGGAAATATATATTTATACGCATAGGACATAATAATAAAAAAATTATTTTTTTCTATTCTTATGCTTTCTGTTCTTGTGCCTAAGCTGTAAAGTATTCTGATTTAATTGTGAGAATAAAACTGTACAGTTTATTGAATTAGGTAAGGTCTTTTTTTAAAGCATGTAATTTCAATATTTTGTTAAATTTTTGCATAAGGCAACTTCTTTAACGACTAAAGAGGCAACTGTTTTTGCGACTAAATTATTCGCTTCAGGCAATTATTTTTGCAACTATTTTTGACTGTTTAGGCTACTAAAGCAACTGTTTTCAATATAAATTTGAGCGGCAGCCCAGTTGTAGTGATTGTGGAAAAAAGTCTGGATCGCATTTCTCCAAGACTTGGAGACTTTGGACACCAGTGTAAGACTTTTGTTTATTACAGTTGTAACAAACAACACATAAAATATTCTTCATCTTTTTTTTTCCCTATTTAACCCTGACAGGGGGGGGGAAATTAGTGTATTGCCCTCTCCGCTGCTTGCCAGATCCGCCGATGGTCTTAACTTACCAGTTAAGCTTCTATTGAAAGAATGTTTTTCAATTCTAGAATTATTTATTCTAAACTGCAGAATAGATTAGGCATTGACAAAAGCCCAAAACTTTTAATATGCTACCGAATACTGTATAAATGCATCAAACCAGAATATTAAAACAAATTGCGCAATCTTAATGAATAAAAAATTCAGGAAACCTTATTTTTCTTTTCCGTTCAGAATAATTTTCACATCTTGATTAAATTAAAATAGTAACTATGGATATTTATTTTTATCCATTTTTACTATATTTTCAGAGAAAAGAAATATTTTTGAAAAAATACGTTCACATTGTAATGATAAAATTTGCCTAATGTATGCTATTAATAATATGTGAATATTGATAATACAGCATATGGGATTTATTAATTTGAAATAAAATCCTTTTATCCCGGAGTTTTAAATTCTTGACCGTTTTAATCGGTTAAAAGCATTGTCACATCAAAAACTAGTTTTTGATGCAAATTGCCAACCCTGGTTATGAGTGACAAATTTACTTGGGCAACCGTTCTTTTTTAACATTCTTTTGTTACATTATGCTTCAACTATTTGAAGCTTATCGTTACAACAGTGTGAAAAGGTAATGTAAGGCTGTAACGGCACATGCTTTGTGCACCACTGGGTGATGGGAATAGAAGTCTAGATGCCTCTTAGTATGCATAGGTTTCATGGAAATCATAGTCAACAGTCTGCTATCTCCATCTCTATTTATCTGAACATCCAAGAAAGGTAATGAAACATTATCTTCTTCCTCTAACGTAAATTGAATATGAGGGTTCAAGCTGTTCAAATAGAGATGAAAATCAGTAACTGAAGACCTTGGTAGGATAACAAACGTATCATCAATGTATCATTTCCACACCTTGACATAATAAATACACCCATCTAAAGCACTATTTTCAAGCATCTCTATGCACAAATTTGCCACCATACTACTAGAAACGGGCGACCCTATGGACGTATCTTTGTTGTGTCAGTAAAACTTACCCTTGAAGCCGAAAACTGTAGAATTTAAGCAGAACTGTAACAAGCCACATATCTCTTCGTAGGAAGAGATATGAAGCTCAAAACCTTTACTATACAAGATTATTGCCACAGCTCAAATTGGGGGTAGCGATCTGATGGCATTGGGCATGTCATTGTTTCCCCAGTTGGGAGGACTATCCCACACTAAATGATGTCACATGGGGATTCCCAACGTGCATGTACATAAACTTAGAATTTTCGCCCATTCTTCATCCTCTGTTCACATGACAGAGGAAGCAGTTGGCTTCCGAAATGTTGTGTTTTTAAACCTTATACCAGTGTTAAAATAACCATTGTTTTGTCAAATAATAGTCAACACACGAAACCACCAGGATTTTTTTTTAAACTTTTCATGGGGGAAATCGCTTAAGCTCAGACTAGAACTTTTAAAGTATAGGATAAAATGATACTTCACCTAAAATTGAATTAGGGTCCCTCCATTAGATCTGGAGTGCCTTAACCACTAGGCCACCAAGGTACAAGAACCTTTCTCTGTATATAAGGTAAGATATTATCCTTCTCAGGGCAAATGCAGTTGCCAAATAATGGTTAACACATAAAGCCACCAGAGTGTTTTTTTTTAAATTTTAAGAATTATTTCACACTTAAGCGTTTGTGCGCTGTCATGTCGTTGTCGTGAAGCCACTACTCCCACTTTGCTACAACTCTGGATGTTTTCCTCTCATTGTGTCATGCAGGCATTTTAGAACTTGTAGATAAAGTGCTTAGTTAACAGTTTGACTGCTGGAAGCAAATTCTGAGTGAACAATGCCCTTGGTATCATAAAAAGAAATTTTCATCAGCTTGACATTAGACTTCATTTGCTATGCTTTTTTTGGATGTGGTGAACTGGAACTCTTCCATTTGCTAGACTGTTGCTTTGTCTTTGGGTCATATGCATAGTATAAGCTTTCGTCGCAAGTAATGATTTTTGAAAAAAGGTCAGGGTCGATTTCTGAGTATTCTTTCAATTCACAATACACATTCGCTCGGAATTCTTTTGATCAGCTGTGAGCATGTGAGGCACTCATTTTGTTTCAACCCTTTTCATTTGCAATTCTTTGCTTAAGCTCTATTAGCAGGAACTGTAGGACATACCAGACAAATCAACAAGTTCGTCAGTTGTTTTGCGATGGTCTTAAGGTCAATTTACGAATTCTTTCAAAGTTTTCATTCGTTTCAGGAGGTCAAGGGTTTCCCTAAGTAAGGTTGCTTTGCAAGTGACAATCCACCATCCCTGAATCGAGGAAACTACTCGTAAACTTGTGTTTTGCCTAGAGCAGCTTTCTTCTAAGCTGTTTCAAACATTAGAAGTGTTCCCCAGCTACTTTCCCTAACGAAAAACAGAATTCCACAGCCACACATTGTTTCGTGTTTTTAGCCCTCAAAAAATTGACGAACAAGCAAGAGACACTTAACAAAAAAAAATTTCTATGCTGCACTATAGGTTCACTTGACAATGTTAGTCAGCAGACTGATGCAAAAGAGTCCCCACAAGAGGAATCTGGTGGCGGAAGCATGTGCTACCACAGGTCCACCCACCGGAGAACAAACTTGGTTTCTTCTGAGTTCCCTCCTCTCCCTCTCATAAGTGCTACTACTTGCTAATACTCTAAGGTAGCACACCATTTTATAGGCTGCTGGTTGTTAAAGCATTAAAATGGAAATAGGATTTTGACAAGGCATTGAGAAAAAAAAAACATAAGGTCAGCATGTGCATGTGGGAAGTCCCTGTTTCCATAATTCTCCTTTTATGTTTTGAGAATTCTTGCCTTAATCCATTTTATGGGAAGTCGAGTAACTTATGCGTCACTTCTGATGTGTGACTTTATGATTGTACTCCCTTTTGTGATTAGCTCTACAGTGGCACAGTGTGGTAATGCGTTTGTCTAGTGCACGATTAAGCCAGGTTTCACTTCCAACCGTGCAAAGAATGCTTACTCAGAGATCTCATAAAGATCGCACTGCTCACTGTAGTCTGGGGTTTAGTTCAGTAGGTAAGAGGTTCGGATTCCTCGGAAAACAGTAGGTTCCGGTGCAGCATGATCATCATAGGTCTTGGGCCATAAAACCACAAACAAACAATTTTTGGTGATCAAAAGTTTTTGTTTCAAACATTTATAATACATACACATTCATCATTTTATATTAATAAAGGTATTTTTGTTCATGTTTACTTGCGTTGTATGTTATAATTTGCCTTTCTCGACAGAGTGACGTGATTTAAAAATGTGTAAGCTATTTGTTTTACCTCAAATTTCAGTTCTAGGAATGCAAGTGAAACCTAATGCAGAAAACGGGGACTGCCTATTCCCGTTTACTTGTTTATTTATAATCAGTCTCTGACTGAGCTTTCCTGTAGCATATAAGTAACAAGGTTATCTGTCATGTCATTATAAGTTTGGTTCCAGTGGTACCATAGAATATGTGCCGTGTTTTCTGTCCACTGTAGTTCAGAGTTTCATTCTCCAGGTTCAGATTGCTCGGAAAATTGTAGTTTCTGGCACAGCGTGATCTCCCCTGACCTTGCCCTGTAAAACAAAATTTCTGACTGTAATCTCTGCTTTAAAAGGTATGAGGTCTAAATTTACAGATGCAAGTACGAAGATAAGTCCTCGTTAGCCATGTCTCGGTGGTCCAGTTGGTAAGGCACTTCGATTCCAGTCAAGGCCACTGGAACAAGCACAACCTGAGACAGAAGGCTTTTTTTTCTTTCCAATCTTCATCATGTAAACTGTCCATGTATTAAACCAGTCATGGAAAATTGCTATCCACTTCCATGGTAATTCTGCTGACCTTCGGAATGGCAATAATATCCTTATTTGCATTATATTGGCTAACAAGCTTGATTGAATTTGAGCAAAAAAAAAAAGTGGATGCTGAAGGTTTAATTTCGTTTAAGTTCCTGACTGTATTTTCAGCTTTCCATAGTTGTTAATTATTAACGGCATGCATTCTGTGGGCTAGATTTGAACCGGCAGCCCTTGGGTTGCTAAACCTACATTTGCCATTTATTTTCAGCCACTGTAGCATGTCAATGATATTTTCTTCTCCTTTCAGCCTCATGGTGGCTTAGTAGTAATACACTTTTCTGCCATTAACTGACGTTCGATTCGAATGACGCCATGGAAGTCGTGCCATTTTTCTGCTCACCATAGTCTGGAGTTTCATTCTCTAGAAAGCAGAGATTTGGATTTCAGGTCCCGTCACAGCATGACCTTAGCAGCCCTTGGGATTCCAGGTCCCAGCACAGCATGACCTTAGCAGTCCTTGGGATTCCAGGTCCCAGCACAGCATGACCTTAGCAGTCCTTGGGATTCTAGCTCCCAGAGTATAGCATGACCTCAGCCTTCCTTTAGATTCCAGGTCACAGCACCACATGACTGTAACAGTCCTCGTGCCATAGGGCACGAGCGAATGAACTTTTTAAGTTGTTCAGGAATTATTATGGGATAAATCAAAGCTGACCCTGTAACTTCAGATTTAAAGGTGGTTGCTTATTAATATTCAGTATCATTTCTGGTAACTTTTGGAACTGTTGACCTAGTGCTTGCTACCAGGTTGAATTTTAAGACAGGCAATGCTATTAATTGAAAATTAATTGATTTTAATTGGATATTTTTCAGGCGTCCATTGAAGTTGATCTAATGCCCGGTGAATACGACCCTGCAAATCATCTTGTTCCCCAACAACCACTCCATTCGTGCATGTTTCCCAAATCATCTGCCTGCTCTACATTTCATCTTGTCACAAATCCATACGAAGCTAGTGTGCATGGTATAAGGTAAGTTAATGATGTTATTTTTTCAGGTGCCACTGCTTATCGCAATAAGCTGTACCGTCTACTCTCTTCCATTATAAACCAACATAATGGAATCGAAATATTCCTGCATTGGTACTCGTGTTTAGAACAGGAGTAGTTGACTAATAGTAGGAAAATAGAAATTGTTAGAAATTAGTTATAATTTTTAAATTAATAAATACTTAATAATTAATAAATCTCCAATAAAAATCTAAAAATTTTTATTGGAGAAATGTTTTGTAATTAGAAGTATAAAGAATGCTATATGTGGTAAGATTATGAATATACTTATATATATAATAAAATACAGTTCTTGTTAATGGCTAAATCATCCACTTATGAATACATGACATTGAGAAGAAAGCAGAATACTAATCAATACTTTTAGTTTTTTATCTTGATGTTGTAAAGTTTTTCTTGGCTTCCAGTATATGTTGCTGTTTTAATCATTTAATTAAACGTCATATGTTAAATTTTTTTGAAATTATTTCTGATTTTCTGTTTAATATAACATATGACTATCAGTACTTTGCAAATAATAAGTAAAAAATACAGTATGTTCAATTCTGGACAAGTTTTGCTGCATGCATACATGTCATGCACTGATATATGTCCTCAAAAATTGTGAAATGTATTATATGTACTAAATTGACATGTTGATTGGTATGTGTATATCAAGATATGAAAGTGAGCACTGCATATCAAATTCTTAATTAAGTAATATTGAACCAGTAAAGACTGTGATTTTGTTTTTGCACCTGGGCAGCTGATAACCCAGAAACGGCCTCGGATGTTGGGTTGCAGTTTAGTAAGCTTCAGCCTTAAATTGACATGCTATCCTACATTTAACACGTTTCTCTGTTTTGTGAAGATAGAATTAACATAACTGGAATCAGTTTCAATCTAGTATTCCATCTAGACAAAAAATAATGGCAGAGCGCATGGCCTGGCAAAAGGCCTTTTATTTGACGCTCAAAATACAGGTATACTCATGCTGAACGTTCCTGGTTACATCAGATTTACTGCTACTAACTCCTTTTAAGCAAGGTCTTAGTTGATTTAGTTCCTGTTGCTTTCTTTAAACTTTTTAGTTTTTGTTTGCAGGTAAGCATTTTTTTTAAGATTTTTTTATCTAGTTACCTATATGCGAAAGGCGAGGGGGAATGTGCATGTGATTGCTGTCTAATGGCAGTGTTGCCAGATGGCAAGATTAAAAAATCCTGACTTCATACAAAATAATAATTAAATTAATATAACTATAATTTAGTTAAACAATATCCTATACTATATGACAAGTAAGAGTAATAAAATAGGGATGTAAAACATGCTTAATTTAGTGCTTAAAGACAAACAAATTGATTTTAACAAAAATTTGACCTGAATAATATGTGGAACCATGCCC
>QLNU02015359.1:19630624-19647392 GCA_006491805.2 Dysdera silvatica
GTTTGGACATAGGGTTTGATGAGCACACTTTGTTGGGTTCAGTTCTCATTGAACATGATTGTGTAGGAAACTCTGTCATGGTTTGGATATGGTGTTTGAGAACACCAGGTTTGGTTTATTTCTCATTGAATTTGGTTGTGTGGAATCATGACACGGGTTGGACATGGTGTTTGAGGACACTGGGTTTGGTTCATTTCTCATTGAATGTACTGTGTATTCGTGCTCAGTTAGCAGACGGGTTAGTCTATTGTAGTTGAGGGAAGGCCGTCTTGGAGGAACTGGTTTTTCCCTCGCGGAAAACCCTTTTCGGCAAGACGCCCTTCCCTAAACTGCAATGGACTAATCCGTCTGCTAACGGTATCAGGCGTCAGGTCTGCGCGAACGCACAATAGTTACGTGGAACCATGCTGTGGTTTGGACATGATGTTTGAGCACACCAGGCTAGGTTCAATTCTCACTAAATGTGCTTGTTTGAAACCGTATTATGGTTTGGAAGTCACACTAAGCTATGAGCCTAACAAGGAAATAAAGAAAAGCTGTTTAATGCTTACTTTATTTTTCAACGTAGTCCCCTTCCAAAGATATACACTTGCTCCAGCGGTACGGCAATGCTTGGATCCCCTCTCTGTAAGAGCTTTCGTCTGAGGCCTCAAAGTAGGCATCCGTCGCTGACATGAGCGTCGATCAGCCTTCGGTATCAGAACAGAATTTCCTTCCAGCCAGAAATTTTTTCAGGTTGTGGAAGAGGCTGTAGTCTGAGGAGGCTATATCAGGAGAATAGGGTGCATGAGGAAGAATTTCAAACTTCAGTTCATGAAGTTTTGCCATCCATCACAATGACAGCCTTGTGGATGGGAGCATTGTCCTGGTGAAACAGGACTTTCTTCTTGGCCAGACCTGGTCTTTTTCTTTGATTTTGGAATGCAATTTATTCAAAAGATTAGAATAATATTCAGCATTGATGGTCCTGCCTTTTTCTAGATAATCCAATAATAAAATTCCCTTAGCGTCCCAAAAAACTGTTGCCATAACCTTTCCAGCAGATGGTGCACTTTTTGCTTTTTTTGGTGCTGGTTCGTCCTTCGCTGTCCACTGTTTTGATTGCTGCTTGGTCTCTGGAGTATAGCGATGGATCCATGTCTCATCCACAGTAACGAAATGCCGCAAAAAATCAGTTGGGTTTGAGTTGTATAGCGCCAAACATTGTTCTGATATCGTCATGCGCTGCAGTTTTTGATCCAAGGTCAGCAAACGCGGCACCCATCTTGCTGACAACTTTCTCATACCCAAAATATCGATTAAAATATGATGTGCTCGTTCTTTGGATATACCAACAGACTCAGCAACCTCTGTCAATTTCAATCGGCGATCATTCATAATGTTTTTGTGAACTTTTCTAACGATTTCATCTGTAGTGGCTGATTTTGGTCTTCCAGAACGCTCCGCATCCAGAGTGCTTGTACGACCATGTTTAAAATCTGCAACCCATGTTTTAACAGTTGTAAACGAAGGAGAAGATTCCCCCAGTGTAGCATCTAGCTCAGTTTTAATATCCGTTGGACATGAGCCTTTTATAAAAAAATATTTTATCACAGCTCGCACTTCAGTTTCCTCCATACTCGGTTAAAAACAAAAGGAGAAAATTTTGAAACAGCACAGTATAAACACAACTAAACACAAATCCTTTGAAATATGCAAGAAGTATTAAACAAAGATGGCACTTTGAAGTGCCTTTGTCAAAGTAACTCCAGAAACGTCATCTCTATGTGAGGCCGGAAACTTTTCATCCCACCCTCGTATTTCTCTCAAATAAATTATCATGCAGCCTTAAGGCCTAAAAATATTAAGCAGGTATTTTGTACAAAAAGGAATTTTGTATAAAGTTTATAATTGGTATTGAGTTTTAAGTTAAATTTGTTTGCTGTTCATTATTTTTTATATTAATCGGATGCCTTGGGGAACAACCAGCTGGATGCAAAAACTTCAACCAAAAATAGAAGTAAATTGCACTTACAATTTCAAATATTGCTTTTTACTTCAATATCCATATATTTTTACGTTTTGTTAGTATTTGAATTAACCTAGTTGCTGTACTAAGTTTAACGATGACTGTGGGTGGTCTCTAAATCGGCCAAGGTGCAACTTATATGTATCAAATATAGGCCTCTCAAATCATTCATGCAATGAACAAATGAATGATTTTGCTGATTTATCATAAATAAGCATACCCTTTCAGTGGTTTGGTCACAACGAATTGTCACACCGCTGGTGTCAAGGGCAATTTAATATTACCATTTCCATTATAATTTACTGTTATTTATTTTTGACGTATTATGATTTATGATATTTATTATATAACATTATGACATTTATTATATGACAATATTATGATATGTATTATATGACATTGTTTATTGTGATGTATTATATGACATCGTTTATTGTGATATGTATTATATGACATTGTTTATTATGATATGTATTATATGTATTATATGTATTATATGACATTGTTTATTATGATATGTATTATATGACATTATTTATCATTTATTATATATTTATTACAATTTATCACCTATTTGTTATTTATTACAATTTATCGCTTATTTATTATAATTTACTTACCACTCCCAAAGCAGAATGTGCTAAAATGTGCAACACACGTCGATGAGCAAACAGCTTCACTTCAGAACATTTGTGGGATGAATCAATTTTTTTTTTCTTAAAATAAACAAAGATATAAAAAAATCAGTCGGACAAATGTTTTCTGCATTTCTATTAAAAAGGAATTTACATTTTATAGAATTTAAAAATGTATATAATACGTATATAAATATACACATGCATTTCCTGAAGAATGTTTTTGATCAGCTGAAGGCTTGTTGCAGAACATTGCAAAACATTCTGCTTTGGGGCTTGTCACTTATTATTTATTACAACTTATTTATCACCTATTTATTATTTTTTACAATTTATTTACCACCTATTTATTATTTACTACAATTTATTAGTGAGTTTCAATAGATATTGAACCCGCTATTGCTTTTGGTTTTTCTGCCTGTCTATACGCAATGAAAAGGACAAGGCAAAGGTCTTCCGTAAATGCAATAATGATGGCTATTGTTAACGTTACAAATCTACCGAGTTACTTGAGAATTAGAGAGTTCAGGAATAGGGAGTTGCGGATTAGAGAGTTGCGAATTAATGTTAATTGAAACCCGCTAAATTTAAATATCGACCTTAGGTGATTTTCTTTCACTTGCTTGTTATTTATAAAAATTTATTTATGACATTTATTATTTATTGTAATTTACTTGCAATTATGCACAATGTATAGTATGTTCATTTCAGATTTTTAGGTACATCTGGACAAAACATCAAAGATATTCTCTCCTACAGCAAATTGAATGAACCTATGGAAGCAATAGAGAGCACTTTGAAGTGGGGGCATCTATCGCCTACAGCTCCAGACACTCTCAGTAAGTAAACACAGGAATTATATTATGGTAGATAAATTGTAGAATGATTCTGCAGTTACACAGTGGTAACACATCTGCCTAATGTGCTGTTAATCTAAATTCGGCTCCCAATGATACCGGAAAAGAAATGCTTACCAACTGACTACTTATTGTAATCTGGGGGTTGGTTTCCCATGCCATTAGTTTCAGCCTCCTTGGATAAAGGTAGACATAAACTAAAGCGAAACGTTAAAAAGTGGCGAATGCCATGAAATTTTATGTTTAAGCGTCTTTTGGTTCGATATGCAACTAATTGCCATTTCATCATTAATGGATACACCTTACTTTGGTGTCCATGTCTGGAGAATAGTTCCCACGGATGTTTAAACTCTGGCTGGTTTGCCTGTTTCATAAGTAATCTGTGCGGATGCCTCTATGCCACTAACTCCAGTAATACGTTGTGTGAGCATGTTTTAGAGCAGGGTTTTTCCAACCTGAGGGATTGAAGATGAAATTTTAGGGGGTACGACAAATGGTTACTTCAATGCTTGGGTGTTGTCATGACTCATCACTCAGTTTATTGTTTAAATTTTTTCTAAATAAATTAAAATTTAATTGCTCAATGTATAAATTTGCATTTTATGCACTAAGTTAGAAGTTTATTTTTTTAATTCAATTTATTCACTTGTAGGTTTAGAAATTAGAAATTTAACTTTTTCATCTTTGAATGTGTTGTAGTGCCAATAATAAAACCATTATTATTTATTGTTATTTCTTATTGATCATTATTACATAGGTGCCAAGCCTTTCAATTTTTTATAGGTCTTTCGGAGATTTCATCTAAAATCCCCAGTGTTTTTTAAAATACTGATTTTTTTTAAAAAAATTAAATACCTATTTTTCTTGATGCATGTTTATTTAAATTTTTGCGCATATGTGCATATTTAATAATAAATATGCATAAATAAACTCAAATATCGGTAAAAACACCAGAAAAATTCGTCTGCCGTTGATGGCGCATGCGTGGCGTGACGTGGAATTTTAGCTCCAGCTATGACGTAGAGTGATGCCCCTGCACAACGAAATCATGCATCTGTATTTGTAGTTGTTGGGGAAGGCAAGAAAGAATGCGCTACACCGTTAAGGTTTTGGTCAAGCACGTGACTCTTTATAGGGAAGCCATGTGTTAGACATATCTGGTATTTCTTTGCTCTGGAAAGAAAGTTTTGTTTTTAGGTGTTTTTGAAAACAACGTTAACGATGTCGACTGTTAATAAAAGGTACTACCAAACGTTTAAAGCCAAATATATGAAGATATTTAATTTTATTCAAAAATCAAGACTGGGGCCAAAATATGCTTTCTGCATGTGTTACAGTAAAGACATAAGCATTACTCACGGTGGTAAACGCGATATTACTTTGCATTCTGAGACCGTTGAACATAAGGAGACGTTCAAGGCTGTAGAGTCTAATCATAGTATCAAGCCTTCATTTTTTGCATTTAACGATACCTCCGTGATTAAAGCTGAATGTTTATTTACATTGTTTTTGATCGAACATAATTTGCCAATGAATTGCAGCGATCACACGGGGATGCTCTTTCGGAAAATGTTTCCTGACAGCAGTATTGCAAAACAATATGGATCTGCAAGGACCAAAACTTAGAAGTTTTGGTCCGTTTCTGTCATATTTACTTAAGTAATTCATTAATAATTAATAAATACTGCAGTCAATTGCAGAACTGCAATTATGAAAGAAATGTCTGCAAAGGAATCCTCATCACTTGTTGAAAATTTAAGGTGCTATCTATTTCCAATTGCAACTGATGGAAGCAACGATGTTGATTCAAAGCTGTATTCAATAGTGGTAACTTTCTTCGATCCTTTATGTGAAAAAATTGTGAATTGTCTTTTATCTGTGCCAACTTTGAAAGAAGATGTTACTGGGTTAAATATTGGAAATCTTCTGGTAAGTGCTTTACAATCTGAAAACTTTCCAATTTCTAATTGTGTTGCCTTTAGCTGTGATAATGCACCTGTTATGATAGGAAAAAAAGCAGGTGTAGCAGCGGTGTTAAAGAATCATCACCAAAATATTGAAATTATGGGCTGTTCCTGCCACCTTATTAACTTAGCAGCTGAAAAGAGTGCTGCATGTTTGCCATTTAAAATCGATGAAATTTTGGTAGACATTTACTATTACTTACAAAAGAGTTCGAAAAGAAAAGATAGGTTGAAAATTCTTCAAGAATTTCATGAGACTGATATAAAAAAGGTACTAAAACACGTTAGCACTCGTTGGTTGTCTGTTGGAAAGTGCTTAGAGCGTATAATCCAGCAGTGGCAACCTTTGATCAGTTTTTTTAAGGAAGAGGCCATGAAAAGGAATCAAATCACCCCACTTTCTTTCTTTACTATTCCCTCTATCAAAGTTTCGGTTGAAAATGCAGATAAAGTGAAAGAACGTAACAGCAAAAAAGCATCACAGAAATTAAAAAGGAAAGCTCAAAATTATGTGGATATTTCTAAGAAACAAAAAACTGAAAACTCCATGTCTCGTGAAGAAAGGTTGTTTTATTTTCTGTCGGAAGATATCAATAAGGCTTTCTGTTTATTTTTATCTTATACTGTGCCTGTATTTGAAAAAGCAAATGCTCAACTTCAGTCTGCGGAACCACATATTCATATGCTAAAATCTCTTCTCTTAAAATTGTACAGAGAAATGCTAGTGAAATTTATAAAACCAAGCGTCACAAAATTATGTAATAATATTTTGAAAGTCCACTATCATGAGAGGAGTAATCAAAAAGATGATGTTGATATCTTAATTGGAAATGGAACACTGAAAGTAATCCAAGATTTTAACATCCATGATAAAAATGAATTTTATGAAAACGTCAGAAGCTATTTCATAGCAGCATGTGACTACATGCACAATAAATTTCCTTTTGAGTTAGAAGTGTTACATCATGCAGAGGTTACACAAATATCGAATTTTGAAAATGCATCATTTTCCAGCTTAAAATATTTTACAGAAAAATTTCCTGTTCTTTTGTTCAATAATACAGAAGATAAAGCTGTTGATGCTTTACAAACAGAATTCAGTGAGTTCCAGGCTTTCGAAGTTTAAACAGAATTCAGTGAGTTTCAGGCTTTCGAAGTTCCACAAACTGTGAGTAATGAAGGTAGCATTGATGCACAATGGGCGGCCATAGGTAAAATAAAAAATGATACTTGTGAATTAAAATTTAAACGACTTTCTCAGGTTATGCTGTCAATACTTACGATCCCTCACAGTAATGCAGCATGCGAGAGAGTCTTCAGTCAAGTGAAGAAAATTAGAACTGACTTCAGGTCAACCATGTCTGATGACACATTAGAAAATTTACTAATAGTTAAATGCAGACAACATGTGAAATGTTACGAGAATGTATTTGACAAAAAATTTCTCAAATGCAAAATCTTGCACTACAGCATTTGTAAATTCTAAGAATTAATATTGCGTTTAATACAGTTTAATCCTCTATTATTATTAATTTAATAAATACTTAATTTCCTCATTGTGCCCTTTTTTCATAAATTATGTATGATTTTGTGTAATTAAAAAATGGTGGCCTGCCCACGCGTGCGTGATTGACTACAGATTTTTCACTTCTAGAAGTTGGCACCTATGTTATTATTATTATTAATAATAATTTATTACTAATAATTATTCATGTTAATAGGATGGCTGTAAATAAAGTAGTGGCAACATAGCTCAGATATACAAGTTTATTTGAAGTTAAAAGCAAAATTGCATTGCATTCCTTCAATATAATCGCCAACGAAGTCTTCTACCTTTTATCAAATGTTGGGAAGCTGTTGGATGCTATTAGCGAGGTGCTTTCTGTTGATTTCAGTGATGATGTGCCCTATTGCTCAGTGCACAGATGCACTGTCAGGAAATCTGATGCCTTTGAAGAATTCTTTCAACTGAGAAAACAAATCGAAGACACAAGGACTCAGGTGAATACGGAAAATGTTCCAAGAACCCCCATTGCAACCACTTGAAGAGATTGGTTTAACCTTGTGTCACATGGCAATGGAAGTTGTCATGCAAGAAAATAGAAAGATTGTTTCACAACAAATGTGGACATTTGCACCACATAACCAGATGCAGGTGGTGCTCGAGAAATCGGCAATAGTATGGTGCATTGACAGTTTCACTCATATGTACATCATGACTAATTATGACACCCTCTTTGTTGTATGCCATAATCAGCATAACCTTTATCTGACTGCGTTTCTATCAACATTTCTGTTGATATGGCGAATGTGGGTGATGCTAGTCATTTGATTGGTGCTTTAATTCAGGTTCATAGGCCTTGCCTAGGTCCCTTCAATGGCGTAAAACGCTGCAGAAATGCATTCCTTTCATTGCGGATATTTTTCATGTTGGAGATCAGCCAGTATATAATGGTGTCGCTTCTGTATTATGGTGAGTCGATGTAGAGCTCAGTGTGATTCAATTTTCCTCATGTTCAGAATTTTTTCGGTATGTGCCACATCGTTTGATGATTGAGACCAACTTCTATGGATAATTCTCAAACAGTTCGTCGATGGTCTATTGCAAGGCGACCTTTGACAATCTCTATTTAATGATCAGGAATGGACAGGCAGCCTGTGCAGGGTCAAAATCTGCTGCCCCATTCTGACCCACACAAAATGCTTTGACACCGTCTTACCGCTAACTCATTTTTTGCCATGGGTCACCTTGATTTTTGTCTACAACCACTGATTACCTTTTATAAACATGCTTTAGAATGGTACAAACGACTCTCCACTTTAATCTTGCATGCCAGCTACTCTTCTATTTTGATTGACTGCTTTATGCCCTCTACGCATCGCATCACCACTAGGACCACAACTTAAACACCTGTTTCAACGAATCTGATTTTTTTAAGTGGTTGACTTTTATAACCAGCAGTTCGAAGTGAAGCAATGCTTTGAAGCAGTTGGTGATTGTTTTTGGTATAACAATGTTGTGAGCTTTTTTTTTTTATTGTATGTATTACAGTGTTAAAAGTATATGTATTACAGTTAAAAGTGTGATGGTTTTTGAAATAGCGGCAGAACAAGGTACTGGAAAACAGGAGGATTTATTTTGTTTATTTATTTTTTGAAATACTTAGCTGAATTGCCACAGAGGAATTCCAAGAAATGGATGACATTACATTTGATCTTAATTATTTATGCAGTTGTGATGTTATTTTATTTTGTCATTGAATTTTTTATACGCGATGTTTTTTAATTTTATTACTTGATGATTTGACGAGGATATTGAATTAATTTTATTCCCTGTGTGGGTGTTTGATATATTAAGCTACCAAGTCCATTAAGCATTCAATTTATTAGCAGCGAACAATATATTACTTCTCTAAAGCGTTCAGGGCATTGAAGAGGTTGGAAACCCCTATTTTAGAGGGAGGTAACATCATAGCTTTATGAAAAGTGAGATGGTTATGCTGACTTGTTGACGCTCTCTAGAGTGATGATGTCCAGCTCAGGTATCTTAGACAGTGTATCATCATTGAAGTCATGTCCAGATTGGTGTTCCAGATATCTCAGACAGTGTATCGTCATTGGAGTCACGTCTGGAGTGATGTCCAGCCCAAGTATCTTAAACTGTGTGTCATCATTGGAGTCACGTCTAGAGTGATGTCCAGCCCAAGTATCTTAAACTGTGTATCATCATTGGAGTCACGTTATGCCAAACAACGAATCCACTTTTCTTTCGGCTTGGATGATCACCATATCCATATATATGGCAAGGATGTGGTCATAATTCAAATCTTGCTGTGGTAGGTATGTGGCACCTGGCCATTATGTATCCAAGCTTATGCTCTTGGGAACCATCTCTCCTATTAAAACATTAATCTCTAGTTTGTCTGCAAGGTACTTTGACAATCCATCTATATATTGACAACATTTTTTACAAACAACTTTTTTGTTGCCTATGTTATCATGCTTTTCAGCTCCTCTTTTCCCCCTTTTTTAACTTCAGATTTAATCAATTTAATGAACCATTCTCCATTATTTCAGATTGCTATCCATATGCTGACGAAGACCCTTTTGTTATTATGGAATGTCCACATGTGTACTTTGCTGGGAACATGCCCAAACTGAATGTGAAAAAATATGGTATGTTGAAACATGATTTGAATTCAGTTTCAAAACATACTGAAGTTAAAATTGTAGATTTGTAATACGATAAAAGCGAATTATATTCTGTATCTTCTTTCATTAATCATCAATGGTTTGGAAATTTAGTTTCAGTTGGCAATTCAAAAGTTTTTGTAACAGTGTGTGTGCCTGCTTTTCCCCCCCACAATACTGTGTTTGGTCCCCGGGTGAAGAAGCTGGGTTACGGTGAAACTCGGTTATAATGGATACAGATATAATGAATCTATGGTTATAATCAACAATTGACTTTGATTAGTTTGATTCAATGTATAATATATATATACAGTGTGTTCGGTTACCGCGTGTACAAACTTCTAGGAGAGGTAGGGGACACCAAATAAAGCATATTTGCACATATAACCTATTTCCGTAAAAGTGCCGGTTTGGCCGTAGAGCGTAACTATTGTTTACGTCTATCACGTTGCTACGTAGCCCTTTGCATGAAATAAATGATGATGTTGATACATAATTTAAGTAAATGAGCTAATAATACAGCAGAGACAAAAAAATCCGGAATTCCGTTTTCTGATTTTGATCTGTGTTACTGTTTAGTGAAAATAAGCCTAAAACTGCCTTTTTTAACACACTGGAAAAGAGTTGGGAACTGCCAAGTATGTGTAACAGGTGAAGAACATCAAAATAAAAATTTTTTGTTCAGTGAATTTTTTTCCAAAAATTAGCCGTTCGGGCACTACAGTGAATTTAGTATTTGCATCCACCACATTCAAGGTTTCTACAAAGGGCTACAATGTGCCATTTCAAGAATTTTTAAAATTATTTAATGTCAACGGACGTCGGGCTCTCTCTGGCGACTTGTTAAAATTAGTTAAATTCGCCAGAATTGTATGTGTAGAATTCATACACTCGCACCTGAAGCGGCGAATTCTACACATACAATTCCGGTGAATTTAACTGAATACAGTAAAAATTTGTTATAATGACCTCCAAGTGACCATGTAAATTTGATCATTATAATCGATAGTCATTATATATGATATCTTTATAACGATATCTTTTTAAAATCATAGTAGCCTATAATAATGTACTCTAGAGTTTTATAAATTATTTTGATAATAGAAAGTATTAAACTTTTTGGTTTCAAAATTAAATAAAAACATAATTATAATGAATTTAATTTCCGTTTATATTATGTTATAGCTACACTAAATACATAGTACTTTCTTAGTTTTTTAAATTGAAAAAATTGTAGAAAATACTACTAAAGTATATAATGTAGAAAACAAATGTAATAAATAGTATTTATTATATTATACTAATGACTTCAGAACAGTGCCGGTTTAAGAGATTTATGGGCTCTACGCTGAAAAAATAGAATTGGCCCCTTAAGAATACGACCCTCGTGATATTCAATTAATAAATCACTTTTTAAGTTCACTATCTTTAATATTTAGGTTTAGCAGTAATAAAAATTTCTCGGACATTTGTAAATAAACAAGATTAGAATAACACTTAAATTTTGATAACTAACTTTAAATTTTAATAACTAACCCACGTGGTTCTGCTTTATGACTGTCAAGTCGCGTCGTTATATCCGATATAAATTTCCCTAATTACAATCTACGTAGACTAAAATATCGCCGTCGTTATAGCAGGTTTCGTCGTTACAACCGATATATTTAGTATGGAGTAGAACTGTAAAGCAATCTTTTTATAAAAACTCTGCCATATGTGGTTGGTCGTTATAATCGGCGTCGTTATAAACGATTTTCACTATAGTTAAATTTCCCACAAACGTGCAACCATTTTCCCCACAAATGAAGTTCAGTTGAAGGTTTTGTTTGCGATTGGTTAGGGATTTTTTTCCTTCAGTGTGAGTGGGCACCTTGCTAAAAGTAGGATCACATTAGTTAGAACTTTTAGAATGAGGCACTAAGCTTGTTTGAATAAGAAAAAAAGAAGTGCTTTCTTTTAAAAAAACGCAGAAAAAGAAGCGAAAAGAGTTAACTAGAGCTGAGAAAACTTGAAAGAAAGAAAAAAAGGTAATTGAACTTGAGCAAGAAAGAGGGGATACTGAAATAAACTATAAGAACCTCTTGGAAATGAAATAATGCAGTTATTAGTGTGTTTTTTTTTAATTACAATTGTATTACATTTGTGTTCTCAAATATTTTTAAATACACTTATGTATGTTTGTACTTTCAAGTTAATTTTTTATTATTAAAGCATCATGTATTTGTGTATCTTAATGTAAGGCTAGATATCAGGTTCCTTTTCGTTTTTCTTTTTTAACCAACTATTGTATATGTAAAAGTTAAAATCTTATAATCTGATTTTAAAATTGTTCGTTAATTTCGAGAAGTGAAGATCTGGAGTCTGGGAAGTCAGTGGGAAATTTACTTGAAAATTTGAGTACAGACACCGTTGTTTGATATCTGCAAATATCGCCAGGGTCTATTTTGTATTACTACGATGATTATGACTATGCCCCTTGGGTTGATTCACCATAATCTGGATCATGTGTAAATGTATTGTTAGTTTCAAGCTCACAATAAGTTGTTAGTCATGACCCAAACAACCTATAGTATATATAGTCTTGAGATGCACCATATATAAACATAATAAACTGTATGATTTATAATTTCCATGTTTTGGTTTTGTTTTGTTTAAAACTTATTCTTTCCCTTTTAGGCCCAGAAGATAATTCAGTAACCATGATTGCTGTTCCCAAATTTTCTGAAACATTTTCCGCTATACTCATAAATCTGAGATCTTTATCTGCTGAATCATTTCAGTTTTTGGGATAGTATTTTACTTTCCCAATTCTACCTTTAGATTACATTTATATTTCTTTTACAATAAAAAGTTACTATTATTTTGTTATTGTGTTATTCGATACTGTAGTCTGCTCTTTTATTGGGTTAGATATTGATGAGACTGACTCTGTCATGACTCACGTTATTCTTGCACTATAAGACACAATCAATTGAAGATTTCGTTGTATGCTTTTGAAAATAACCATCTTACTTACTTTAAACAAAGCTATGCAATGAAATAAGGGTCTAGTATCTTGGATACTCTCAAATTAAGTAATTACTTAAAGGTGATTATTAAAATTATATTTATTTTATACCTAATATTTTCTGGCTCATGTTGGATTTCTATTTGACTCGAGCGTTGGAAGAAAAAACATCCCATAGAGACTGAAATTGAACCGGGAACCTTCATATTTCCATCCTGGTAGACCGTTGAGTAACTATGGACAGCCTATATAGTCTTAACTTTTAGAAAAGATACTTAGAAGTTCATTTATGGTAATAAACATTATGTGTGGTTTTACATGGCAGGTATGGGTCAATCACAGCCAAGTTCCTATGTGTTACTCTGTGCGCCCACTTATCAATGCTTAGATATGTCCACTCTAAATGCATACAGGTATATATTTTTTAACTTGTGTGCATAACTTCTTTTGCTTACTTATTAATTAGTAATTACTTTTTGACAAAATCAATTCCTTTTGTACCTATTAATAATCTTTTAGTCATTTTTTTAAGAAGCGTACTTCAAACCTGTGTTGTTTTTAATATATGCACTGCATATATATTATGCGTAGCTAAACTTACCATTAGACTAATAGTGTTGCAGGTTTAAGGTGCTTATATTTAGTAGGGTCTTTTATAGTTTTACAATTTATGTGTCTTCTTACTTTTATAAAACTTATATTTTGTAATGATATGATACATATCACATCAGCATAAGTACAATTTTATTATCAATAGAATTTGATGTTTCATATTGTATTTCTACCCCTCCCCCTTAATTGATTAGCCAAGGGGGTTTGAACATGTTAAATTTCACGAATTTAATAGGTAAGCTGCGACTAACGTTTTGTGCAAAAGTTGATCCCATATATAGAATATTTTAAATTAAAATGTGTGTGGTGATGGAGTAACGACTTCCATGTTTTCAATTCATTTTAGGAAAGATAAATGCTACACAGCAACAATCAAAAGGAAGATTTCATTTTCAAATATATATTAATACATTTATAAGGTTTATGCATGGTAATATTTCGCATCTGTAGAATCAATTGTCCTTATACCAGACTGAGTGCTATCGCCAATATGTATTGTGTTTAAATAATGAAGATCCATTAACTGCGTGAAGTTGGAATGTCTTTCAGTTTCTGGGATACGCTTTGTACGTTGGTCGTCATCAAGTGAATGAATCTTCATCAGGTTCTGATTCATGGGAATGTTGTCTGTTGTGAGCTTGGTTTCTTTCACCATTCGGAAAGAGCTGGTAAGGTGTCTGTTCTCCTTTCATCTCACAAATTGCATTGGTGAGGGCCATGATATAGTTTTTTGCCAAAGTTAGTGTTTGCATCTTAGACAACTTTTTTTCCATAGACACGGGAGGAATAACTTCTCGGAGAGCTTGGAATGCGTCGTTTAAACTGTGCATCCTCATCCTTTCTCTTTCATTACTTTCCAGTCGTCGTAAGTTCCTATCTCGTGCTGTTAAGGTAGATCTCCTGGAATGAAAGCAATTTAAAAATTAAATATATGAGGTGCCTGAGACTGCTAGAAACCTTTGAAACACATTTCTGACTTAAAAAACATTTGTATTAAAATGCAGAGATGCCAACTTGTAAGGATTTTCAGTAGTTTGTACGGATTTCAACTCCACTTTACAGTCGATACCAAGAAAACTATGGAAAACGTTATTCAAGGTTTTCATGTACAATTTTCTACCGGCCCCTCAAAAATTCATATTTTTATGGTTTTGGGTAAACAAAAACAAAAAACGCCGCTGCAAATGGCCTTCACCTTCCGTGTTTGAATGTGATGCTTCCTACTGGTCCTTTTGTTTCTCTGTTATTTTTTACGTCTAGCCTTATGTGTGAAAATTGTTTTGAATTTGGATTAACGATTCCAAATCTCCAAGTGTAAGAAAAATAAAGAACTGAAATGCAACTAGAGTTGTGAAACAGCTGGGGAAAAAATCGGCAGACAAAGCTTTATCTGCAAGTGTATCATGATATGTAGTAAGGAATGGCTGTTTTACAAAGCATCGAAAGTTTTTAAATTTTTATGTGAACTCGCAGTTTTACCATATTTTGAATAACTTTTTACTCGCAGCATTTTATCAAAATTTCCTCTCGATGCTTTAAAATGTAGCGCACAAATTGCGCCGAGATTTTGCGGCATATATTTCGGGATATTTCCCCCTTATGCTTTCGTTATCTACACACGCAGAGGCGTGCAGATTAATTTAAAAGTAAATTTACCTATTAAATAAATTTAATTAATTTGCGTAATTTATAATCCTATTCTGTGAAAAAACGCCACCTGGTATCTGATTCTAGAACTTTAAAAAAAAAAACTAAATTAACAATTTGACTTAAAAAACGATTTTTAACATTAATTAACCAGTGAAGATTTTTTTCAATGACCGATTTCGTTCTTGATGCGCCGTCTATTTACAAAATTGTGAATTTTGAAATGTACTGTAATTAATGACTGTTGGTCATTTTTTAGTATTTTTCCATCAAAATAGAGGAATTTTGCCCTGATACATTAGCTACTGGTGGAGTATGAGATTAGCGGTCATTAGTCATTTTGCACCCATAAATTTTCATCCAAAGAAGTAATATGTCTGCAGTGGAAAGTGTACAAGTTTTGATGATAGAAGCTAATTTACATATTTCAACAATTTTAGCTTCTCAAGAATCAGGGAAGAGGTTTCAAAATTACAGAAAAAGAAACAAAGAACTTAACATTTATGTAGTTTTACTTTTTCAATGAAACATTTGACTTTTCATTTTTATTGTGCTCATTCATTTGATTAAACTATTTTTTACCTACTACAAAACTCATGTAAAAACCAATTTTCCTGTACAAAATAGAGTTATTGTGTTTACTTTCTACAAAATTGGTGCAAAAGTTTTTTTCTCTTCTACAAAACGTATGCAAAAGTTTTTTTTCCTATAAAATCGATACCGAAAGCCATTTTTCTTGCTATGATACTGATACAAAAGGTAATTTCTCCTGCTACGAACCTGATACAAATGGTATTGGTGAGAGTATATAAGTCTATAAACATATGAAATTGAGTTACATTATTAAAGTGGGGGTTAAGAGGGAGGGGACGTGCATATATTACTCTGTAACAATGCAGGTGCTTTACTTACAAAAAATCTTTTTACAGAAAATAAAAGAGTGCATGGTTTTACTGAAAACTACTGAAAATTCTTGACTTTTTACTGATGACTACTTTCTCAGGTTGGTATTTCTGAAAATGCAGTATTATACAAATAAAGTGAATTTCCTTAAACTACATTTTAAACGAAACAATACAGAGTTTCACCAGGAGATTCCATAACAAACAGTTATTTCGACACTGGCGTAAGGTTTAAAAACACGACGTTTCGGGAGCCAACTGCTCCCTTTGTCAAGTGAAGGCAGAATTTATGCCTTCACTTGACAAAGGGAGCAGTTGACTCTCGAAACGTCGTGTGATTTAAATCTTACGCTAGTGTTGAAATAGCCATTTGTTACATTTTAAACACAAATAAGTAACCCCTTTCCACAGATGTTGATTATTGAAATGTCAGGCATTTACAAACCACAAAAAGTAAGCTACATGGAAGTTGAAAACTTTCCACAAAGATAGTATTGATACATGTGTGTTTGTATTATTGTAACGATAAAATTACTTCAATAACTATTTTCATAGATAATGTGTCTTTAATTAACTCGTAGATAAATTGAAGGTAATTACACAGGTAGCCTCATATGGAAAAAAAAAGAGGAAAATATTTAATATCTGATAGTCAGATGGTCATTGACGATTAAAGTAGTTTTTCATCACCATATCGGACCCTGAGTCCAATTCTGAAATTGCGAAATCATGAATAACGGAATCATAAGCTTGTTTAATATCCAGCTTCGAAATAAGAACATAATTACCTTTTTTACTAAACAAAGATTTTTGAAATGCATGAGGACTTGAATTGCTCTGCGATTTTAGAGGAATCCATAATGATTCATATTCAAAATATTATATATGTGAATGATAATTTTGATTCTTCCTAAAACTAGTTTTGTGAATTTTTTTTGCAAAATT
>QLNU02015359.1:19647492-19688349 GCA_006491805.2 Dysdera silvatica
GGCTATGCCTTGTAACCTTCCGCCCTTACAAAATAGTTCGTCAGTTAAGTACTGCATTTTTGTGTTAAATTCATCGTCAAATGCAAACAACATGTTTATATAATTAATCTAGAATTTTATATATAATGTGTACCCAGTAATATCACATTTCGTCTTTATTTAGGGAAAAATGTGTTTATTACATCATCGCTTTGAAATCCAATAGGGTCAAAGCATGTTTTGGCACAATTTGGAAAAAGTGAAAATTGCAGCAAACCTTCCCCCACCCCAGAACTGGAGGACTATTCATTATCTGTTCTTTCTTACGGACTTCGCATTTTCGCATGAACGTAATAATGGATACTGCTCCTGTATCGAATAATGATTCTTTTACATTTAACCGCATAAGGCTGGAAAACCACTTGGAAGTTCCGATAAGGTTGTTATGAATGTTTTTTGCAAAATATACCAATATTACCCAAAAAAATCTGACAATGATGTCATAGCGATCGTTTCCAGCTTAACTGGTTTCTCCTTCCAGCATACACAGAATGAAAGCTGAATTAAAAGATAAAGGGAAGTTTTCAATTCCGAGGAAAAAACATTAATTACATTTAGTAAACGACGTTCGTAAGAATTACGCAAGTTATCGCATTGACGAAATAGCTGCTGAAAGTGGGCACACTGTCCTCCGCATACTCCCCTATCACTGTAAGCTTAATCCTATTGAATTGGTTTGTAGTCAAGTGAAGGGCTACGTTGCTGGTCAAAACCAAACGTTTAAAAAGAATCAAGTTTCGAAACTGACACTCGAAGGCATCAAAAGAGTCACACAGCATGCTTGGAGGAATTGCGTCGATCACGTAATGAAAACTAAAACTCAAATGTGGGAATTGGATGCCCTTACGGAAAATATTGTCGAACCTGTAATTTTTGCAATTGGCGGCTCCGACACTTCAGATTATTCAGACGATAACCTCAGCGGGATAGAATAATTTTGATTATAAAAATAAATAAAGGCCCTTTTCAGGGCCATAAATTAAAAATATCAGGTATAACAATAAACATTACTCCCCTACTCCACACACACAACGCACGCATAGGGCCGTTTTATATGACTTAGCTTATAGAGTTAGAGACAACTTCCAGTTAGGGTTCGTCCGCAAAATTTTACACATTTTTATCACCCCCCTCCCATCCACAATTGTCTGCTTTTAATGACCCTTTCCACCCGTTGCAAGCATCTTACAGAAGACCAGAAAACTACTTTTTATCGGCAATTCTCATGACCGCCTCCCTCCGGTTTAAATTTATCTATGAAAGGCAACCCTTTTCTCACTTCTCTCCAAATTAATTTTTTCAAAAAAAATAAAAAATAAAATCCTCTAGTATGCATTTTAAAATTTTGAATTTAATCAAAAAAAATTTTTTTTGAATAATTTTTTTTGAAAGATACAAAATTGTTAGAATAGGGGAAATGGCCGCTATTGAAAGAGTTGTTCTGGATTCGACAACTGTAAAAGTAGTAGAAACTAGAAGTAATTGTGAGGTCGATATTTGAAAATTTATTTGGACTGGCAAAGTAGGTCGGTTGGCCGTTATTTAGCACGTAGAGTGAAGATGAGTTTATCCAATTTACTAATTTGTTTCCTGATGAGCAGGGAAACTTACTGCCCCATAAAGGGTGATTTGCATTATCATCACCGGTTAAAATCATTCTATTGACTTTTAGTTCGTTAATGGTCGTGAAGAATTTTTTTGAAATTGTTGTCTTTGGAAAGTAAAAATTAATGATATGACAGGTAATGTTATTGAGAATGATGTCGATTACTGGGGCTTCGCTTTTGGAGTTAATGAAAGCGGATTATATTGAGTGTTTAAGTAATTTTTTCATAGGGTAATGAGACCGCCCTCTTTTTATTTTTCCTTTCTAATCTGAAGATCGTAAAGGGATCAAGACGAAAATAGTCATTAACGCTGAGCCAGGATTCTCTAATTAGAACTATTGAGGGGTCTAGAAAAGGGCGAAGAGATATTTTTTTCCCCTCCCAATGCCTCTAGCATTCCATTGCGTTAATGTGATTGACGGGTGGAAATAAGAGAGCATGAGGAGGCAAGTGAAGAACCTGAAGACAAACAAAAAGAGGCAAAAGTGGAAACCCAACTGATCGTGGCTTCATTGTAGTTGAGACTTTCAACGGACAAACTTGAGAAGTTAGATAAAAAGTCTTCTTATCACCAACTTTGATTTCAGAAATTCTACGTATATTATAAATGTAATATGAATGTGAAGTTTCATCACTTTAGCGATATGTGACGAATGACTATGTCCCATGTTATGATGCATATATTGATTTGATTTTTTATAAAAAAAAAACCAACTTCAAATTGGGCTTTTATAACTTCTTGATAAGACACAGAAAGTACCGAGCTTGATACCTCAGAATTCTCAAAATGACAATGAAATAAAGTATAACAAGTTGAGCTTCAATATGCAACATAGGAAAGGTAGTCCAAAGTCAAGGAGATGATAGGAAGCGAGGTCAAGACGCCATAGTGAGAAGGTTTTAGTACCGATATTACTTTGAGTACCAAGTATACTGAACCTGTTGTGAACAGAAAGATCAGACATGTTCTCATCGTCTTCTTTTGTAGACGACTTCTCTGCTTTAGAAGTCTTACGTTTAGTTAAAACTCGGGGTTTGAGCTTAGAGAGTTCGTTTACTTTGTCATCAATTTTATTTATTTTGCCCTAACATCGTATTACAGGATTCATTTCAGACTTCTTTCTTCAGAACCCTAATTACAATAACGTAGTCCACATGCTAAAAAGTCTCTCCAAATGGATGATATGAGAGAAACTTTCATTCATTTGGAGAAACTACATTCGTCCCATAGTAAGAAACGTGGATAGCCAGCCACCCCCTCCCAAAAGCTCCCATTAAAGCTTTTGCGTAATAACACACAGCCACCCCCTCTACGAATAACTGGTTTGACCGAACTAATTTATGATTATCATGTTGGCACCTTTACAAGGAAATCCAAATTCCCGCATTATGCGAAACCGGACCCGTTTCCTCTATTTCGGATAATATAAAAAATATCCTCGAATGAAAATGCGTCAACAAATTCCCTAAAGTACAATTATTTTTTTTTAATGTTGTTAAGTTATCGAGGGAGGCGCAAATATTTATAAAACTTTATTGGAGGCAGATTCTTGGGCCTCACAGGCCCGTATTTTTCTACGCTTATGATACATTTTGTTATAAAGCCGAATATTTCTTGGTAATGAGTTGATTTTATTGAAAATATTTTCCATTTATGACGTCCAGGAGATACAAACGTGACTAGACCTTTTAATAACTCGCCATTATCGCGCTTAAAAGCTTCAATTAAACCTAATGCTTGTTTAACACATGTAAAGCAGCAATTTAACTCCTCTTTTAGCTAATTAGCTTTTCATTAGTTTTAAAGCAAATCAGGCACACATATGATGACAGCTCTGTGATGGATCCAGAGCGTAAGGCTGCTGTTTAAATTCCCATTAAAACCGTAGATCCCTGCCCTCGACGAACCCCGGATTGCGATCATGAAGTTTAGTAAGTACATACATAGTAGTACTATTAAAATGAATCCGAGCAGAAGAAAAATGAAGCAGCTATGGTCACAAGTACCGTTTACATCAAGAGTGTCAAAGTCTAACGCGGGCCAAATTAACAACGTATATGTTTATGCGGGCCGAAAAATAAACCACTTCAATTTTCATAGAAACGTAGATTTATTGCGTAAGCATAATAATTTCGTAAACGTTTCATAAACGTAAATTAACGTTTTCTTCCTGACATCTGGCATCTCTTCTGTGCTTTCCTATTTCGGGGGAGATCTTGTTCTCAGTGATTACTTTCAAAATTGACTTAAGGTGAACGTTAATAATTTTGGACCTGACAGGAGACTTTGTAAATAATTGTCAATAATTTGTCAGAACAATGAGTACTTCCAAATATGGAAATAATTTCATATGCGAATTTTCGAGTATTTTCAGACTTGGAAGGTAAATATTTGTTGAATTCAAGTACGCCAACTTCACTGAATTTTACCTCCAAATCTGAATTGCACTGGCTCTCAATTATCTCAATTTGATTAGGTACTGATTTTTTATTTATTGAAAAAAATAATTGAAGGAAACAGAGAAAGCATGTCTTCCAAACAATATTTGCAAACCTTGTTTGAAATTCAGCTCCAAGTCTTAAATATTTTCTGCATATCTTGGATACATTATGTTGTCTGGGCGCATGCTGCGGCCCGCGAGTTTGACGTGCTTGCTTTACACGACAATTTTTCGCCTTTGATCAAGCCTCTGTTGAGAATACGCATTTTGCCAATGTACTATGAAAATGGTAGAAGTTAGCCGTGTGCCAAATCATTTAATGATAGAAACACGGAACGGTTCTTCGCGTATATTGTTGGTGGGAAAATTCGTTCAATGAGTCATTTGGAACGTCTGTGATTGCAATGGAGGACCGTCGTGGTTTGAGACACGACCTGAGGACTGAAAGTCAGCTTGGTGGACATCCGTTTAGGCGTAATGTTGTCAGAAGAAAGTAGTGTAGACTAGTGTTTCCCAGCCAATTGCATCCATGACGTCGGGCACTGCCATCCGTGACGTCGGGCACTGCCATCCATGACGCCTGGCCCTGGCATCAATGACGCCGGGCCCTAGCATAAACAACACCGGCCCGCGAGAAATTCTCCTGGAATTTGTCAGTTTGGTTTTCCAAGGATCGTTCACGAATGAACATTTTATCCTTGGAACATTTTGAGGAGAATAATAGCTGTGAATACGCCGAAAGCTCAAATTCAGAAGACCTAAATAAGATCTATGAAGCAAATGCTAGTGACTAAACCGTGCATTTTTAAATACGTAAGTATTTGTGAATGACTCACAATTTTCAGGCATCGAAACCTCTTAGCCTTCAAAGAGGGATATACTGCTCATATATGACTGGACATGAAAAGTAACTCCAAGCCGATTACGATAATGTGCGGTGCATCGTCCGTTCTTCAAGCTGAATGAAATAGCGTTATTTGCAAATGTGAGCGACCAATCATTAAGGAAGTGTATCAGCAAAGTATACAGTAATAGAAGGTGTGTATTGATACTCTTTAAGGTTACGCCATAATTAATTATTCATACTCATGGTAGTTTAATGTAGGAACTTAATAAAACATGGAAAAGCATTTGCGAGTAAATATGTTGAGACCTGGCCCTTGTCTTATAAAAAAGAATTTACCAGGCTGCGTGTGTTAAGAAACATTAATGTAGATTATGTTGGAAACTAATACTAGTTTTCTCCGTCTAAATACGACACGGAGTGCTGGTACAAACTTCGATGTAAAAACTGAAGGCCAGCTCGTAAGACACCCGTTCAGGCGTCATGCCGTGAGAAGGAGATAGTGTCGAAGATGTCGAAAACTGATGTGAAGCTTTCCATCGTCTACATACGACACAGAGTTTCAGTGCGGTACGAATTTCGATGTGGAAACTGAAGGCCAGCTCGGTAGGTATCCATTCAGGTGTCATGCCGCGAGAAGGAAATAGTGTCGAAGATGCCAAAAACTGGTGTGAAGCTTCATCGTCTACATACGGCACAAAGCTTCGGTGCTAGTATGAAGCGAGATGTGAACGGATGCTTGAACTGGACCAAAAATCAATAATGTAATGCCATCTTTTCCATATACTCCCGGCGCCACTTTAACAGCCAGGAAACGTAAGGCGCCACTTTAATAGCCAGGAAATCTAAGGCGCCGTTTCTGATAGAGGCGGAAATTAGTAGGTGTGTTTCTACTGTCCTACAATACCGTATTTGATTCACATGAGGTATATTAGACTGTCCGGATTCCTCGTAACGCTGTAACGTTATACACCACATTCTCGCTAGTCCGGCCATTCTTTGCATAAAGGAGTGCCGGATTACTGAGAATGTATTAAAACAGTTACATTTTTAATAAATCCCTCGCCCATGACGTCACATGGAAGCCTAACCCCACCCTTTTTTGCTGGAGTTTGGATTACTGAGAATGTATTAAAACAGTTAAAGTCTTTATTAAATGCCTCGCTCATGACGTCACATGGAAGCGTAACCCCACCCTTTATTACTGGAGTCTAGATAACTGAGAGTGTATAAAAACAGTTAAATTCTTTAATAAGTCCCTCGCTCACGATCAGATCCGCCGCTAACAATAATGGGCCCCTGGTACTGATTTTTTTATCGCCCCACCCCCCACGGATAAAAGCGTATTCAGTATCGTAAATAAGCTCTGAGCCCGAGTAAAAAAAAAAAACAGCGTGGCGGGCCCTTAAAAACCCCGGGCCTCAGTATTACAGTACCCGTATCTCCTCCTAAACAGTGGCCCTGCTCATGGTGTCATATAGAAGCGTAATGCCTCCATTCTTTCGCTAGAGGATTAATGTATTTATTATATTGTGCTTCCCTTTATGCAGTAAAACTCCTCCTTAGCAGACATTCGCCGGACAGAAAAATTTGTCCGTCAGGGAGGGGTGGCCGTAAAAGAGAGGGTCATTTTGGAGCAGCTAAAATACCACATTTCAATAATTTAAATACTTCGTTTCAAAAATTATGAATTTTTAGCACACAAGAGAGGTTTAAAATAATGAATGTAAGCATTCGTTGAATATAACAAATAAATTATAACAAAACGTTAAATCTGGGAATACAGCGCTGCCCCCTTCGGCGGCCACCCTTCCCATTGCCCTCCTTGCAAAAAAAAAAGAAAGAAAACGTTAAATATTAAAATTTATTTACCTTGGAAAAAAATTTATTAATAGCTGTTTGGTGGGTTTTACTCATCAGTCCTCCTCCATCGAAATGTATTTAGAGTTGCGAGATTTAATCTTTCGCTTTCATTTCGTTACACTTACAGAACATGTGTGGTAAGTAAGCATTAGTCATTTGAGTCAACGAGTCCGAGTTAATTTCCACCCTTTGTTGACGGGAGCGAAAATTCTCCTTAGCTCTTATCCTAATTGTTCTTAGTTCCCTGATGTAAGAAGCGTCTCTAGTGAAAGTCGTAGTTCAAACGTAATTTGCCCGTACAGGGCTTCTAGTCTAATGGAAGGAATCATGAAAACAGTGTCCGTATCTGATGGTGACCGCTAAGCAGGGGTTTGCAATATATTACTGTAAGTCAATTTCTGCCGGGGAATTTTTATTTGACCGTAAAAGCCGGGTGACCTTATTTGAAGCATGTCCTTTAAAAGGGGTTTCACTGTAGTAACTTTTGCCCGTTTTAAAGCCAATTAAAAAGATTTAAGATTTTTTCTTCCAATTTGTTATTTATCTATTTGTGGTTAGAGACATAACATCGACGCTCCCATTGTTTCCTATCTAGGTCATCGATGGGTATCAAACCAAGGCCAGCTATATCTTTAAGGTACTTCAGTCGTTAGCTTTAGTCTTCTTATTCCCCCCTTGTTGATTTCCTTCGCCTTTCTTGCTCTTTGGGGCAGATGGTTTTCTTCTCAGAATTTTCCCCCCCACCATCTATATAGTCATTCTGTGATTTCTTCTTTTATATCTGTCGTTCCCTTTTCCTGAACTCTTTAATCCAGTTGTTGGAAAAAGGAGACTTATGGGCTCAAATCCCCACTTCCATTGGCTATTTAAAGACGTTACTTATTTTAAGGCCGCATCACGTTTTTAAAGCGACTTAAACATTCCATTTTTTTTTTTGTATCACTACGCCCTGATTCCAAAATCTTACAGAGAAGTATAATTACATGCAGTGACGTAGCTTATTATTTTGCCGCCGGAGGCGAATAACTGTCATTGCCGTAAATGTTGTGCCTGCCATTGTTTTTAAAAAGCTAATTGCCGTCCCCTGAATTGTGGCGCCTGGGGCTACCGCACCCTTTCCCCGCTATTGATTACATGACCGTAAGGACGTGAATGCGTATAGAATTATGAATGGTGTAAAAATTAGCACTGCGTGTTTAATTAAAAAAAAACTATTGGACACTAAACATTACATCATTTATACGATGCGGCAGTTTTAAAACTAATACTATTTGTTTTTCAAAAGCTCCACGAAACACTAACCCAGATAGCGACGTACTGCATAATCACTGGTGTATGCAGCGGGTGTTTAGAGGGGGGTTGTAACCCCCCATTGCAATGAAATTTTGTATATATGATATTATTATTATTACCCTTCACAGGGATAACACAATTGCCAAATAATGGTCAACACAGAAAAGCCTCCGGGGCGAGATTTTTGTGAGTTTTTCGTGGGGGAATTTATTATACAATAATTTTTGCCACCCACGTATATTTAGCTCAAACTAGAGCTTTTTCGTTTTTGGAGAAAAAGAGGCGCCGTCCTCATCTTGGATTCGAACCAGGGTCCCCGCGTTTAGCCCGGAGTGTCTTGACCACTAGACGAACGAGGACAGGAAACAACGCTCTCTTTCTCCGTATATAAGCATGTATGATATTATTACCCTTCACAAGGTGAAATTTTGTATATTTAACATAGGAATATATGAGTTGTAGCTCTGTAACCCACGCATTGAGCCAATAACCCCCCCTCCCCCCTTTATGAACTTTTTACGTACGCCTATGGGTATTAATTATCAACTTAGTATAATGAAATTATTTAAATTTTATTTTATTTTCTCTTGTTAGAACTTCATTATTTCGCAACACAAATGGAACAATTTCATAGAATGCCGGTCAAACGCTACTGGCTTAGACCAGATAGAAAGAACAAACACCACTTTGATAATCCCAGAGTTCCTGTCTCCGGTTATCGTTCATTTAAGCGTCCTGATGCTGCATGACTGGTTGTCTGAGATGAAACTGCGACTTAATGGGACGTACTAACCGATGTATTTGTATAAGTGGGTATTCGCTAATACGATCTCTCAATAATCCGTCTTTGGGTTATACTGTCATCTGATGTCGCGAACAATATATTTAATAAAAAAATAAACTTTCATTTTGTTTGCGCTCGAAGTAATTAGGCACTTCGGAATGGCCGGATTAGGGTAAGTCCGGTCAAGAGCGGACACAGGGGTCATGACCCCCAAAATATATTTTTTCACTGTAAAAAATTCCAACTTTCATGATAAATGAAGGGTGTTATTCCAAGACCATGGCAAATTCTGTCCTTGACCCCCCAAATGAAAGTCTGTGTCCGCCCCTGAGTCTGGTGTATGTCCAAGATATATGGGAGTCGAAATCAGTGAGGAGAAAGCTTCGAGGCCGCTGGAATAAACGTTGAATCATCGGGATTGGAAAGGAATGATGGTGGCAACATAGACATGAGGGAAGACACAATTTTTCGACTATATGCATTCTATGATCGTTAGAATCCTGAGTTTTTATTACACAGTCAAATCCCACTATAGCGAACTCGGCTTATAACGAACCTCCGTATACAACGAGCGGATATTTTGGTCCCGTTCAATCATCCATTATTTTTATCGGATCGGACATCGGACATGACGAACCTAAGGATATAGCAAACTAAAAGTTCGGTCCTTTGAGGTTCGCTATAGCGGGGCTCGATTGTATTATATGAGAATTCTCTGTTCGAGAGGTGTACTTGAAATAAATTACCTTCTTTTTGAGTTTTTGCTATTTCTTCGACTCGTGGTTGCTTTACTTTTGGAGAACTCAGAATTGGAGCTTGAATCGGAGGATTCGCTTGCTTGAAGTCTTTCTTCAGAGTTTGCCCTTTTTCTCATCCTGCATCTTCTGTTATTTTGATGTTCATGGCTGCTATTTCCAAAAATTTGCAGCGTCGTTGACTCAAACCTTTTCCATTTCTCATTACTTTGCTTCAAAGATCCCAGTGGAAAAGAAACGGGTGAGGACGCCATTGCTCTACGATGCGCTATTGATCATTACCTAGAAATAAACAATAACAAAGGTTGCATGAGAAATATCGCTGCTGTCAAGAAACAAGTTATTGATTATTGTCTAATTAAAATCGTTAATAAAGCAGTTGACGACATTATGAACAATGAACTTGATGACATCATGGACAAATAATTAATGCCATCACAGACAGAGAAGATGATACCAACAAGAAATTTGACAATACCAATGAAGAATGTAACTAGAAGGTAAGTTTAATGAAACCGACAAAGAAGTTAATGGTGTCAAAAAGGAAGTTAATGATATCATTGATTGATTGATTGATTGTTTGGCTTTTTTATGGCGCAAGAGCATCTGGGCTATACTGCGCCAAACATGGTAAAATGATATCAACAAAGAAGCCAAGCTAATGATATCAACAAAGAAGCCAATTATGTCAACAAGGAAATTAATGATACGAACAAAGATTTTTTTACATGTTTTAATATTCTTTTAGTTATTATCTGAATTTAAATGAACAGCTCATAAATAAAACTACCTGTGTAAAGCCTCTATACAGTAGTGTATTTGATGCATTGCAAAATTGCCGACAATAATTTGCTTTTAGCTGTCTATTTTACAGATTTTCTAAATTGCATGGTTCTAAATTTCGGACAATGAAACTGACGGTGTAAACACATTGCAAACAAAAATTTTGAAATTATAATATTGTTTGTTTGTTTGGATTTTTTATGGCGCAAGAGCATCTGGGCTATACTGCGCCAATATTATGATAATAACAATAATTTTATTTATTCTCTACATATACATAACACAGCATGAAGCTGTTACATAATGTAGCGTGTCCCGGGAAAATATGGCGGTATAACAGGCCCAGGACCTGATACTGGAATGTTTAGGTTCATTTACCTATTGGTCCCATTACACTATAGATATTGTTATTGACAATTGCTATTTAAATACAATACAGCATATTATAAAATAAAACCATGTTAACTATAATAATGACATCGTTATAAACATTTTTCTGTTAGTCTCTTTCATATGTATTTAACATACAATATATATTAATAAAACACAATGTTATTTAATATTATGCAAGTTATTAACAATAAACATTTTCTTTTATTCATTTTTGAATAATAGTATGATTTTAAGGGCTACAGATTATCCTCTTCCAATAGTAGATCCAATAGTAGTTCCAATAGAGAGTACTCTTCCAATAATTTCCCTCTTAGTCTTTTTTTTTTTAAATAAATTAAAATTGTTTAAATATTTTATTTCTATTGGCAAGTCGTTCCACATCTTGGCTGCTTTGTAATTAATATTGTTTCTTCCATTCTCTGCTCGTATTTGAGGTAAGTTTAGTTCATTATATTTCCTAGCTCTGTTCCTTTCACTCTCATTGTGTTGTAATTGTATCAATTGTACATGTTTGTTTTCTTTTATTCTTTCAAACATTTTGTTCAGTATGCAATATTTATGAACTTCAGTTAATGATAATGTGTTATGTTAATTGCAGAATATTTCCAATGTAATTGATTGATCCCGATTATTAATTCTATTGCCTTTTTTTTGTATATTATTAAAAATCTGTATGTTCCTGTTTTCAAGGTTTCCCCAAATGATATTGCAATATATTATATATAAAAGTAAATCTGATAATAGCATGAGTAACTGAAAATAGACATTAATCTTCCTTGCATGAAGGTAATTGGTTTTACTATTTGTTAAATTTCAAAGTGCTAAATTTTATCAACAGGAATTTAGTGCATTTCTTAAAGCGTGATCATAGAAGATACCAATTTTTGTCACATCTGTGTTGAAGTTGTAAAATAAATGATAATAGTTAGATGAAGAATTTTAGAAGTGAAATGTTGTTTGCCGTTAATTAAATAGAATGTCCTTAATAAATTTTAATTTCAACTTTATCTATGCACGAAATAGCTTCATCTTTATAGCTTTATTTTAAAAACTTTTCCTCAGTTTTAGTTTGGAAATCTAAACTACTATGGTTGCATAAGGAAAGTATAAAAATAATCATAATACGCTTTAAAATAAAACAAAACAAAACAAACAAATCGACGCACCAAGAAGGAGTTGTCCGATTGCGATAAAAATTGGTGGATGTGAAGAACATACATAGAAAAAGAAACGATTAAAATTTCAGAACAATTGAATGATTTATTGCAGAGTTTGACCGTTACAAAGGGAGGAAGTCAATAAGGCGTTGGTCCACCTCTGGCCTGGATGCAAGCTGTCACCCGGCGTGGCATAGACTGATAAAGATCCCGGATGGTGTCCTGCGGAATTTCTTGCCAAATTGTCTCCAACTGTCGGGCTAAATCGTCAACATTCCGGGATGGTTGCAATCGCCTTCCCATAGCGTCCCAAATGTGCTCTATGGGAGAGAGATCAGGAGACCTAGCTTGCCAAGGAAGTGTTGGGCAAGCTTGAAGACAATTCATAGCAACACGTGCCGTGTGGGGCCGGGCATTGTCTTGTTGAAACGTAAGTCCAGTGTGTCGCAAAAGGAACGGTAACACAACCGGTCGTAGAATGTCGTCTACGTACCGCTGTGCTGTAAGTGTGCCAGAAATGACCACCAAAGGGGTCCGGCTATCAAAGGAGATGGCACCCCAGACCATAACGCCCTGTTGTGGGCATGTGTGGCGTGCGATAGTAAGGGCAGGATCCCCACGCTGCCCTGGACGTCTCCAGACACGTCTGCGGTTGTCGTCAGGACACAGTTGGAAACGGGACTCGTCACTAAAGACTATACGTCCCCAGTCAGCGCAGTTCCAAGTTGATCGAGCCCGGCACCACTGTAATCGGACTTGACGGTGTAAAGGCGTGAGAGGTAAGCGGCGTAACGGTCGGCGCGAGCGTAAATTCCGCTCTCTCAGTCGTCTGCAGAGGGTCATGTTGGACACATGTGTGCGGGCCACACGTTGGATAGTTGATAACGACGAATCCGGTGCTGTGACATCTGCTCTGACAATCGCTCTGTCTTCCCGTTCTGTTGTGGCCCTAGGTCGACCGCTGCCATCCCTACGCTGACATCTGCCGTTGTTGACCCACTCTTGCCAGCACCGTCCAATCGCCGCATCGCTTCGACCCACATGTCCAGCGATTCTTCGATTCGTCCAACCAGCCTCTTTCAATCCGATAGCACAACCTCTTTCAAACTCTGACATATGCTCGTAATGAGCACGAATCTTTCGGCGAGGCATTGTTACAGTCGACGTAAGATATCCGCAGTCAAAATGCAACAGAAATTTTGACCACATATTGAGAATCGCTCCTTATATACACCTGCTGAATGCGCAGTTCCGATGCGCTGGAGTTCCCGCTATTCATTCATTGGACACCAAATTTTAATCATTTGCATGTTCGGTCAAAATGTCTTTGCATACGAAATTTCATTACAATCGGACAACTCTTTCTTGGTGCGTCGATTTTTTTGTTATAGAGTGTATATAACAAGTAATACCCAGAAATTAATGATTAATTTCATCTATCACAAAATTATCATAAACTCATTGTTTATCAAATAAAATTACGAATAAAATGAAAAGCAAACAGAAAAATTCATCTATATTCATTATTAATAGACTGTAACCTGGATTTAAATATAAGATCGAATAATTTTTTTAAATGAATTTACTTTAAAAATGCCATTTTTTTCTCAATGGTGTAACGAACTGTCTGCTAATAAAGACTTAGATCGTGTTAGAGTTTCATTTTCAACATTTCTTCCCGAGTTTTCAATAGCTTCAATAAGTCCTTCCTTTATCGGAAATTCTCAGTAGTTATCGTAACCAAACGTCATTAAGTTATCTATATGATTTTTCAGAGGATTGAGAGGAGAACTGCATGAAAGTCATTCAAGAATCTTAATGACCTTTGCTTCAAACCATGATTTTGTTTATTCAGATTTGTGAATGCCGGCTTAATTTTGTTGGAAAAACAACTCTCTTGGAACGAGTGTCGCATTTGGCAATATTTTTTTTACCACGTACCTTGATGTGGTTCTGCATCTATTTTAGTATCAATGAACATGGTGGCTAACGTTTGGTCTGTCGCTAATACCTCCCACATCATTACCGTGTATTCTCGAATGGGCCTTTTGAAAAACAGACTTTTTATTACGAATTTCATGCCAGTATTTTGCAAGCAAACTATCTGTGGTCTCTTCGAATTAGATAGTTTTTTATAGTAGAAAACATGACGTTGATCTATTAATACCCGAAAAGGAAAGGATTCCTCTTAAATTTTAACCGAGCTATCTTATGCTTCTTGCTTAGAGATGGTTGAAGTTTAAACTTCACTTCTTGTACATTTATATTGGAATTCAATACATTGCGTATAGTTTTGCTTATCCATCGCAAGTTCCATTCGCGAACAATTAAATAAGGAATCTTTTTTCGCACATGTTAGTCAAAAAATTTTTGCTGCTTAAAGAGACAGGCCTACTGGAACTCGCAGAATTTTGCACAACTTGTATAATCTCCCAACCATATATCCCAACCAATCATATCAACCCTACAGTTCTAGCAGCTGTGGTAGTGTTCATTCAATACTCTTTCAATTTGATATTTCTACCTTTCTTTACGTTGATCAGCTGCTTTTTTCTGAACATTATTATAAACAGTATTAGCAAATGTACAAACCGCGACACGTTCTGTTAATTATTTATATTGACGAATGCATTAACCTATATTATTTGCCTATACCTTAGAAAATGTTTCGATATTATAAAAATATATATAGTTTTTAACATATTACATAATATATATAATTTGCCTGTTGTATTATGCTGCGAATGCGCCAATATACATTGAAAATTAATTAATTAATTTATTTATTTTAATTTTTATATAATTTTTTTTTTTTAAATTGACTATATATATATATATATATATATATATGGCCTGCAAAAGGGTTGCTGGTATCTAACTGGAAGGAGACCCACACGCTGAACGTATGTGACGATGTGTGGAACCGGCCGGGCCAGTAACCTAGTGTCCTACCCCGCCTTCAAGTGGTGCAGGCTGGGCTTTCTATCCAAGAGGCAAATTAATATTTGCTGCACGGATGGAAAGGCGGAAGGGGAGGGCTAATTCACCAACCCGTCTAGCCAGCGTGGTGAAATGATGGCTAATTCCTCCAATATGCTAATACACCAAAAACCATGGCCCCTAGTCTCCAGGTGCTGGAGTGCTCCTGATCAAGGCAGCGGTCAGCGTGGCATGAAAGCAGGGGGTGCTAAGAATCACTGGAATGGCCCAGGCTGCCGTTTGTTATTGACCTTGGCAACGTATAATGGACGATCCCTTGCTTCTGAAGCAAAACTTCAGGAATTGGAAGAAGAACTTGACAAGATCAAATGGGACATTGTAGGACTCAGTGAAGTTAGAAGAAAAGGTGAAGAGTTGGTGGAACTTAAAAGTGGACATTTGTTTTATTATAGAGGAACGGAAACTGGAAGAACAAGTGGTGTTGGCTTCTTAATCAACAAAAGAATTAAAGACTACCTTCTTGAAGTCGAAAGCACGTCAGATCGAGCAGCGAGGCTCGTTGTTCAACTAACCCAGCGATACCAACTTCAGATAGTACAGGCATATGCACCAACGTCAAGCCAGCCGTACGCATACTTTCCCATATTGCTTCTTTGCCACCCACCTACCTACAGTTCTCATTTTCCCATATTCTATACCTTTTCAAAAAGGAGTGAATACCCCAACGCCATTGGCCACTGTCTGTTCTTTGACATTATCCTAACTGCGTACAAGCCATCAAGACCAACGACCACCTAATGTCATCGCTGCAATCGCTCATTCCCCCTCCCTGGCTTCCATCCCTACGTCACTCGACCCCCGCCCTGACTGGCTTACACGGCCTAAATTCTTCTCATTGGCTTTTTCACATCAAATTCTTCGCTGTTTCCCAAATCTCAATGACTTCCTCTTCATGTTGTAAAACTTCAAAATTTTTCTGATCCCCTCTTCTTTGGGATTTTGAACCGTTTGCATTGATCTCAATGTAACTTCTTTGGTTCTCTAAATTTAAATTTTACGTACCTAGCTTCGCTCATCACCAACTAACTACTCCTAAACTTACTTTCCGACCTCACCCCCACAACACTTCATATTTTCTCCCACTTCAACCACCATTTCACTCCATTCATTGTTGATTAAAGGATTCGATCATAGGTATCCCTTCCGCCATGAGAATCCAAGTCTAGGTCGTTAATTGCTCGTGATATTGGTATTTTTTTTACATTCTTTCAATTCATTTAATCTGTATTTCTATTTGTTTCTTGAACGACTTTAAATGTTTTTCATGGTCATAGATATGACGATCTTATTGACTTGAATAAGCAGATTTTATATTCTTATGTCGAAAGAAAGGAGAGACTTGGTATTAGATCTATCATCATCTGATCAATATGACATCGCATTTGATGTTATGAAATAAGTCTATTGTATTATCAAGGCTTTCTCTAGTTTATGAGTTTTTGAACATCTGCGAAACTCGGAATCTCCAAATGAACAATCGGAAAGAAAAACCATATTAGAGATAATATCAGAAATATTAAAAAAATATATATAGGAGGCAGTACATACATACAGTTATTAGATATCGGTATACTCTTCGAAATGTTAAAAGATAAGATAATATTAGAAATATTGGAATCTTGAAAATATTAGAAATATTGAAATCTTGAAAATATTAGAAATATTAAAATCTTGAAAACATTAGAAATATTAAAATCTTGAAAATATTAGAAATATTGAAATCTTGAAAATATTAGAAATATTAAAATCTTGAAAACATTAGAAATATTAAAATCTTGAAAATATTAGAAATATTTAAAACCCATTAACTAGTAAAATTTGACACTGGTCAGAATATACGAAATACAAATGAAGAAGGTAAAAGCATATACCATCTGCAAAAATATTCGCAACGTTTCGACAATTACTCTTCCCTTCATCAAGCGAAAGTGTCAAGGAAGTGTAGGTGTTCGGTATTTATACCCTAACTTTGGTTTTTCCCAAAGCTATCCCGCAATCGTTTTTTTCCCATGTCTGAATCTGTATTTTTCTAAGAACTGTCCCGCACTCGAGAATTCCCCACTGGCTGAATTTGATTTTCTCCACTTCCCGGCAAAAATGCGGTAAGGTTCAGGCATCGATTTTGCGATGTTCATCGCCTTACTTCGCATTCGAAAAGTCTCCCAAGACTCCAGAAAAAGTCTACAATAGCGAGAAATTACATTTTTATGAACTTTTGTACCTTTCCAATCAGGAACATGACCTATATCGTAAAAAGAACACTGCATTGCTGTGGAGAAAGGTGAGATGACTAATCTTCTGGCAGAACATGCCTGGGAGAAAGGTCATGTTCCTGATTAACTACGTAACGACGTAAGCTACTGTCTGTTCATGAAAAGAAGTCCGATGGAACAGTTAGAAATAACGGGAGGTGACGTCACAAATAGGTTTGCCGCTTACAGCAGATTAAGACTCCAATCTCAGAACTTGTTTTTGGCATTCGCCAAAAACGAGTGTTGAACTTGGAGTCCTACATTGCTGTAAGTCCTACATTTGTGATGTTACCTCCCGATATTTCTAACTGTTCCATGGGACTTCTTTTCGTGAACAGACAGTAGCATATAATCATAAGCATTTTTTTATTTCTTTGTTAGTTGATTAGAAACATTATTTTCGTTCAATTTTTACACAATCTCCTTTTTTCTGTTTTAGTCCCCTTAGTGAAAAGTAAGAAATAAGGAAAGCCAACATTTCGAAAGAGCTATAGAATTGAAGTGACAAAATCATTCGTCTCCTACAGTCCCCAATGCGAGTTGAAAGTTCCCAATTTTTTGCTTAATAAGAGCCATTATGTTATTCTAATCAGCTAGGCAACCTATTAGGAAGCAAACGAAGGTATAGTCCGTTCGCGGAAAATTGACCAGTGGTATCGTTAGAATCACGGGAGCTGACGTCACAAACGGGTTGGTTCATTGCTGTAAAGGGAAGGGCGTTATATCATAACTGGTTTTTCGCGCATGTTTGTCTGCGCGAAAAACCAGTTATGAAATGACGCCCTTCCCTCTACTGCAATGAACCAACTTATTTGTGACGTCAACTCCCGTGAATTCTAACGGTACCACTGGTCATTTTTCCGCGAACGGACTATAAGTCAGCATCGTAAACGCTACAGTGTAACATTCAATATAAAAGCAAAAGTTGCTGTCCACTTTGAATTTTTTAATTCGTTCAGATAAAATTTATGTGCTTATTTTCTACTATTAACCATATTTTAATTCTTAAAAATTTTAATTAAATACGATCGCATTTTGTTTGCTTTTATCCTTTTAGTTAGTCTTAGCGAAAATAAAAACGAAGTATAGATAGCCTTTCATTGATAGAAGTGTTTGTGCGAGTGAGGTGTGAATTTCATAAACAATTTCTTACGCGTCGTGACACTAAATCTGATCGTTTTCCTTTGTGTTTGAAATAATAGAGTTAATTCTATCTTCATCTCGGCGGGCTCCTCGTCCAGAATTTTGTCTTTTTTTGCTTATGCCATAATCCGACCCTGAACACGCGATTACCTGCGTTCGCGTGCTTTATTTTGAGTGTTGTATAGGTTTGGTTGTTGAGCGCAGGGCCGGATTGTCGCATAAATAAACAAGGTAAATGTCTGGCCCCAACGTCTTTTAAGGAGCCCGGTGCGGTTGTGAGTCAACGCTACTTCAAAAATCATTGCCGATCGGACTCTATCTCCAGGGCCTTATTTTTACCACAGAGCGAATTTCCGCGACGTTTAGAATCTTTTGTATGTACGTTGTATGCAAATATCTTACCTGTAATGACTTCATTTCCAAACTTTAAAAACTGAATTCCAGAACGGATTTAGCGAGCATCTTAGTTCGTCTCAAGACTCTCGTTATATACGTTTCCCACTGTGTAACTACACAGGCTTAATTTATAGTACAAGGGGCCCCGAAAAAATTTGGTTTTGTTACCCCACAAAGCCTTAATCCGGCCCTGGTTGAGAACATTATAATAACAGGTTCTTTATTTTTATTCTGCAAAAATTAAATTTTTAAAAGAATTGTTTTAATATCGTGGGAACTCATTAAACTGTTTGAATGGCAATCACTGACTAATTGGTAACAAGATTTGGTAGGTAACAGGATTCTTAGATAACGTAATGTTTATTGCCTGGGTATTAAGTGATCTAGTGTTTAAATTGATCTTTTACGCTATTTGAATTCTATAACTATACTTACGCTCAGCGGCGTAGGTAAGGGCGGGGCTCAAACCCCCCATTCGATAATAAACAACCTTATTGTCTCATGGGCTGCTTCACAACATCTTTCTTTAAAGGTGCTTTACCCTCCCCCCCACCCACCTCAATTGCCACTTGAGTCCCCATGAACTTTGATCTGCTACGATACTGCTCATGTTATAATTGTCATAATCAAAATTAAAGTATTCTTGTGGGTAAAATGATTCTTTTCTAAGAATGAATGCATCCACGCTTTTCCATTTTTCGAGGAGACTCACTATAGGAAAGTTGGTTATTTTAAATCATCTACAGAATGAGATTGAGAACGGCAATATGAAGCTAAAAGTGACCATTCCTTTGAAAGAATGATTCATCAAAATTCTCAATTAGAAAGCTGCAATCTTCCTATTTATTAAATTAAAAAGTAATGTACACACGAACTTCCCATTCTTACAAAGATGTCTTATTTACAAACTCATAAGCTTTAAAAAACTTACTCCCCTTCCCGCGCATGCACAAATGTCTTAAAAATGAACGTTGGAATGGTACGCTTTGATTATATTTTTTTTTTCGGCGTAAGAATAGCAAAGATCAAGCTACGACTGATCCTACAATTTTTCCAGGAATACTATCCTGCCAATGTAGCCACACCTCAGGTTCAGTGGTGCACCTATATAGGGGGCCGAGGGAGCTCGGGCCCCTCCCTTGTGCTAACAAAACGAAAAATTATTACGCCAACAGACACTGGTAAATTATTTTATTAAAAGATGTAAGATGAAGGTGTGATGTTCCCAACATTTCCCTCAACTCTGGTGACAGTGATGAGACACTGCTGTTGAGGCAAGCAACAGCAGCAGCAGTGGTCTGGGACTGTCTTCAAACGCTTTCCAGGAAAGTAAAGGTAGCCCAAAACACAATATCAAACACGGTTGAAATAGAAATTCTGACTGCAAATATTTCTAATTATGTCAAGAAATCTAACCTCACTGATGGAGATAAGACAAGAGTGCTGGCCATTGTAAAATTGTATAAACATAACCTACTACTTCTAATTATTTAAGTATCTTGCATTATAGAATTATTAGTAATTCAATAATGATAAAAGTACACAAAAAGACAACCGTAATTGATATGGAGACTGGCCCTTTATTTCCACCAAACATTCCTTGCACCACTGCACTCCCACCTTGGTATTATTCGGGGTACGCCATTGCTTAGGCCACATTAGAGCCTCTAGAACTCTAGGCCGATCCATTAGCCGTCATTTTGTTGTATACTCCCAGTTTCGTAACACAACATCTACCATTGGAAAATTAATAATCCATTTTCTTCCTCTTACAGGATCTATTGCAAATCTAAGCATTCTATGTTTATTCCTTGAGTGATTTGAGCAATTTACAGTGGCATACCAACCCATTTTACCCCATTTTATTAAAAATAGCACACTTGTAAATCACTCAACTTTAACACAGCAGTGAATGGGATCACGTGACATGATAGCATCAAATTGGCGGACATTCCGGCTCCCAATTTTAGTAGCCTTTGGCTACAGTGGGCAAAAACTAAGTCACGCCTTTTACTATGTCACTGACAGTGGAACCAGAGCTAATGGAACGATTGACAAATGCCACGATTGCCGCTACACTACAACCAGGTCTGTAGCCAATCCGGGGCTAGTTTTTTCCCATGCTTATGCCCCAGTTGCGCCATCGAGCTATTGATATATATGGAAGGATCCCCGGGTGCCCTGTGCCCCGATTTCCCCTTCATCTTGGCTACAACCGTCAAAAATATTTGCTGGATCTATCTCCTTGTTCTACAATAATGTTTGGGGGTTGCCCACAAATTTGGAATTCTGCTTCCTCACAGTGTAGAAGTTGAAAATAACCACTCGCATTATCCATTGTTTGAACTTCTGATTTGACATATTTCCATTTAGAAGGATTTTCTTAATTTATTATAGCAGATGTACCTCTCTTTCTCCCGCTGTCACCTTCAAGAGATCGCACGTGCATTTCCAGCTCTGCATTACTTTTCCAGCAGTTGCTCATCAGTCACGTAGACGTCTACATCTACTTTAGAAAGTATGGGATATGATTCTCAAGCAGATATTAAAAATTCATGCCATGGAATGATTCGCCCAAATCTAACCGAAAAACGTTCGAGAATTCTAACTCATCATATTTTCAGTCCTTTGTCTTTTCTCTGGTCTAAAATATTATTGCTGCGTATGTTTCCTTGACCTAGATCAGCGTTTCTGAAAGTGCTTTACACGGAACTTCAGGGTAGTGTTGGAGCCCCTAGAATTATAGGCCGACGCATAAGCCACCATTTTCTTGTACACTTCCGGTTTCATTTACCTTGGCGATAAAGGTTTTCCGCTTTGGAGCAATGATCGCTATTTTGGCATAAAAATAATGAACACTTCGCGATTACCCGACGAATGTAAACATTGGCGCAACTTTTAAGATGTCGCCAATAAATACAATTTGCAACCCTAACTTAGTTTCCGATTAATGTAAAATTATAATGCAAATAATCAAAACAAACTTTACGCTGCAAACATTCTATGTTTATTCCTCGAATGATTAGAACAATTCCCAGTGGAACACTCGTCCATTTCACCTTATTTTATTAAAAATAACACACTTGTAAATCACTCAACTTTAACGCAGCAGTGAATAGGATCACGTGATACAATGGCAGGAAAATGGCGAATATATGCCAGCTCTCTTTTCTAGGAGCCTTAGGTAGCGTGAAGAACCCTCCAGGGATTACATAAGCAATTTGTGAAACATCCCCGACAATTCCGAGAAAATCTATCAATTCCGAAATCCCCCCATGATAACCACTTAGAGTATATTAAACATATTTAAGATGTTCGTGAACTATTTTGACAAAATAAGAGGGGTGACAGTACCCATCGACGAACAATATTTGTCATAGAACCTAGGGTCGCAAACCACTCACAGCGCCAGTTCTAAAACCGTCCAGCCTGCACAAATAGTGACAACCAGTGTATGAGAAGCGCAAAACGCGATGCCTTAATCATCTGTGCATTTGATTGGCTCACCCGAGTTGTTTCTGGAGCTTCTTATGCACTGGTTGTCACAATTTGGTTTTAGAACTAGCGCTGTTAGTGGTTTGCGACTCTAGATGCTATGGCGAATATTGTTCGTCTTGATGGATACTATCACCCCTCTTGTTTTGTGAAAAGTATTTACGAACACCCTGTTTAAGCAATATCCAGCAACAATAAAAAAGTTTTATACTGGTATATTTATTGCTTATTTTCATGTTTTTGTCCAAGTTGTGGTAAATAATGGCTCTTCAGGGTTTCCATAGATATTTATAGGCGTCTTCCGTAGATCGTCACATGGTAAGAACAGGGTTCTATGGGCTAAAATGTTTGAGAGCCACTGACGTAGATTATTCTCCACAGGTTGTTTGGAAAAAACGGTCACTAGGACCATTTAGAATTGATTTATTCAACCAACGTATAGTTTGTGGTGATACGTCTGTTAGGTGATAATTCCGACGTTACATCGTTGGCTTTTAGATTAAAAGAACATTTAGATGTTTCGGGTGGAAATGGAGGACATCAGAAAACGATACATTGTTCGAGATGCTCTCCTGTAGATAAATAACGTATCAAATAAATCGTATTTTACTGTTCCGGCGATTTGATTTCGCGTAATTTTATTCATTTTGCTGTGAGGTAGACAATACTCTGTATTTCGTAATATTATGAAATTTGTTTTGGTTGGTTTGTGGCCTATTTAAGCAACTGTAATCTTGGGCAGGATGAAGCTCGAATTGACGCATGTATTCAATTTAAACAGGAGGCTCAATTGAGCCGCAAACGATGGTTAAACTTAACCTGAGGCACAATATCTTACAAGGGAAGCCTCCGAAGTGCCCGTCGCACCTCAAATCGAGACTTATATATTATGAGAGATCCATATGTGTCATAAACAAAACCGAAAGAATTTTTCTGTAACACTCAATTTCTGATTTTTTTATGAATTTTTTAAATTTTCATAATTACACTAAAACGCAGCTTAGCGCTTAACTGCACAGCCGTAAAGTGAAGTCTTCAGGTAATTTTCCTCTCATTTACATTGCTTGGCGAAAAATAACAAACTCATATAATGTTGGCGGCATTTTTAATTACTGCGCCAACTATATATATACAGTGAGAATCGGTTATAACGACCTTCAAGGGACCGTGCAAATTCGGTCGTTATAACCGGCGTCGTTATAAACGATTTTCACTGTATATGCGTGTGTGTGTGTGTATAACCTCGTTGTTGTAACAGACTTTACTTCCTTAAAGGAATTTTTTTATTTTGGGCTTTAGGGTAGTTTTTTGCTATAGATTAGTTCTGGGAAAACCAACTTCGATCTTTGAATCATAGTATTAGTTTTTTATTAAAATATTGAAGTATTTTTTCGTTTCATTCTTGTGGTTTTGGGGGGAATTGAATTAGTAAATCATTGAATTGAATCTTCACTTCTTTTTTTAATCCTTGGGGTCGTTTCGAAATAATTAAGATTTTTTGAAGCAATTTTTGAACCTTTTTTTGAAGCATCTTTGGATTTTGAAGCAACAACACGAATGAAATGAAACAAAAAATACTTCACTGTTATAATAAAATCTAATATTATGATTCAAAAAGATCGAAGTTGATTTTCCCACAACTAATTTATAGCAAAAAACAAACTACTCTAAAATACAAAATTCTTTTAAGCAAGAAAAGTCTGTTAAGACAACATGGAAGTTACACACACACACGTGCATATATATACACTATATATATGGTTGGCGCAGTAATTGAAAAAGACGCCAAAATTATATAAGAATTTGTTATTTTTCGCCAAGCAATCCAAATCAAAGTAAAATTACCCCTAATTGAAGACTTCACCTTACGACCTTTCAGTTAAACGCAAAGCTGCATTTCAGTGTAATTATGAAAAATTTAAAAATTCATAAAAAATCAGAAATTGAGTTTCGGCGAAAAATTCTTTCGGTTTTGTTCGTTACTCATATGAATCTCTCATACTATATAGGTCTTGATTTGAGGTGCGACGGGCACTTGGGAGGCTTCCCTTGTTAGATCCTTATTAAAATCAAACAATTCTTATCACTACTGATGATGTGGCAATATTAGAATATTAATTGCGAACGTCCATAATGATGCATTATGTTCGCTCGCCGAGGTGAGCTTGAGAGACGCCTGTAGCCAGTGGCGTAGGCAGAAAGTTCATAAGGGGGTTATAGGCTTAATGGGAGGGGTTACAGAGCTACAACTCATATATTCCTATGTTAAATATACAAAATTTCATTGCATTGACCCTCATAACCTCCCCTGGCTACGCCTATGCCTGTAGCTCAGTGGGGAAGAGCATGTGCCTGGTAACCCAGAGGTTGTGGGTTCGGCCTCCATCAGAGACCAAACAATCATTCCTTTTCTTTGCGAGTAATTTGTCACCTAACGAGCTCTTATCACCGTTTATTTTCTCAAACAACGGAAAGGGTTGCCCTCCAATTGAAATGCTCGTTTTTAGTTTTACACCTTAAATTGTTCCATAGCTCATCTGGGACGAAAGCCTAACGTAGTATGTTAATCACGGTATGGTTACAGACATTCTGCTCAACCGAGAATCGAACACAGTCTAGCGAATTTAAGCGGAATTGCGGGGTCGTCGTTGGGAAATGAATGTTATACCTGTACATGTGCTTGTAGCAGGGGCGCCAATTTGAAGGAAATATTGGGGTGCCTGAGGGGGAAAAATCCGAATGATGAGTCAAGTGACTCAGGCAGAGCCAGGGCAAGAATAAACCATAATAATTAGTATATTTCATATGGAAGTAAAACGACTCACTGTGCTGAATATATCACAATCGTAAAATAACACAATGGGCACAGTTTTTGAACTATATGCTTTAATATAGCTTTAAAACGTTTACACAATACTGGAACTTGAGTTCCAGTATTGCATAAGCTTCTTCGAAGAGGGCTAAAAGCCTTCGAGAAAACGTTTTAAAGCTATATTAAAGCATATAGTTCAAAAACTGTGCCCATTGTGTTATTTTACGATTGTGATATATTTTATATATTATGTCTTTACCCCCACATGTATTATACATTTTTTTATTTATTTTGGGAGGGGCTGGCCCTCCAAATATTTAGTTGTGGGGGCGAAAGAACCTGATCCCTTGATTTGCACACATACACACAAGCACAACTGCAGTTGAGACAAACGTACAATTTAATATGGCATATAAATTGTACTTGGTTTGATATTTGATTGAACGGACATATTGTGCAGTCTAGAAGTAGTTTTTGTGTTTTGGCTGTTGCCTTTAACATGCATCAGTTACTACTTATTTGTGCTTCACAGTGAAGTACAATATAGCATCGATTATCCGAAACAATTGGGGACTGGGGGTGTTCGGATAACTGATCATTTACGAAAAAAATGGTTTCATTGCCATAGGAGCAATATGAAACAAAGAAACAGTGATATAAAACACAAAACTTTTATATATTTTGTATCACATGTCTTACAAATACATACCTTACATAAAGTAGTGCATTAAAGTAGGCCTACAGTTTAGGAAAAGAAGCCTAAAATTTTCTTTTGCTGCAGAGCTGACACTCGTTTTTTTGCCGCTAAATTTCTCACTCGTCTTAAACACAGCGATCGGACAGCATCACATCCTTCTTATTCTAACCACTTCATAGCCGTCTCAATGCAGTTAAAAGCTTCCACACTAGATGGTCATTTTTCAGCCCGGTCGTTGTCGCTAGGCTCTTATTCGTCGTCACAAGGGTCTTTGTCGTCGCTGACACTGGCAATGATTTGATCGTCCAGTAATATTTTATAGCGAGGATTATCAACATCACATTCGAGCCAGTCTTGAATGTTTTCCTGGTCGCATTCCTCAAATCCTGGAAATTCTTTAATCAGCCTAGCCAGTTCTGATACAAATTGGCTGTTTGGTGTCTCTTCAGGTGTGGGGATAGATTCATTTGATGGAAGGAGTTTATTCCAAGCTTTCGCTAGTGTATTACCCTTGACTTAGCCCAAGTTTCTGCTGCCATGTACACAACATCCTTCAAGTTAATTTCGGTGTGCACTTGCTGAATTGCTTTTTCATATTCCTTTTGCCAGCGGAACTTTGAATTGGCGCGGAAATTTGAATTTGTCGATGGAAACACTTTCGGTTGGTTGGTATTCAGATAATCAATGGTCTACTGTAACTCTTTAATGTTGCATTTAGAAGCGCTCTCCACCACCTTACGTACACACGAGTATAAAATGAGAGCACAAATTCAAGTATGAATCAATAAATTAAGCGAAATAAGTAAATTAAATATAAGTGGCCTAGCTGACTTAAAAAATAGGCCATCTCTAATTATTCACCATTCGAATAGCAAAGACAATTTATACATTTATCATCATCATGATATACGTATGCGAATTTTGACTTTTTTATTTGTGGGGCAGGGGGAATGTTAAACAATTTGACATGGCCAATTTTTGAAACCACTCCACTGCCAAATAATATTAACAGTAATACGTTAAAATGAGAAATGTAGTGATAATGTTTAGTCTATTAATGCAAGGAAGATTATCTACGCATGTTTATTGTTTATGAATAATGACTATTAAATACCACGTGGTGCACAACTGTGTCATGATATTAATATTGAATTGATATTAATATTAATATTGAATTGATATTAATGTTAATATTGAATTGATATTAATGTTAATATTGAATTGATATTAATATTAATATTGAATTGATATTAATATTAATATTGAATTGATATTAATATTGAATTATATCATGATAGTGAACCGTTATTTAGCTATAGCGCGATAAAAGTCTTTTGAAGTGTTTTCCTTACAAGCGTATACTAAGTAATTCGTTCCAAAATCGACTCAATCTATTTTCTTGTTCCATCTATCCTACCAATATACGTAGAGTAGGTTGATGGCGATCATAATCCCGCATTGCAATGTAATTTTGTATATATACATATGGATATATGGAATCGTATCTTTGTAACACGCTTTATAAGCTTATAAACACCTTTATGAACTTTAACTTTCTGTGTAAGCCTATGATACATCCTCCTTGGTCTTCTGGAATCCAGTTGAGATTCATTTAACTACATATAAGATAGACTCAATTAAAAAGAAGGAACGCCCTTGTTGTTTTAATAAGCTTAGATTGTGGTGTATGTTTATATGCATACTACCATCCAACGTCGTTTTATGTGTCACACTACCGTCGTTTAGCGAACTTTTGTTATTTACCTATAGGTGGCTGTAATGGCTATTCCAATTTATCTGCTGAAAAATCATCTGTAAAGCTGAAGTAAAAAGTTTTGGAGAAATGGTATCTCCCTGCCTCACACCTTTACCAATTTTGATAGTTTTGGTATCTTTATGTAACCGAAATTTTGCACTTGCATTTTTATACACACGTTTCACCATGTCAATGTACACATCCTCAATGTCTGTTGATCTTAAAGAGTTGATGACTGCTGATGTTTTAATAGAGTCAAAGGCCTTCTCATAGTCAATAAATGCAACACACAATGGAAGTTCATATTCATGTGTTCTTTCAATTAATTCTCTTAATACTTGAATATGGTCCACTGTACTGAATCCACTTCGAAATCCAGCTTGTTCTCTTGGTTGAGCTGCATCTAATTTTTTCTGCAGGCGATGTGTTAGCACTTTTGTGAAGATTTTATAAATAGCAGGTAACAAGCTAATTGGTCGGTAATTTTTCAAATCCTCTTTATCACCTTTTTTATGCAAAAGAATTACTGTTGCAGAATCCCATTGGTTTGGTATGTTACCGCTGTTAAGACATTTGGTAAAGAATTTTGCAAGTATGTCTTCTACATATTCTCCAGCTTCTTTTAGGATATCTAATGTAATGCCATCATCGCCAGGGGCTCTTCCTTTCTTCATACTTTTTATTGCAAATGAAACTTCTTCTTTTAAGATTTTAGGAGCTGTTCCTTCGACTATTTCAGTGTCTTCGTTTAATCCACTGTTACTTTCATATAGTTTTTTGTAGAATTCTTCAACTCTTCTAAGTATTTCTTCCCTATTTCTTGTTACGGTGCCATCCTCTCCTTTTAATGCAATGATGTGTTTCTTCCCAACAGATAAACTTCCTTTAACAACCCTAAGGCTCTTGTTATTTTCAATGGCCTTCCTTACTAACTCACAATTGAATTTTCTTATGTCTTCTTTCATGCTTTTGCGCAGAGTTTTACAAAGTTCTATGTACTCAATCCTGGAACTGGTATTTCGATTGTCCACCTTCATATCTCTTCGCCTTTTCATGAGCTGTTTCGTCTTCTCAGATAATTTGCTATTGTGCTTTTTACAGGTTACACCACCAATTTCCCCAGCAGTTTCAACTATTGTCTTAACAATGTTTTCATTTGCTTCTGAGATATCACTTTCATCAATAAGTCCTTCCAGTGCAGAAAAGCGATTTTTTAATTCCAACTTGAATGCCTCGGTATTTTCTTTTAATTTCTTTAAATCCACCCTCTTACTTACTTGTTTCCTAATGAGCTTCTGTCGTTCTAATTTAGTATTTAAGTGCATTTTACATCTCACCATTCGATGATCACTTCCAGTATTAAATCTGTTCAGTACACTGCAATCTTCAATAATTGATTTCTTGTTTGCCAGGATATAGTCAATTTCACTAGTTCCCCCATTTGGGTGTTTCCATGTCCATTTTCTTTGCGGTTTCTTCTTAAAAAATGAATTCATGATGCTAAGGTTTTCAGCTTCTGCAAATTCGATGAGTTGATCGCCACGTTCATTCCTTTCCCCATATCCGTATTTACCAACCGATGTCTCTCCTTGTTCCTGTTGTCCAATTCTTGCATTGAAATCCCCCATGATGAGCTTGATATGTTGTTTCCCCTTGGTATGTAGCTGTTTGATTTCTTCATAAAATTCTTCAACCTCTTCGTCGGTATGGCTTGATGTTGGTGCATATACCTGTACTATTTGAAGTTGGTATCGCTGGGTTAGTTGAACAACAAGCCTCGCTGCTCGATCTGATGTACTTTCAACTTCCAGAAGACAGTCTTTAATTCTTTTGTTGATTAAGAAGCCAACACCACTTGTTCTTCCAGTTTCCGTTCCTCTATAATAAAACAAATGTCCGCTTTTAAGTTCCACCAATTCTTCACCTTTTCTTCTGACTTCACTGAGTCCTATAATGTCCCATTTGATCTTTTCAAGTTCCTCTTCCAATTCCTGAAGTTTTGCTTCAGAAGCAAGGGATCGTCCATTATACGTAGCCAAGGTCAATAACAAACGGCAGCCTGGGCCATTCCAGTGATTCTTAGCACCCCCTGCTTTCATGCCACACTGACCGCTGCCTTGATCAGGAGCACTCCAGCACCTGGAGACTAGGGGCCATGGTTTCTGGTGTGTCAACATAATGGAGGAATTAGCCATAATTTCACCACGCTGGCTAGACGGGTTGGTGAATTAGCCCTCCCCTTCCGCCTTTCTATCCGTGTAGCAAATATTAATTTGCCACATAAATAGAAAGCTCAGCCTGCACCACTTGAAGGCGGGGTAGGACACTAGGTTACTGGCCTGGCCGGTTCCACACATCGTCACATACGTTCAGCGTGTGGGTCTCCTTCCAGTTAGATACCAGCAACCCTTTTGCAAGCCATATATATATATATACTCTTAAAAATATGCGAACGGCGAGATTCGATACTTATGTATGTCATTTTCAATGTTTTAAAAGAGAGAATGTTCATTATATATTTTTAAAAGTACGTGGAACGAAATTGCAGCAATGCCTTTATGTTAACGTTTAAGTATTAATGTTTTAGGGCCAAAAATTTCAATGTCAGTTTTTTCTGAGTCATTGATTATTTTTTCTAACAATTGCTTCGAGGAAGTGACAATTTAATTCCTAGTTTGGAATAGTTCAACACTTGTGGAGCCTCTCCTAATGATCCCCAATTAAACTTTTCGTCTGAAACAAGCAAAGCCATTGTCAAGGTCATTTCTGTGAAATCGACAAATTTAGATACTTATTAGAGCAGAGCAAATAATGTGTAATAGATCAATGTTTTTTTTTATTCTCTCGAATGCCGAAAAAAAACAGAAATATCATTAGTGAGGTCTCAAATATTGTTTCAGCTATTTTAAGAAATAATTATAATTACCGGAAAATAATCGTTAAATCATTTTTGTTAGCTGTAAGAACTTGTTTAGTTATGCTTCTGATAATATTGTTAGGTTTCATTTGTTAAGCATTTTATGATTTTTAAATGTATAATGCAATTTTTCTATAAACATAAAATGTATATAAAATTAAATGTATAGTATAATATTTTACATACGCTAGACAACATTTTTTTGAAAAGCTGGACTAAAATACCTAAGCCCGGAGGAACCATATAAAGGAACTAGACAGCCGTCTAGGGTGACATCACGACGGATTTTTTTAAGATACTTAATTAAGATACTTGGAAATAAATAAATGGAACTGAATGGATTATTTTCGTTAGCTTGTCTTGATTATTGAAAAAAAAAGTAGTAGCTTACGTTAGTTTTTTCTTTTTCAGCAGTGATCTTGTAAAATAATTAAGTAGTAAGTAAGTAAAAAAAAATGCGTTCTTATTTCATACTTTTTGTTCATTTGGGGATTGGAATCCTCCTTCCCCAAAAATAAAACTATGTAGGTTATTATTACCCTTCGCAGGATAACACAAAAACACAGAAAAGCCTTTCTGGGCGATTTTGTGAGTTTTTCAGGGATGATAATGGGCCTATTTTTGTCACCCACGTAGATATTATAGTTTCAACTGCTTTTAATTTTTGAAGAAAAAATAGACGCTTTCCCTCGTCCTGATTCGAACTAAAGTTTCTTTTTCTCCGTATGTATGATGTCAGATAAGATAGTATCTTACACTTTTACACATACGGGAGAAAGAGAGCTGTTGCTTCCTGTCCTCGTTCGTCTAGCGGTCTAAGACATTCTGGCTAAACGAGGACCCCTGGTTCGAAAATATCTTACATCCTTACATACGAAGAAAGAGAGCGTTGTTTCATGTTCTCGTTCGTCTAGTGGTCTAAGACACCCCAGGCTAAACGGAGGGACCCTAGTTCGAATCCAGGACGGGGAAAGCGTCTCTTTTTCTCCAAAAACAAAAAAAAAGCTCTAGTTTGAGCTATAATATATACGTGGGTGGCAGAAATTGTTGTGTAATAAAAACTATCTATGCCACTGCCCAGGGAAGTGGTCATGGGGTCCGCATCGACTTTTGGCGCCCCTGATTGCCAGTCAGCGTTTTCTTATATGAATATTATTAAGAGTAGTTGCCGAAACAAACTATCCAATTCTCACTTGGAGAAAGTCTTGGCCACATCTTATACGCCAAATTTCAAGCGGATTGTGGAAATACGTCGATGTCGTTTTTCGTATTAATTTTTATTGGTTCTGAGAAAAATATTTTGTTGTTCATTCATACCAATAAAAATAAATTTTAAAATGTGACTTTAAAGCAGCTTGTTCCTGTGTCACACGGTGGATTAGCAATTCAAAAATTATAGACAAAGGCTCAAACGTTTGTTTGTTTTTTGGTTTTACGGCTCAAAGACTACAGTGGTCATGCTGCGCCGGGACCTACTGTTTTCCGAGGAATCCGAACCTCTTAAGGCCTAGGGAACCAAACCCCGGACTACAGTGAGCAGTGCGATCTTTATGAGATCTCTGAGTAAGCGTTCTTTTTGCACTGCTGGGAGTCGAACCCGGATTAGCCGCGCAATAGGAGAACGCGTTACCACACTGCGCCACCGCAGGGCCTCAAACGCAGTCGAAGTATGAGATATAATGGCAAAATGTATTAAAAAGCAACGTAAAATGTTTTTGAGGAATCGAATTTTAACTGATTGCTTGTGAATATATTAGATTACTCGAATTTTTCTCTTTGTAAAATTCACCTTTTTCTCCAAAAATTGCTTGCAGTATTTATTATATGCGCAATGCTTTATATCCAATTCGAAGAGTTTGAACCATGGACACCACATGAGTTCTTCTAGGGTGGAGGGGACGGGTGCTGAGAAATATTATTACTTTCTTCTCAAGACTGTCAAAAATTTTAGTGAATGTACAAGATACTAAAATGCTACAAAAATAATTGATACTGCTTGACAATTAGTAATGAGCTAAAAAGTATCTTATTTTAAAATGTGACTGTAATTTTTTTAAAATAAATACATAGATGAATCGGACAAATCAAATTTTTGAACAGCTGGTGGGGGGTAGGGGGGGGGCTAGAGCTCTCCTGCCACCCTATATAGGAGCCCATGGTTTGAAACCCCCTTTTCTATCACACTGGTTTTATAAATATTACAGTACTCATCTATATACATGGAAGTGACTAACTTTGCAGTCTAGGGGGCTGATTTTTTTAGGGGGAGCTAATTATTTTTCTAGAGGGGGGCTAAAACTCTTAACTCAATGCTGTTTCATTGAATGAAAAAATTTCTCGGGGGAATAAGACCCCCACTAGTTACTACAATGTCTATACAGCGTGTAAGATAATTTTATTTTCATATCTTCTGGCCCATCGATAAAAAAAAAAAAAATTGACCCGCGATGAAAACTAATTGAGAACCACTCTTCTAAAGATTGAAAAAGATATGGTTATAGAAAACGTCGAATCCGATAATACTCCATAAGTATAGGGACCATCGAAATTATTATTATAGACCAATCTACCTTCATAGGTAGTTCCGTTATAGAAATATTTCATCATATTTGTAATAGACAAGTTTTGGGCTCGATTTTAAATCAACAACTTTTGAATTAATAACTTAACTGTATTTTTAATTGCATCAATTATTGTCTTTCTCACCATTTACTAACTTTATTCAAACAATTATTTTGATGATCCATTGACTTAAGATTTAGTAAAATATATAAACATGGGGTTATTTAAAAAAATGTACTGAAACAGGTAATAAACTGTCTAAAATTCAATATTATATCTATGTACAGTAAAATCTCCTTCAGGCGACCACCGTTAGTTCCGTGAAACAGAGAGGTGGTCTCAGAATGGAAGTAAATTTAAGTTTGGGTCCATGGGGGAAAAATCCGGTTCCAAAAAGGTGGTCCTTAAGAGAGGTTTTACTGTATATTAGTGCAAAGGGAAACCGTAAAAAAAATTAAACATTACGAGAAAAATATTATTAAAAAGAAAAAACTTCAGAAAAGTAGGAATATTTAAACGAAAAAAATAAATAAATAACGTATAACTTAGATGACGAAGAAACGTGTCAATAACGGAGTAGTAGATTCAGGGAATTAAATTATTAATTTAATTTATACAAAATTATTAAGGAAATATTAATAATAAATAACGTATTACTATTAGTGGTAACTTTTCAAAACTTTTTAGCTGTTTTTCGTCGTTAAAAGTAAGGAAAACCACTAACCTTCTGTGTCTCCGTTGTACATAAAACAACTTTCGGAAGAGATCGCTGTTGCAAATTTTAGTTAATGAAAGTATTTTCGACACACAAGCTATTGCTCAAGGCTTAACGGGAAAAGTACAACGATTGTTGGCTATTTTTCTACCGACGACGTGAGCATCTGCTGAAAAGAAGCAACAGGTTGGAATTGCAGAATGTGATTGGCTGAAGTGTTTTTGAAATTGCTCTGAACATAGAAAGATGTTGCGCTATTCGTTCCTTGACGACCGTTACGGCAACTCATGAAGGCGCTTTGTCCAGACTAAACGTTCGTAAATATGTTATAGACGAGAACAAGCTTTATTTGATTGGCTAATCACAAAGAGTTTACAGTTCGCTGTCCCCACCTATCTTTACTTCGTTAACACTTCTATTTAGCGATGTTTAGTGCTGCAGCTGACATTAATTGGGGGCTTTTGCGCATTTCGACCAACCGAGGTTTAAGCCTATGTTCAGGTACATAAAGTTTCTCCCTTTATCCCCAGGAGAGTGTTTCTAGTGTGGCTTTCCGCGGCCGCCTCCAAAAGTATCAAGTAATTTCTCCTTAAGGTCTTCAGAAATTTCGTGAAGAAAAAATGATGAAATAATGTATCTGGCATCCCGGCGATGGAAGTACCTCTTGGCGACAAATAAGAAACAAACTGATTAAGCAATAAAGTATTTTAACACGTTCTATTCCTGCTGATGTCTTTTAGTAATTTAAGAAACGTCTATAGCGATATGAAAATCCTTGATACCGAAATAATGTTATAAATGGCGTAATATATAATAGAATATAAAATATAATAGAATATAAAATATAATAGAATATAATAAATATAATAGAAATATAATAGAATATAATAAATATAATAGAAATATAATAATAGAATATACAAATATAATAGAAATAAATAAGAATATAATAAATATAATAGAAATTTCGATCATGGTGATGAACAGAATATAATAAATATAATAGAAATTTCGATCATGGTGATGAACAGAATAAAATTAAATATAGCTTGAAACTGGTAGCTATAAATAGGGCTTAATAGTTTTTTGATCAAATTGGTAACCTTGTTTCAAATAACATATTTTTCAATATTCTTCCAGGGAAGGTTCCCAGACTTGCCCCTTCGTGGGCTGTGAAGGGTAGAGGTGGCCTAATATTCACACTAGTCAGTAAGGGACTAAGTTTTAGGAAACATTGCCTTAGGAGGATGCAGTGGTTTCATAAAAATCCCAATTTGCTCAAATTTGTTTCAGCGAATCTTTTAATTTTTCCCCATATTTCACCCTACTCTATACGTTTCTTTTTTAAAGTTCCCCTCCATGTGTTTTTCAATCTATCTCTTATTCTCTTTCATTGAAGCTTCCGGCCTAACCCTTGCTCGTTGACATTTTTGATTTCTTCTCCCGTAAATGTTCTTGCGCAAACCGTATTTTTTTCGCTTATTCGTTTCGAACACAGGCGTTCAAACATTCGGTGGTTTTACATTAGTTTGTGTTTATGCCCAGTGCATGTTCAATATTGTACAGAGGTAGTTATTTACGAAGGTCTGAATTTAGTTTGCTGTTACTTTGGCTAATTTGCATGTTTGGTATGCATAAAGCAGTACTGATTTTATGATACTTGAGGAAGTTTTTTCTTTTAATTACAAAGTTTCAGTCGGCAACCGTTAATTGCTGCGAGATGTTTTCTAGTATTGTGCAAAGACACTTTGAGGTTTTGGATGCCTTATCTTGCGTTTCCCCTTGAACTTCTTTCGCTGGATGGGGTGCTGCAAAGGTGATTGGATTTTTCAAATCCTTTAGAGTTTTTGTCGTCGATCCGAAGGTTTTCTTTACTACTACAATTGATTATTTTAATTTTATTAGCATTCCTTTATTTTTATTGATTTATTGCTCTATTAACTTAGTTAATTAGTTTAATTTAGTATTTATTAGTTTTACATTTTTCCGCGTCTATAAGCTTCTCTGGTTTTTTTTCTTTTATGCGACTTTGCTTCTGGGCTTTATGCCCAAATCTTTTGCCAAATCCAGGTCTTTTATTTATTTATACAAGTCTTACAGTTTTTTCATTTATTAGATATTTTAATTTAGTTAATTAGTTTGATTTAATTTAGTATTCATTAGTTTGATTTAATTTAGTATTCATTAGTTTGATTTAATTTAGTATTCATTAGTTTAATTTAATTTAGTACTTATTCGTTTAATTTAATTTAGTATTTATTCGTTTAATTTAATTTAGTATTTATTCGTTTAATTTAATTTAGTATTTATTCGTTTAATTTAATTTAGTATTTATTCGTTTAATTTTACATTTTCCTCGTTTGTAAGTTTCTCTGCTTTTTCTTTTATGCGACTTTGCTTCTGCGCTTCACGCTCAAATGTTTTGCCAAATTCAAGTCTTTTATTTATTTATACAAGCCTTCTAATTTTCTTTTATTTATTAGATATTTTAATTTAGTTAATTAGTTTAGTTTAATTTAATTTAGTATTTATTAGTTTAATTTAATTTAGTATTTATTAGTTTAATTTAATTTAGTATTTATTAGTTTAATTTAATTTAGTATTTATTAGTTTAATTTAATTTAGTACTTATTAGTTTAATTTAATTTAGTATTTATTAGTTTAATTTAATTCAGTATTTATTAGTTTTACATTTTCCTCGTTTGTAAGTTTCTCTATTTTTTCTTTTATGCGTCTTTGCTTCTGCTCTTCATGCTCAAATCGTTTGCCAAAGCCAGCTCTTCTAGTTTTCTCCTGTGTTCTATTTTATGCCTGTGTATTTTCTTGTTTCAAAGTTCTCTCTTCATTATGCGCCATTATCCAGAAACTAATTAATGATAATTAGGGAAGTAGTTTTACCGCCTCTCGAATTGCCTTTACGTTTTCCATGAATTTTAGCCTTTTTAACAATTTCACGAATTTTAGGATTTTATTTAACAATTTTGCAAATTTTAGATTTTTTTCTATTATTGCCTAATCTATTAAAATTTTTTGATTAATTTTCATATCTAAATAACTTAATACTGCCATAACTAAAAAATCTGTTGAGTCAAATTTGGCAGAAAATGTGCTTAAACTACGCATGTGCAAGACATTTTGCATTACCTCAAATTAATTTTGAAGCTAAACTTCAGAAGGCTCTGCGATGGTGCAGTGGTAACGCTTTCGCCTGGTGTCCGGCTATCCTGGGTTCGACTTCTTACTGTGCCAAAAAAGCACAGCTTTCTGAATAATTGCGCACCTGAGTCCCGGGGTTGGTACCCTAGGCCATAAAAGGATCGGATTGGTCCGAAAACTGTATGTCCCGGGGCAGAATGACCCTCGCTGTCATTACGCCTTAAAAGTCAAGCAAACAAAATTAACATTAGAATCCCGTTCGTTCAAGAGAAAAAGCATTAGTATATGCAATTAATATAATGCAAAGACAAAGGCACAGTGCACGACCTATATGTAAATATTTTCTGTCTGAAAATTGAAAAAACTTTTTTTTTAAACTTCTGTATAATTTTACTCCCTTTACGCGTCGATAGATGGCGCCATATTTCCATTACTTTCCTTTCACACCGACAAATGGCAATTTAATTTTTAATAACTTCCTTTAATAATACAATATAATGTACATGTTTTTATTATTTGATGTTAGTAAAAGCGTATTGTATATGAGTTATCAATTGAACTTTATCAAAGCATATATTTTTTTAAATTTCCGCGAAATTCGAGGTTTCCCCCGCGACTGTACCACGAATTTTGCATTCCCCCCCCCAAAATTGCTGTCCTAATGATAATAGAAAAACTATTACCTCTCATCGTCGCTCTGAAGGTGTGCATAATTTTCTCAATATGCAAAACTCGGGAACCATATTTCTTATGGAAGCTTTGTATTTAAGGCTATTGACACTTCTTTATATGGCGCTTACAGGAATAGCACCAGTCTCACTTCGACTGGCCCCACGGCCCCCCTTCCCCGAGCCGGCACCCCCAAAATAGGTCCTTACCAGCGCAGGCCTCTAGACTTAATCCGAGCCCCTGGGCTACGGCCCCTGCTGCACCCCCTTCTCTCGTCGGCTCTGGTTACGACAAAAACTAAATTAAGGAAGGTTAAAGAAGGCTTGTTTGTTTGAAGGCTTTTTATGGCACCTTAAGGCTGCATCTGGGCTATACTGCGCCAAACATGGGTATTAAGAAGGCAACGTACAATTGAACTTACTTTTATTTTTTGAGCAAAGCAGTGTATTATTCCAGAAAATATTCATGAAATGAATAATATTAAACAAAGCAATTTCTTTACATTTTATATAATATATGTTCGACGTCTAAGGTGTAACATAATTTATTTAACAAAAATCAATGCACGTTTCGAACAGACTTGAGTCATTCCTCGTCAGGAATACGTATGATACATACACATATATGATGATGTCAGAGGCGGATTTATGATTTTGCCGCCTATAGACTGATATATTTTGCCGCCTGCAAGCTAACGTATTTTGTCGCTGCAAACAAAGGGACATACTTTGCTGCTCTATCTTGCTAAACGTAATTAGAGACGTCATGATTTTGGCGCTGATTCTGGCGCTGTTTGACGCTACTTTTGGCGCCTTTTGAACCTCTCTCTCGAGGCAGCGCCCACAACACTTCTCCCTTTGCAATGCATAGTTTTATGTACGCTCTTGAACATAGCATCAAGAAATGTATTTACAAAGTAAGTAAATAATAAAAGGTAGAATGTTTATAAAAAGCATGCAAAGGACATAGTAATCCTTAATGATAGATGGAGCTTTATAATGTAATAAAATATTGCCCACTACGTATTTTAATAATATAACATAAGCGTTACATCTAAAACAAAACTAGTAATTTTTATCAATAAAAAAATATCACGTTTATAATTATAAAAATATAAACGTATCTCTTAAAATTTTAAATAAAATATCACAACCAGGCGTAGGGTCGTCCTTAAGCATAGGCAGGCAGGGTTCATGCCCCGTGCCCCGCGCCCTGCTTGGGGCTACTCGCTAAACGTAATTCTCAAATTTAAATTTTCAATATTGAAGAAATTGCCAAAATCATTTTGCTTCTGCTCTCTCATTTCAGGCTGCAGTGCTCGCACATTATTAAATTTGTTTTGTTTTATTCGTAAATGTATGGAAGTTTACATTCTTAAAACGGCCCTGAATAGGCGTATTTCGTAAACCATAGCGACTTAAATATTGACGTCTGCATGGATTTTTAAAATCATAACAAAATTAATTTCTATATAATAGGTTCCAGTTCTTAATATTGCTAACTTCCTGTAACTGACTGTTAAGGTATTATTACCCTCCGCAGGGATAACACAATTGCCAAATATGGTCAACACAAGAAAGCCTCCGGGGCGAGAATTTTTGTGAGTTTTCGTGGGGGAATTTATTATACTATAATTTTTGCCACCCACGTTTTAATTACAGCTCAAACTAGAGCTTATGTAATTTTGGAGAAAAAGAGACGCTTTCCCCATCCTGGATTCGAACCAGGGTCCCTCCGTTTAGCCCGGAGTGTCTTGGACCGCTAGACGAATGAGGACAGGTAATAACGCTCTTTTTCTCCGTATGTAAAGGTGTTAAGGTATTATTACCCTCCGCAGGGATAACACAATTGCCAAATATGGTCAAAATATATATAGAATGGCAAAAAATTATTGTATAATAAATTCCCCAGCGAAAACTAACAAACAACTCGCCCCGGAGGCTTTGCTGTGTTGACCACATTTAGCAATTGTGTTGTCCCTGTGAAGGGTAATAATATCATACATCCTTATATACGGAGAAAGAAAGCATTGTTTCCTTTCCTCCTTCATTTAGCGGTCTAAGACACTCCGGGCTAAACGGAGGGACCCTGGTTTGAATCCAGGATGGGGAAAGCGTCTCTTTTTCTCCAAAATTACACAAGCTCTAGTTTGAGCTGTAATTAGCCAAATCGTTGGCAAAAAAATTATAGTTTTCTAACTGACTGATGTTAAACTTGGTTTTCGAGGTAGTGAATTTCATATATCTGTTTATCCGTTTCAAACAAGGAAACGATCTACGATAAGAAAAAGAATTACCATAGTTTTAAAAATTCTTAAAGACGTATTTACTTTCAGCAACTGAAGGACATTCAGATGATGATTATTGCCCTGCATTCACGTCCTCTTTTCATTTCCTATTTGTTTAACGGTTGAGATGTTTTCGCAAAATAAACGCCAGGCTTGTTTACCTCTATTTTTATTTAAATAGGTGGTCTGGATTGAAAAGATATCGTGTCGTATTTCGCTAGGTAGAAAACACCTTTGATAAATCAATAGTTATATTACCAAAAAAATTCAGCTGCGCCTTTGGAAATATTTCGTTATTGAAAATGTACCGCCGTAGGCTTCAGACTACTCACCTATTTCCTATTAGCTAGCCTATAGGCAAATCCGCCACTAGGCATTGATTTTTGCGAATCAAGTTTTACCACGCATAAAATGTTGAACTTACTTTTTTCGTTTAAGTACCACGTCATAATATTTAGAGTTCCTAGAATTCTAGGCGGATACATTAGTAGCCATTTTGTTGTACAATTCCTGTTTCATTTACCTTGGTGATAAAGGTTTTCCGCATTGGCACAATGATCGCCATTTTGCCATAAAAATAATCAACCATTCGAGATTAACCTACGAATGTAAACATTGGCGCAACTTTTAAAATGTCGCCAATAAATACAATTTGTAACTATAACTTGAGTATCAAAATGGCGGATGCGCCAGCTCCCCGTTTTCAGGAGCCTGAATGCAGCCAACTGAAGGAATCATAATCGAGAAATGTTTTGAAAACGTTTCAAAAATTCGATTTTTAGTTACACTTATTCTCCGGTTGCAAGTGTTTTACTATTCTGTGAACTTTTGTATGTAGTGGGGGAAAATTCCTTTTTCGACACATGTCGTTTCACATTTTATTTGCTTGTGTGTTTATAACACAAGGACGGTAAAGGTTATGTCTACCGGGACCTACTGTTTTCCAAGATGCCCGAACGTCCGTTGCCATGGGAAATAAACCCCTGACTACAGTGGAGACCAAGGATAATGGTTCGATAGATAAATGCGTTATCGTTGAGA
>QLNU02015359.1:19688449-19725002 GCA_006491805.2 Dysdera silvatica
GATCAAAACTAGTCTTTGTAATAGAATGTTAGAAGACAGACTTAGAAACTTGTCAAAAATTTCAATTGAAAAGGAACTACTAAAAGAGTTAATAGAAACTCAACCATTTTTTCACATCATCGACAAGTTTGCAAGTCTAAAAGAATCGAACTTATATTCAAAAAATAAAGACTGGGTAAGCATATATTGCATATTTTGCTTGTTGCCTCCATATATTATCTCTGTCTGCACAACATGTAGTACCATATCAGGTCCGGTATATACATATTGTGAATATTTGGAATATTATACATGGCAGATTATTGAAATTTTAAATTAAAACATTTTTATTGTTGACATATTTTGTTAAGGTATTATTACCCTCCGCAGGGATAACACAATTGCCAAATATGGTCAACACAAGAAAGCCTCCGGGGCGAGATTTTTGTGAGTTTTCGTGGGGGAATTTATTATACAATAATTTTTGCCACCCACGTATTAATTAGCTCAAACTAGAGCTTTATTCGTTTTGGAGAAAAAGAGACGCTTTCCCCATCCTGGATTCGAACCAGGGTCCCTCCGTTTAGCCCGGAGTGTCTTGGACCGCTAGACGAATGAGGACAGGAAACAACGCTCTCTTTCTCCGTATGTAAAGATGTTAAGGTATTATTACCCTCCGCAGGGATAACACAATTGCCAAATATGGTCAACACAAGAAAGCCTCCGGGGCGAGAATTTTGTGAGTTTTCGTGGGGGAATTTAGAGAGCGTAAAAAGAGCGTTATTACCTGTCCTCATTCGTCTAGCGGTCCAAGACACTCCGGGCTAAACGGAGGGACCCTGGTTCGAATCCAGGATGGGGAAAGCGTCTCTTTTTCTCCAAAATTACACAAGCTCTAGTTTGAGCTGTAATTAAAACGTGGGTGGCAAAAATTATAGTATAATAAATTTCCCCCACGAAAACTCACAAAATTCTCGCCCCGGAGGCTTTCTTGTGTTGACCATATTTGGCAATTGTGTTATCCCTGCGGAGGGTAATAATACCTTAACACCTTTACATACGGAGAAAGAGAGCGTTGTTTCCTGTCCTCATTCGTCTAGCGGTCCAAGACACTCCGGGCTAAACGGAGGGACCCTGGTTCGAATCCAGGATGGGGAAAGCGTCTCTTTTTCTCCAAAATTACATAAGCTCTAGTTTGAGCTGTAATTAATACGTGGGTGGCAAAAAATTATAGTATTTCTAACTGATTGATGTCTGAATTTGTTTCGAGGAAGAATTCCCATACATCCGTTTCAAACAAGGAAACGATCTACGATAAGAAAAAGAATTACCATAGTTTTAAAAATTCTTAAAGACGTATTTACTTTCAGCAACTGAAGGACATTCAGATGATGATTATTGCCCTGCATTCACGTCCTCTTTTCATTTCCTATTTGTTTAACGGTTGAGATGTTTTCGCAAAATAAACGCCAGGCTTGTTTACCTCTATTTTTATTTAAATAGGTGGTCTGGATTGAAAAGATATCGTGTCGTATTTCGCTAGGTAGAAAACACCTTTGATAAATCAATAGTTATATTACCAAAAAAATTCAGCTGCGCCTTTGGAAATATTTCGTTATTGAAAATGTACCGCCGTAGGCTTCAGACTACTCACCTATTTCCTATTAGCTAGCCTATAGGCAAATCCGCCACTAGGCATTGATTTTTGCGAATCAAGTTTTACCACGCATAAAATGTTGAACTTACTTTTTTCGTTTAAGTACCACGTCATAATATTTAGAGTTCCTAGAATTCTAGGCGGATACATTAGTAGCCATTTTGTTGTACAATTCCTGTTTCATTTACCTTGGCGATAAAGGTTTTCCGCATTGGCGCAATGATCGCTATTTTGTCATAAAAATAATCAACCATTCGAGATTAACCTACGAATGTAAACATTGGCGCAACTTTTATAATGTCGCCAATAAATATAATTTGTAACTATAACTTGAGTATCAAAATGGCGGATGCGCCAGCTCCCCGTTTTCAGGAGCCTGAATGCAGCCAACTGAAGGAATCATAATCGAGAAATGTTTTGAAAACGTTTCAAAAATTCGATTTTTAGTTACACTTATTCTCCGGTTGCAAGTGTTTTACTATTCTGTGAACTTTTGTATGTAGTGGGGGAAAATTCCTTTTTCGACACATGTCGTTTCACATTTTATTTGCTTGTGTGTTTATAACACAAGGACGGTAAAGGTTATGTCTACCGGGACCTACTGTTTTCCAAGATGCCCGAACGTCCGTTGCCATGGGAAATAAACCCCTGACTACAGTGGAGACCAAGGATAATGGTTCGATAGATAAATGCGTTATCGTTGAGATAATTGATTGTGCATTATCGACATGATATTCTTTTATATTTAGTTTGAATAGGACCGTGTCTGTACTCGTGACAAAGCTAACCACTGACAAGGCTCAGACAGTGTGCTTCCGCCAGTGAGATATAGTCCGTCCTTTCTTAAGTTAACGGAGTTCATAAAATAAACATTTCGGGCATAAAATATCAACATAATGATCAAAGACATAAATATAGGCATATTTGTGTAATTGAAAACTGGTATTTATTAGCTAAGCCAATATTCTGATGAAAAAAGGGCACGTAACGAAACGTTATATCCCCAAGTTGAATGGAAGGAGGTGGTGTTGGGGTTTGGAAGAGAGGTGGTGGAAAGTTAAAGAAAATTAGAGATTATGGGCCTTAAGTGGTTAGGGCGAATCCTGGCAGGCTGATTAAACATTTTTTTCGTAACTTACATATATTCTACAAATTTCTCGGAAGTTTTTTATAAAAATTTTTTGTTAATCGTGAGGCGAATAAGTAATCCGAAAAAAACAAACAAAAAAACCCTGGGGGTGGGGGGCAAGATTGTTTTGTGAAGCTATATTGAAATAGGAATTATATATATATATATGGTATAATAAAATGTAACGTTACAACAGAGGAAAATGTTATAAAATGAATATCTTAGGTTTTTGTAAAATTTAAGATGGCAACAAGAGAGCCACCAATCTTTGTAAATATTGCTTGTCATGTAACAGTATCATTTCTTCTTGCTGAAATCTCGAAGAAGTTGTTTTCCTCTTGTTTTTTTTTTCTCTGTCCGCCTGTATTGTTTAAAAATATATAAATTGGCTTGTTTTGCTTGGCATTTGCATTCTTTTATACGAAGAAATGCCGTAGGAGCTTAATTAATGGCTAAATAATTCCCCTAGACAAATACCGACCCCACATTTTGGGGCCTTCGACCGGGATTACGCCGGATTAATCACCCTTTGGGAACTTCGATTGAATTTAAAGAGGATTTAAAGGCGGTTAGAGACGAAGACCATTAAAGACGAAGACAGTTAAAGACGAAGGCCGTTAAAGACGAAGACTGTTAAAGACGAAAGACGTAACAAGATTAGATGGAAGTAAAATAAAGAAAAAGCAAGATTTGTAAATTTGGCCAGATTGGCGAGCTTGGCTGCGAAAAGACGGGAAAAATTAGGAAAAGGCGTAACAAGATTCGATAACAACGAGATAAAGGAAAGGTGGCTTACACGTGAGCTGTTTACCTTTATTTATTAGCTGTTGCAGAACCATATCACAGGAAGTGCATGGCGCCATTTTCGCTCAATCCCGCTCCTCGTTCAGAACAACGTTACACTGTTTCATTTGCTATAATCGGCATATTTATTAGTCTCAAAACGAAATGAAGAGTAATATTAAATTTTTCGAGCAAATTTTGTATTTTACCTTTAAAATAAGACATAAAAGGACTTTAAATTAGCGCGTAAAGGCTTTTATATAGGGTTGCAAATTTTTTTTTCTCCACACGGGTATTTTTCAAATTGCGTTTAGAAGTGATAATTTTGAGGTTTCTTAAAAAGCACTTACCTTCAGGTGGATAACTGTCAATTTCCTCAAAGGCTGGTAGTTAAAAGAAAGTATTATTGTAACTTTTGTTTTATAACTATTTTTAACTACTGAACTACTAATTTATTTATAGTTTACTTCACTTTAAATTTACTTATTATATTTATTATATTTTTACTTTTTTAAAACGTATCTACTTTATTTAATTACTTATTATTTACTTTATTTTCTTTAATTACTTATTAGTTACTTTATTTTATTTAATTACTCAATGGGTAATGAGATCAATGGCAAATGAGAAAATATGGTAGGAACGGCATTTGGCTTTAATTTTCCAGGAATTTTCTTTTCAAATTGATCAAGTTCAAAAGTGTGGAAGAACGACGAAATTCCAAAAAACAGGCGTAAATAACATGGCGGCTAGAGTTTGCTGAATACTGCAGTGCAGAGAACATTAAACATCATGCTGTAACGACGGGATTGCCAAGAGAGAATGGACAAGTCGAGCGCTTAAATTCAGTTATCATATCGGTTGTAACCAAATTATCCATAAATGACCCTAAACACGTTGAGAAGGTGCAAAGAATCATCAACTCAACTTTCTAGGGGAGCATCAGCACCACCCCATTTGAGTCAATGTTTGGAACTCGCATGGGGGAGATTTGAATATAAAGCAACTGTTGGACGCTGAGTTCCATTCACAATTTGTGAACAATAGAGAGGATTTGCAACATGCAGCCAAGCAGCAAATCATGCGCATCTAAGAAGAAAATAAGAACTTCAATTGGAAAAGACGAATCCCAAGAAAGTATGAGGTAGGAGACTTAGTGGCCATCAAACGGAGACTTAGTGGCCATCAAACGTAGACAATTTGGCCCTGGTGTTAAACTCAAAACACTGTTTTTGGGAACGTACAAAGTAACTCTGATAAAACACAACTATACCTATGATGTACGAAAAGTTGGATCTGGAGAAGGTCCCCACCAAACTAGTACTTGTGCCGAATATATGAAACCATGGACTGAGTTTTCCTATGTAGAAATATGAACATTTTAAGACTCGTTTTAAGACAGTAACTAAAAAAACAACGTTTTAAGTGTTTTACTGTGAACTATTGTTTTCCGAGAACGGACAACCATCAGGAGAGGCCGTGTCGTATAATAAAACATAACGTTACGATGGAAGCAAATGTAATATAATGAATATCTTCGGTTTTTGTAAAATTTTCATAATAGATGGCAACAAGAGATCCACCAATCTTTGTAAATATTGTTTGTCACGTAATAGTATCACTTCTTCGCGCTGAAAGCTGGAAGATATCGTTTTCCTTTCCCTTTTTTTTTCTATATCCGCCTGTATTGCTTAAAAATATATAAATTGGCTTGTTTTGTTTGGTATTCGCATTCTTTTATACAATGAAAGCCTTTAGGAGCCTAATTAATCGTTAAATAATTCCCCTAGGCAAATGCCGACCCACATACATACATACATACATACATACATACATACATACATACATACATACATACATACATACATACGTGCGTGCATGCACGTACGTTCGCACGCACACACGCACGCACCCTCCCCACACATACAATACATACATACATACATACACATACATGAAAATTTTGGGGGAGATATGTTGATTTGATTGCAGGGGCCGAGGAGTAATTGCACGAGGTTGTCCGTGGGGACAATGGAAAGGTGTTGGAGCCTTGGATCTCGACAACGGCGCTTGGTTGCAGGTTGAGGTGTTCGGGGACTAAACTGTGGAGGAGCCTTCCGTTGTAAATGGCGGGCCTATGAGGTGTCAAATGCTGAGAAGTAGAGATAATGAAGATAAGACTGGGAAGTAGGATTGGGGGACGGAACTTTATTTGGATGGATTATGACGTGGGGTTGAGGACGAACTATAGGGGCGCGATATATTTATTAAATTTAGGAAAAAGACTCATTATAGCGAACGATGACATCATTTAAGTAACTGACCACTCAGAGGACTTCGTTCGCTTGGCGGGAAATTTGGCGCCTGGAATTTTGGCAACCGCGTTTTTCTGCATTCCAAATTAGGCGATAAATAGCCTAATAATGTTGAGGGTTACCTCATTTTTCGCCAATTCGCGAATGAATACTCGTTGCACGGGCGCGAATAGGTCACCGTAACCTAACAGTGCACTAGGTTAGTTTGCCATGAGTACAGATGATCTCGCGCCCCTAAAAGAACCAATCAGATTGCTTCTCCTAGTGGCGGACATATTTTGTGAGTTAGTTCAGCCGATGTTACGCCCTCCTCGCCTGCGCCCCGGCGAGGGCTTTCCTTTCCACCCCTATATATATATATATATGGCGCTGATTCTAAATATACTCAGCGTGTAGCTCTGCTTACAGTCGTTTGCGAACGTATTTATGACGTATAAATATGCTAACGCAAAGCAGTGGTATCAAGTAATCAGCGAAAATGTGGAATCACGTCATAGGTGAGTGGTTATGTAGATGATTTTATGATATAACGCAGGATACAGCACTTTCACAGAGGTAGTGGTATTGTTTAGACAGTGGTTCCGCTCAAACAAATATTGACAGTTCCAGCAAACCTTGTTTGACTAACAGGTAGAAGCAAATACACAGCTACATATGTACTCAAAGGTCTTAGTAAACTAATGTTGGCTGCACACATAATAAACATGTACCGAGAGGAATAATAATATAAAGAAAGGTATCACAAGTACCTCCGTATTTGTTAATGGATGGCAAATTCTGGGCTAGTCTACTCTTGTTGCATTACATGTACCGACAGAAATTTGCCGAATTTGGTTGTTTTTCCATGAATCCTGTTGAAGGCACGTTTATTCCCTTTTCCATTTCATCAAGCACATGCCCGTATCCAGAGTGTGTGTGTGGGGGGAATCTTAGGTACCGGTCCCCCCGAAACTAAATTTTTAATGGGACTTGGCTACGGCCTTGCATGCTGTGATTGTATCAAAGTAAAATTATTTCCCACCCCGAAATTAAATCCTGGCTATGACCTTGGTCAAGCATATTATAGTCGGAGGAAATGCGTTTGAAATTTTTACTCTGCACACATTTTGGTATGTCTGGCTGCTGATTTTCACGCTAAGATTATCCAGTTTTTATTCGATCACACTGGGCCTGCCCGTGAAGATTATTCGTTAAAGTGGGGAAATTTAATATTGATCCTGTGGGAATAATCTGTGTTCTAATGGATTTAATTCTTATAAGGGGGACATTCCATTATCCATGATCTGATTAAGCGGATATTTAATAATTGGAGGTGACTTTCTGGAAAATTTGGAGGTAATGGGAGGGTGGCCATACAGGCTTATTTCTCTTTCTATAGACGAAGCATTTCGCTCAGATCTGATTTTAGCAGGTCTGGCCCGTCTATTAGGTAAAGCCTAACAAAGGCCTAAGGTGGAAATTCTGGTTGCAATTCCGACGAAATGTAAATTTTTGGTAGACAGACAGCGTTTATTACTGTAATTTTGGGGTGAAAATTTTATCTAGCTAAGTACCTCATAAATTTTTTTGCGGGCCATGTATTATGTAAAGTCATATAAGTGCATCGTCGTTTGTAGGCCACGTTAATTAGCTGATCCCATATCAGATAACTTTAAAGGGGCTTAACTACTTTCGGTTTTGCCCGTGAAAGCATAAAGCCGTAGGGTGAAAATGAGCGTTTTGAGGACCTGGTCAGTGGCGTAAGAATGTGGGGCCCCATGGGACTCAAGTCCCCCATTGGTTATTAAAATACATTATTTTCTCTAAACGCGAATTATTTTCATGAAACGCTGAAAGATGGAGTTTATAACAAGTAATATTTATGAGAAATTCCTTAAATCTCACCCGAACCTAAATTGTATTGACGCCGGCAATTTTTAGTTGATTTTTTTGTTATGAAATTTGGTGATAATTCTGCCGACCACTTGCTAAGCCGCCGTGGACCACACTTTGAGAAACACTGATCTACGATGCTAGACCTCCCATGAATTTTGAATTGCTAAGCTACTGTTAGTCTATTTGTTTTCAGTCCTTCCTCGCTATGTGAAAAAAATAGCAGTTCAGTTAAAACGGAGCAGTTTTATAGGGACAGACAAATCTGATCAAAAACCACAGAAGCCATATGAAAAGTCATGGATGATCTTCAACAATCATCCAATTATTTTTCATGGTTTACGCTATATGTAGGTTACTAACATATTGGACAAATATAGATTTTTGGTATATTATGCTTAATGCAGATTTTGTACTTGAAGAATGTATTCGTTAGATATAAGCTTTTTAAACGTAAGGCACAATGAAATAAATATTTATGTTCACGACATTACGGTGTTGTACCACGAGAATTTGGACAACATAACTTTTCTTTTTAATATTATACAATATCATAAAATCTGACTTTGTTTCCGACCCCCTCTATCTGAAAATAAACGATTCCGATGTGTATGTGTGTATGCATGCATGCATGTATGTATGTATGTATGTATGTATGTATGTATGTATGTATGTATGTATGTATGTATGTATGTATGTATGTATGTATGTATGTATGTATGTATGCGGGCGCCTTATGTATGTATGTATTGTATATTGTGCGTCTGTCTGTTTTATACGTACGTACGTATGTATCGTACGTCATACATGCAATACAGATATATTCTTGGTGTAGGTCTTCCGCTTGCGCGCACACACACACACATACATACCGCATACATGGCCCTGCAGTGGCGCGCAGTGTGGTAACGCGTTCTCCTATTGCGCGGCTAATCCGGGTTCGACTCCCAGCAGTGCAAAAGAACCTTTACTCAGAAGATCTCGCAAAAGATCTTTCTTACCCAGGCCCTAAGAGGTTCGGATTCCTCGGAAAACTGTAGGTCCCGGCGCAACATGACCACTGTAGTCTTTGAGCCGTAAAAAAAAACATACACGCACGTACGTACGTGTGTGTATGTATGCATGCATGCATGTATGCATGTACGTATACGGAAGACCCACACTCAAGAATATGACGTAATAGAGGACACGAGGTTATATCACTCCACTTTCCTGTTCGGTGAACTTTTCTCGATCATTGAACAAACAAAATGTGTATATTTTGACTAATAAGCATTCGTTGATGCACTCTGCGTGAATACTACACGCAGAAAGAAGTTTTATAGCTCTCAGTAGCTCAGTGGATAGAGCACTTGACCAGCAATCAAAGGGTTATGGGATCGTAGCAAGAAATCGCACTCTGCGAGTGACTGATTAAGTAATACTGTTACCATCGACCGTTCAGATAGAAGTATTTACTTTCAATATTTATCAAGTAATACTCTTTCGAATCACTATGTACATTCGATATGTATAAATTTGAAAATAATTTAGTTTTGCGCAATTGCCAACCACTTCGCCATTTAAATAAATGCGTTATTCAGTCAACAACTAGTCTGTATAAGTTTACCTTCAACAGGTGTCAACCAAGAATTTAGTTGGATCGCATACACCTATAAGGCAGGTAGTCTTACGCCAGCGCTCTGATAGTCCATCCTTTGTGACTACATCGGCGCAGTGACGACCAATCAGCCATGCCGGAGCCTGTACAATGGATAAGTTTGCATTGTCATTTACAAGTTCACCAGCTCCATCGGAAAACTCTGATTCCCATTACAATTCAATAATGTACCGGATAGTTTGCCCCATTTAGCTGCAGTCTTCAGAAAAATCAACTCCAAAGATAAGATGTGATCAACGTGGAACCATCAGCATGGAGTTTTCAAAATTATTGGGGGGGGGAGGCTATATAACTCTACGCCTATGCGTGGGACTAAATTTTCTAATCTATTCTATATATTCTGTTAGGTTCAATATATTCTATTATGTTAGGTTCTATATATTCTATTTTATTAGGTGCTATGTATTCCATTTATTAGGTTCTATATATTCCATTCTATTAGGTTCTATATATTTTATTCTATTAGGTTTTATATATTCTGTTCTATTGCGTTCTATAAATTCTATTTTATTATGTTCTATATATATATTCTATTCTATTAAGTTCTATATATTTTATTCTATTAGACTCTACATATTTTATTCTATTAGGCTCTACACATTTTATTCTATTAGGCTCTATATATTCTATCCTGTTAGGTTCTATATATTTTATTATATTAGGTTCTATATATTCCATTCTATTAGGTTCTATATATTTCATTCTATTAGGTTCTATATATTTTATTATATTAGGCTTTATATACTCTATTCTACTAGGTTCTTTATATTTTATACTATTCGGTTCTATATATTCTATTCTATTAGGTTGCAGTCATATCAAAAGCAATAGGCAAATATGCTTCGAAAAAATTCCACTATATCTACGATGCTATTGCGAGTGCATAAATAATACCATTGGACCATCATTGGAGAGTAGAGTTTAAATGAATTTAGAAATGGAAGCATATTTTTTTGACTAGATTTCAACTAAAAAATTGTAACTTACTGTGCTATCTTAAATTAGATTGAAAATAGGTTTCCTCAACGATCATCATATTTATTATACAGGGTGTTCCTATTGGTTTTCCTATTCATAGCTCCTAGCTCCATTTAATAAAAGGACGTCTTCAAAATTTGTGCATGTAAGGAGGAGGGATTCCGTTAAAAAATAAAGCAATGCCTGTCGATAGGAGAAATTATAGCGCTGTAAAACAGAAAATAAATGGGAAGAATTAAAAATGAAACCAAGTAACTAAAACAAATGTGAAATAGAAATTCCAAATTTTTTGCTCGTTGTAAAATTGGAGAGAGACTTAAATATATTGTCACAGGAAATGAGTTCGCCATTTTGCTCTTTCCTTCCACATTCACGATACCTGGATAGGTCGCGTGTCTTGACGTTGAGTTCCGACGTACACTCCATAGTTCTAGAGCAGAAACTACTTTCAGTACACAGTGTGTACATTATGCGATTAGTTAATACTTGTTGTTATCCGTTATGTATTTTTTGTTGTACGGTGCCATGTCTAACTTACTCGCAGATTTTGGTAATGTTTTCCTTTTTTTCACGGTACCCCCTTCCTTTCTCCTCAATCTTTAATTAACATATGTGAAAAGTTTTGTACATTTCTGATCATTAGAGCTAGAGTGATTTCAGAATAGAGAAATTTTAGTTACGATTACCCTGTACATCGATATTGAAATTAATTTAAATAACTACAAATAAATAAATTTATATATTTCTATGGCAATAAAGTTACAATGAAGGTGATTTGCATTAAACATTAAAATTGATCTACTTAGAACGTTTATTAAAGCATCGGGATCGATTTGACTGAAACATCTAGTTAAAACATTGAAATTAATCTAAATAAAAATCTACTTAAAACACTGAAATTAATTTAACTAAACTTATACTTAAAACGTTGAAATTAATTTAACTAAATATCTACTTAAAACATTGAAATTAATATAACTAAACATCTACTTAAAATATCGAAATTAATGTAACCAAATATTTACTTAAAAAATTTAAATTGATCTAACTAAAGCATCTATATAAAACACTGAAATTGATCTGATTTAGAAAAATTTATCTAAAAACATGGAAATTTATTTACATGAGCATTGAAATTTGTTTATAGAAATATTAAAATGAACTTACATAAATATTAAAATCTGTTTAAATGAAAAATTAAGTCTTTATAAATGTTCAAATTTATTTATCTAACCATTGAAATTTATTCACTTAACCTTTATGATTTACACAAACGAAGAAATGGATTCACCTGGCCATTGAAATTGATTTACATAAAAAAAAAAATGGTACCACATATGAACCTTGAAATTAATTCATCTACATGCCGAAAAATTGGTTGACATAAACTATGAAATTGATTTGAAATTGATTTACATGAACATTGAAATTGATTTGTATAAACATTGACATTGATTACATGGACATTAAAGCACAAAATTACTTTATTATAAGGCCGTAGCCAGAATTTAATGCGGAGAAGGGATTCAAAATTTTTTGACAAAATAACGAATAAAGATGTGTCACTTTTATAGTAAGGCAGAAATAAAAATTGATGAACGGCGTAGAAAAGGGGGGTGCTGAGGGGACTCAAGCCCCCACTGGATATCAAAACATTATTTTCTCTAAGACCGCATCACATAATCTTCTTTGAAGCCACTTAAGCAGCCCTCTCCCCGAAGTTCGAATTGCCACGCTACTGAAATAGATCATATAAAAATAAATGCGAAAATACAAATTTTGCTTCCAGACACCATTGTACATTTTTATTATTAATTTTGCCATCAAAATTTAATTTTTCACACTGCCCCTACAGTGGCAGAGCGTTCGTGGGGGGTGGGGATGCCACCATGGCGAAAATCCCGGCCGCAAACTTTCAATATTGTACTGGCGAAAGGGAGTGCTAACATGTTTTAGCGGGCGCAAAATTTTATTTTCTCCGGGCGCTGGCAACCTACCCACCCCCCCTCCTTTTAAAGAAAATGGCTTCGATATATTTCTTTCTTTAAAGTCTTCTCAAATTAATGGTCTTCAAAACGAGACCTCGAGGTTAGAATTTTGATAATTCAAGGTTTGAATTTTTTTTTTATCCCCTTTTTATAAGTTTGATAAGCAAATACAAATTTGCAATCCGATTACAAATCTTGTTTCGGGAGACCAGAGCCTAAGATCCCCCCATCTTTGGATACGGGCCTGATTTATTAACATAGGTGTCTATGTAATTACAGGAGTTACTAAAAGCAGTATTCTTTCGAAATCTATTAGAAATGAAATTTTACTTTTTATCAGAAAATATATCTGATTCATTTCATAATCCCGCAAGTTAGAAACGACACCAAAATCAACTTACTTTTCCAAGATTAGATTTTAATCGAAATTTTTAAGTGACTTTGAATGAAATGAGCGACACAAATTGAAACTAGGTGCATGGAAAACTCCTGGGAGCTTTGTTTCATTTACGAAATGATTACAGAAGAAATCTAAGACGATTTTTTCTAATTTTAGAAGAAATAAAATTGACTGAAGGGTTTCGTCTACCGTTGGAAAATAAAAAAAAAATTCTCTTCAAGTTTCTGTTTTTGGAAATATAATATTCTATGTTCTATGAGAAAAGAAAGTATTTCTTTCCAAGCATTGCAACCAATGACTAGTACTGCTGAATGATTGTTAAATTGAAAATTTACCATAAAAATCATCATTATTGTCCATTATTATCAGAGTTTGACAAATCATTTCGCCATTGGTGGTTGGATTTTTTGACAAATTATTCTCTTGTTACTTTCCAAATTTTTTCCCGTTACGAATACTTCTACATTTTTAAATAGGCCTTCTTAGTTTTGTTCCTTCAACTGTTTGCCCCGTAACTCCCTTCAAATTCCTTCTTATTTCCCGCGCTATCTCAACCCCAAAATCTCTCAGTCATTTCACTCTTTTATTTGGGGATATAACGATTCAATTCATTGGTGCCCCGTTATTCATAAGAAGCTAGGCTAGGTAGATTTTTTTTGCATTTGGAGCGAGTAAGAAATCATACAGTGTTTTTCAACCAAGTTTCCAGTACCGGAAACCCAGTACTAGATTTCAGTAGAAGGCTTTCCAGTACCGGAAACCCAGTACTAGATTTCAGTAGAAGGCTTTCCGATACCGGAAACCCAGTACTAGATTTCATTAGAAGGCTTTCCAGTACCGGAAACCCAGTACTAGATTTCAGTAGAAGGCTTTCCAGTATCTGAAGCCCAGTACTCGGTTTCAGTAGAAGGCTTTCCAGTACCGGAAGCCCAGTACTGGGTTTCAGTACCAGGCTGTCCAGTAGCGGAAACCCAGTACTAGATTTCAGTGGAAGGCTATCCAATACCGGAAACCCAGTACTAAATTTCAGTAGAAAGCTTTCCAGTATCGGAAACCCAGTACTCGGTTTCAGTACCTGGCTGCAGTAAGTACTGTTCTAGCCTAGTGAATATAGTTTGCCGCAGTTTACCGAGCCCTAATTTCATTATTAAAATTTATTCACATAAGTAGTTGTGTTAGTATTGACTTTTCTTTCGTTAAGTGAATAATACGAAAGAAGTTTTGTTGTAACTAACTACATCGCAAAAGTCCTGCCTAAGGTTTTCAAAATGTTGTTTGTTAAATTAAAAGTAATTTTTTATAAAATACGAACTTATTGTTATCACATTGTCAAACTTGGTTATACAGTAAAACCTCTCATTAGCCGACACTCACCGGACAGAAAAAAATTGTCTGTAAGAGAAGGGTGACCGTAAAAGAGAGGTATTATTGTGAAGGGTATTTTTTCTGGGAGGGTTTTATCTGATTGTTTTCAAGGGGCGACCGTATTAGAAAGGTGGCCGTTAAGAATGGTTTTATTTTAATGACATTCAGAGGACAAAAATAATTTTGATGTTATGATCGATAAGAAATTATTCACAAATAATCCGAGAGGGGCTTCAAAATTTATTTCTATTGTAATGTCATTATTCACATAGAGACACACGTACACACATATATATGTACATGACTTTCAGTACAGAAGTTCAGTTATCTAATAGTTATTTAACAGTTATTTGCAATTATTTAACAGTTATTTAACAGTTCAGCTATTTGGTTACAACTTGATTCAATAAGATGGTGGTAGCATATTGGAAGTATGTCCAACCAATTTTTCTGCAATGAACTCTTCAATTATGGTTTAGAAGAAAATTAATTTATCCAGATACATTTTATGCATTTTTAAAATATTTTATAGGTGATATATGAGATTAGATCGGAGGTGGAGGGGCATTCGGAGGCAATTAAATATACCGAAAGTCGGACTGATGTTCCTCAAAGTATTCGTGCATAAGAATTTCTTCAAAAGGTGCATTATCGTCTACGAAGAAAAACCATCACCATGCGCATGAAGGTACAGCATAGCAGAGTAAACGCACTCAACAAGAATTTCAAGATATTCAGTTATTTATTATTAACGGAATATATATATAATATATTCTGTTATTCCACAAACACCAGGGGTCTTTCAAACTAAGCATGTCCCATACCATGCCATACTATAATATACCATACAACCACAGGCCTGCGTTGTTTATGCGATGTATGATGGATCCATAAGGTAGGATTTATAATAATGATAATAGTAGCAGTAGTAGCAGCAGAAGAAAAAGAAGAATGATGATAACTAATCTGACACCAATGAATCTACAATTTTCCAAAAAATTCGAAAAATTGCTGACAAGCGAATCACACCTAGGTAATATGGGGTAGTGAACATGGTGGAGTACATCTAGTGGGGGATGAGAAAAATCAACGGATACTTCTGAGGGGTTGAAAAAAATTATTACCTTCCTCAAAGCTGTCGATTTTAGTAAATCTACAAGATACCAAAACGCTACAAAAATAAGTGATACTGTTTGACAATTAGTAATGAGCTAAAAAGTACCTTATTTTAAAATGTGACTGTAAAACTTTTGAAAATAAATGCATAGCAGGTTCGAGTAAATCAAACTTAAACGGCTGTGGGGGTTGTGCTCGAGCCCCCTCTGTCCTCCCATATGGTCGCCCATGCTAGAAGCGACAGCAAAGAGCCCAAAATGAAACTTTACAAATTCGACAACGTCAAAGAAATATTTTAGAGATGTACAAATGTACAAATACAGAATGAATATTCAGTAAAACCTCTCTTAACGACCACCTTTTCTGGAAACGGATTTCCTCTCGCTCCCATAAACCCAATGTTAAATTTTTCCCTTCATTCAGAGACGATCTCTCAGAGCCCCTCACGGGACCGACGGTGGTAGCTTTAGGAAGGTTTTACTGTATTCAATATATATGTTTGGATACAATTATTGTTCGTGAACAGTATTAGGAAAACTTGCAGAGCCTTAAATTTCAAAAGCTTTTTATATGGCATAGCCGTATTAATGGATGAGCCAATGGAGCCAAGGCCCTAAACAAGGGCGCCAAATTGCCAAAGTTTATATATTCACATAATGCATTATATTTTTCTGATTGCAAAATTTGGAAATTTTGAAGCTAGGGTCAAAGGGCCCCAAAAACTGTTCAAGCTCAAGGCTCCCAAATGTGTTATGATGCCCTGGTGGTATACCCAGGCCCGGCGCGATAATATAGGCGAAATAGGCGGCCGCCTATGGCGGAACCACGACAGTTTTTTTTAAAGACAATACTGTAGGATGATTCATATAAAGTTGGCAATAAATAAATAAATAAATGGATTATTTTCAGTTGAATGCCTTCACCAATATTTACTCTTCCTTATATGTCTCTTTTATCCATTTTTCTATACCCACAAATTCGTGCTCTTTTACATTAACACATTTCCTCTATTCATTAAATTTATGGAACGCTGCATAATATTTCCCCATTACCCATGAGAGTCCATATGAGTAATTGTAGACGGGGGCAGGGGGGGGCCGAGAAAAATTATTACCTTCTTCTCAAGGCTGTCAAACATTTTAGTGCACGAAATACTAAAATGCTACAAAAGTAATTGATACCGTTTGACAATTAGTAATGAGCTAAAAAGTACCTTATTTTAAAATGTACTTGTAAAACCTTTGAAAATAAATGCATAGCAGAATTAGGCAAATAAAATTTTTGAACGGCTAGAGGGGGAACTCGAGACCCCCTGGGCCCCCATATGGGGGCCCATGGTAGTGGATCATTAGCTAAGGCATCGAGAGATCTTTTTCTGATACAGAAAAGTGTCTTTACAGCATCGTGGCTTTTGTATTAGGTCTTATTATTTGTTTAAGGTTTACGGCGTCAGGATATTAAGGAATATGCTGCGCCGAGACCTACAGTTTTCCGAGGAATCCGAACCTCTTAAGGCCTAGGGAACCAAGCCCCGGACTATGGCGAGCAGTTAGACGGTAAGCGTTCTTTCTTTTGGACACGGTTGGAAGTGAAACCATAGATAACAGCACTCAGACGAAAGCATTACCGTTGCATCATCGTAGTACCTGTGTTTTCTAGGCTCCATTATTTTCAGGAAAGCGCCCCAGTGTGTTTAATTACCGCTTTCTGGTTCGCTCAAGGCTATCGAAACAGCTGTAAACAATTAATTATATTATTCGACTGTGATAATTTGTTGTCTTCTCAATCATTTTATTATGAGTAATGTCGTTGTCCAATTATATCAAACCAATCTTTTATTCTATTGTGAGCAAGAATTAAACTTTGACCTTTTAATTGCGAGAGTTATATCGATCGAGAGCCTTGTGTAGTGTGGGAAGATATGACCTATGTGCGGGAATAGGTCTAATTGCCCAGCATACTGTAGTATTTCGTAGACTTTAAATCTTTATTAAAATTTGTTCAAATTCGTGGTTTGAAGCACGAAATTAAATGGCTTACAAAATATGAAAAAACAAAACAAATAAATAAATAAAAGCGAATTGTAAAAAGACGTCCTCGCACAAGAACTGTAGGTAATATAGTAGGATTATGCTCCCTAACACTATCAGCGACACTTTTGTTTACGAGAGCTGCGCTTCCTCCTCCTTCATCTACAGCGATATGACGTCGACGTTTCCCTTGTTTCTTGTCTAAAGCCTCGCTTAGCCTTAACACAAAGTCATCCATATCTTTCAGGGCCTTCGCTTCAGTCGTTAGTACCTAATCTCCCAATTTCGCTCTTTTTGGTTTGCTCTACCTTTCTTATTTTTTGCAATAGATGGTTCTCTTCCCAGAACATGGATCCACCATCTCAGTCTTCTTTCTCTGACCTTCTCTATTGCATTTGATGTTCTAATTTATTTTTATAAAAGTAATATTTTGTAACAAGGATGTTGTGGTCTCGCAATTTGCATTTTTAAATATTCACCACATTTTGTAGACTGTCAATTTAATATTGCAGATTATGTGATAAACTGGAGAGAAAACGATCAAGTTCAGTCTAGCTAAAATTAGCCATGGAAGTAAAAATACAATTTTATGATTTACGAGACGGATTTTATGAATGTGAAAGATCCGGAATTCGTAAAAGCTTTTAAGTATCATCAAGCTTTCGTCGATAGATGGCGCTTCACTATTTTGCCATATCATCAAACTCTAAATCAGGGCTGTACTATAAATGCACTCACAGGTTTCACTTTGTTCCATAGGCGAAGAGTTATATGGGTCCGTGGGGCCCGAGCCCCCTAATAATTTGAAATAAATTGCAATTTTACATATACTGTAATGTATAAATATGCAAGATATGTTCGTGGGCCCTCTTCCCAATAATTTTGTAAATTCTACGCTTATGCTTTGTTCAGTAGACATGTGCATACCGCTTATTTACTGCATACAAATTATAAATTATTATATATATATATTATTTATTAGAGATAAAGGTAGAAAGGTTATTTTTGTGTATTATTTTAATGAAAAATATGTACGTCATCATTACGTATAGGCATTTGTTTCCTCGTTTGATCAAAATAACTTTAGGCTGAAGACTTCCATTCGAAACTGGTTGAAATGAATGTAAAAATAAAGTTGCACATCATCATATAACGTCTCAATGCATTAACAATATGACATTTTTATATTTATTTTGCTTCGTAATAACTTGCAATAGCTTCAGAGATAAATCAATTAACAGACAGAATTTCACTTTGAAGAAATGAAAACCAAAAAGTGTCACCATCCTGGGCTTCGTTTGGGGAGGGGCAGGGGTCAGTTTTCCCTAGAATTGAAATATATGCAATATTTTGAATACATTAAAAGGTTAAAGTTGTTACTTGCTTCGAGTTAACATTGGCAAAAAAAGAAAGAAAAAAAGAAAAAAAAGACCCACTCCCGTAATTTGCTTTAACGACGCCCTTGGTCACCCCATTTGTAAATGAAGCATTTCCGACTAGAGCGTTATGTGAGTTTTTTCTGAAAATTCTAAAGATACAATATTCCTATAAATTCCTAATAATTTTAATATATAATGTCTCTAATTCATGATATTCCTAATATTCCTGAAGCATAATATATAAGGTCTCTAATATCTAATATTCCTAATAATATAAATTCCCCCACGAAAAACTCACAAAAATCTCGCCCCGGAGGCTTTTCTGTGTTGACCATTATTTGGCAATTGTGTTATCCCTGTGAAGGGTAATAATATCTTACATCCTAATATATGGAGAAAAATGCGTTTATTCTTCTCCTTGTTTGTCTAGTTAGTCAAGACACCGCAGGCTAAACGCGGGGACCCTGGTTCGAATCCAGGATGAGGACGGAACCTCTTTTTCTCCAAATATAAAAAAAAGCTCTAGTTTGAGCTACATAAACGTGGGTGGCAAAAATTATTGTATAATAATATATATAATATTAGGATATATAAAATATTAACAAATATATAATATTCCTGATATGTAAGGTTTCTAATGTATAATATTCTAATAATATATATTAATATTATATGATTATATTTCTCCGTAATACGTAATATTGGGATACATAGAATATACTTGATATATAATATAAAAGGTTTCTAATGTATAATATTCCTAATAATATGCATTATTAATAATGTTATTATCATAATATATTCCTCTATAATATATAATATTCCTGATTTATAATATTTCGGCTTTATAATATTCCTAATATTTAACATGCTTTTCACTTTTATCTAGCAAATAGTTTAATAAAGATATATTATAGGTTGCACTTAATGCAATTTAAATTAAATGTTCAATATGTTGTGAATTACTGTTACTTGCTTCAAACTTTTTGTGACACTTTCGTTTGCTTATTATTATTTTGCAATTATACACATTTCATGTATTACATAATAGACATATTTTATTTTAAACCATGTAATTATTTGTATTCTTCACTATACGAAAGCATGGGGCCAACAAAGCATTTTTACGATAACAAGATTTTTCTTCCACATTTCGACAGTGTGGCTGCAGGTACTCACAGCAGCTGTTTAGTTGTTATTACTTTGAAAGGGGATAGAAAAACGTGAAGCTATCTGACAACTTTCGGCTGTTATTTCGTAGAGTTCCTACACCTGTTATCACTTTGTTATTATCTCCAAAACTTCCTTCATTGCAGGCAGACCTGTCAATATTTCTTGAGCATAGATGCGAATGCAGGAAAACACTTGCGAAACCGTCAACGCTGTGGGGTTTCTGGTGATGTGTGCACAGGTAGTAAGCATGGGCGGCCATAAGGGTGGCAGAGGGGGGGACCCGAGTCCCTAGCCATTTAAAAATTGTATTTTCCCGAAACTGCTATGCATTTACTTTCAAAAGTTTTACAGTCACATTTTAAAATAAGGTACTTTTTAGCTCATTACTAATTGTCAAGCAGTATCAATTATTTTTGTAGCGTTTTGGTATCTTGTACATTCACTAAAATTCTCGACAGCTTTGAGAAGGAGGTAATAATTTTTCTCAGACCCAGCCCCCTAAAAATACCCGTAGGGGGCGCCCATGCAATTAGTAAAGGCAAAAAATATTAGATAACATTTTCTTATATGAATTCTGGGCGTAAGTTTAAAGCATATTTAATTAGTTTAAGTGTCAGCATTTAATAACAACATTAAAACTTTAACTTGTACAAATTATAAGGTAGTTTGAATTAAATGCAGCTGTCAGGTCAAATTTCGTATGCGGTTCAGTGATCAAGTGACAAGAATCGCCGCTTTCATGTTAGCTTGGGCGTGGCTAAACTTATCCTGATTCGGACGTCTCGTTAAGCCAGAGATCCAATCTCAAATGCCCCATAATTCATCTTTTGAACATAAAATATATAACTCAACAAATAAATGAAATATGCATGCATTTTGCATGTAAATCTTGCATCTATATGCTTTCAATCTGTTTAACAATTTTCGTAAAATCGATCTTACGAAAGATTAATTTTTATATAAATGACAAAGTAAATGATTAGAGACTGATTAATAATTTTATGCATATTTTTTAATAAAATTATTTAATATATGTTATTATTAAAAGGGAGATTTTTCACTAATCAAAGAGATCATTTGCTCATAATTATGTCAAATAAAGGTTGAACGAAGTAGCTTTTCGGCGCCAGGGTATCAGAAACTCCATAAACTACGTAAACTAACGTAATTACTGATTAACGTAATTACTAAACGTAAATTACTGATTTACGTTCAGTCCAAAGCATGGCCCTTTTCTTTTCTAATTCATATTAGTCAAGTGGAGGAAAACATCAACTTTAGCCTAAAGGTGTAAAGTTATAGATCACCGATATTAATCCATTTGAGACTCGGATTAAGTTTCAAATCAATCTAGAATTAGTATTTTCTTTGAGTTGACAAACGAGAGAGTAGAAAAAGGATATGCCTTGAACGAAACTTGGATCAGCGATCTGTGGGGCTGCGGAATGCAGAATATGAACACGGCTACTGTGTTAAATCATCAATGCCAATTTAAGTGCCGGCTGAGAGGGTATTCAGTTATTTTTCCAATCTCTGGTTACCATACGCACATACGCGAATGACATCACTGGTTAACCCCACAGGGGTAGCAAATACGATTCCCACGTGGACATCCTTTTGTTTTAATTCTGCGTCCAAAAAAGTGGGGTTGGCTCTATGAAATGAAGCTATACACCGAATGAATGGAGATATACGTATATGAGAAGGCACAGAGCTGATAGCCTCTTATTTTCTTTAATATTGTTTAAAATAATAAAGAAAAATAGCTTTAAAGTGCGATTTTACCTTTTAAAAATGCATTTAAAAACGGCATATTCTTCTCAACAATGTAAAAAAATATACATTAGCCGCAGAAACAATTATTCTATTTTATCTAATTTACAACTTACCAACTGCGTGAAATTTTAAAACGTTGTGATAATAGCTTTTACGTGAACGAGAACGGAACTCGGGTTTTCTTGGCTGAGAGAGGCGTAACGTCATCGGATCACTGCACATGGCCACAAGTACGATTTCCGACCTGGGGATGCATTTTTTTTAATTTTGGAAATAAAGACGGAAGTTCCGTTCTTTGAATTGAAGCGTCGCGACGCTTCAAATGAAAGGGAAACACTGTTTATGAGAAGGCATATGAAAACCCTTTTTTTTTTGTTGCATTTGTATAAAGTAGGGGTGAGGAATCTTTTCATGTTGAAAGGTCCCAGTAAGTTAGTTGTAATTGAAGAAGGTCGCCTACAAGAAACTTCAATTATGTTACAGGGGCTTAGCAATTCAAAAATTCTGAGGAGTTTCATGAAGAGGAAGACTAGGTCCTTTTGAAGGGCGCATACTTTGGATTTGCAGGAGGGCGCGAGGTCTATCGCTCATGAGGGTGCCCCCGCCCACTTCTCCCCCGCATTTAAGGTATTCAGGGCTTTTCCTCACCAAAAAATTCAAAGTTCAGCCCTCCCCGCACCGAAATCTAATCCTGCATATACTAGTAGTACTTTTCCATCTGGTTAATTATGCATACGAACGTGTTTTCTACTTACATGGCAACGATATATGAAATTTCAGTATAATCTACTAAATTTTTCTAAAATTTTTGGAAATTCAAAGTTCCATATCTTTGCTCTCAGACGTATGTCTGAAATTTTTTTTGCCATTATTCTTCGTTTAACGACCTCTTTCATATTTGTAATTTTTAAAAAAATCGGACGATGAATTCTGGTGACGTTGCCTCGTGAGTGGAAGTGACTTAAGTGATAATTTCAGAATGCCAGTGGCTCGAAATTACTGACAAATGATCCTACGGGAACTGGTTGGAATATTTTGTTTCCCTGGATCTCAAGTCGTTGACGAATATTTGGAAATAAACGAGCTGATCAATTGGAGAGGAAGGAAAATACAATGTCCCAGAATGAAAACGAATAATTTTAAAATAGCCAAAGCAGAGCCAAACAGGGAAATTGAATTAATAATAAAATGTGAACACCTGGCAAGAGCTGCCGGAAAACCTTGGGAAAAATAGCTAACCAATTCGTGTTTAACCCGAGATTCCGAAGGAAAAAATTGTAGCCAGCGTTAAAATGGTGACTGGCTATGACTATTTATCTAAGCACTATCTAAGCACTCTCTATGACTATCTCTATAAGCACGTCTGAATAAAATTGGAATTAGAGATGGCCCACTCTGTCCACTTTGTGTCTGGAATGCAATTACGAAAGCTGATCACCTGATAGACCGTAAGAGATTATCCGATAACTCTAAAACCACCTTTCGCTCCCTGTGGCCTGCAAATTCTTGTTTCTACTGGGCCGCAAGAAGATAAATGGATAATTTTCTTCCTTTTGGCGTTGGCAAATTTTTTTGTTTTGTTTATAGCAAGTAAATTCAGTGTATTTTAACTGCTTATCGATTAACCTAAGGCAACGTATTATCGATTCAAGGATCGTATCAGTGACTATGGCGATATAATTAGATATTAGCCTAGACGGTTTAAAGGGAGGGACCACCCCATTGAAGAAAAAAGATAAGAAATAAAAAGCCAAAACTATCGCAAAAATTTCATATGTCGCATCCTTGGGACGAAAGTGTTACAACTCAAAAAATCCCAATTTTCAGGAAACGCAAAAAACCGTTTCTGGCTGAATTGAGGGATTTTTTGTTCATCTAATAACTTCAATCCTAAGATCAGTTTCTGGAAACATCAGATGAGGCAAAATTTGCTTCATTTATTAGACCAAAACCCTTATTATCACGACTTTTTGAGTAATAACGGTTTATCAGATTCGGTCAAGGTTTGCGTGATGTACTATTTTGAATTATAACAGTTTCGTTGGTCGGTTTTTGATATTTACTGATGCCGAGCAAGAACTAAAAACGGGAAGTACTATTTTGAAAAGAAGAAAGCCAGACGTCATACTTTCCATTTGAATACCAGTGTTCGATAGGCTTTTAACTTTTTCTCTGTGACTACACCATCTACGGGTACGAAATTCACTACACATATAAAATGCATATTATTACATATACTGTTTCTCAATCATATTGATTAAGATATAAGAAATATTTTTAAATTTTTTTAAACCAAACTAACTGAATTTTGCGGGATTTTGACTACTAAAAAAATGATAAAAATTTATTTCATCACCGTATTAACAAGCTTCTGCTATAGTATATGTAGAAAGACATAATACATAATATGTATAAATCTCAAGATCATACTCACTTCTAGTTATTTGGAAAAGGTACATAAATCTGGAAAAACACTGTTTCGAGAAAAAAGTAGATGTTCTTGCATACATTTTTTTAGAATGTGAGTAGAATTTAAAAAAAATATTTAACAAACTTCTAATTCTCCCAGATAAATAAATTTGGTATCATTATAAAGAAAAAAGTTCAAATTAAAAGTAAACAAAATGATTTTTTTTGTTGTTGAATTTTGCTTCTGGGGCCCCTTAACCCCACAGTACAATTTTGTATGTGTGCGAGATGCTGTATTACTTACATTAAACTACATATGCTTATGCCCACATTAAACATATGTTCGTATTAATTATATGCTCATATTCATTATTAGCTCATATTAACAACATATTCACATTTATTTTATTCTCGCATTGGCAATACGTTTATATTAATTATATGTTTATGTTAATTATGATCATATTAATTATATGATAATATTACCTATATGCTCATATTAACTATAAGAGTGAAACGAAAAGGTTACATCAAGCATTAATTACAAATATTTTTTAAAAGCTTCAAATATTTGGCTGCAAAATTAGCCTACTTATTACACACAGTAATAATTAATTAAATTACATGTACCCATTTATTAATTAATTACATGCACCGATTAATGGCGTTCGAGTGATTGAGAAAATTGTCATTAAACATAAAAGATGTTAAATGGAAGGTATGTAGTCATGTGAGGCCTTTTCCTGGATTTCGCAAATTGCTATTATTAAACTTTAACAGCTGCTATTATTATATTTTACAACTACAAATTGTCGTTCATTAGAGGAATACTATTAATGGAGGAAACTGTTTATTATTTTATTTTATCCTCCTTCTTCCTGGTTGTCTTCCTTATTTAGGGGTCAGAGACATGGCACCGGTGTTTTCATTATTTCCTGTCTAGAGCATCACTGGGTATCATAACAAGGCAAGCAAAATCTTTATGAGCAGTTGCTTTTCTTGTTGATCGTTGTTTTCCTATTCTTCTGTTATTGGGGGGCTGCTCTCTCTCTCTCTATATATATATATACGGCCTGCAAAAGGGTTGCTGGTATCTAACTGGAAGGAGACCCACACGCTGAACGCATGTGACGATGTGTGTAACCGGACGGGCCAGTAACCTAGTGTCTTACACCGCCTTCAAGTGGTGCGGGCCGGGCTTTCTATCCAAGAGGCAAATTAATATTTGCTGCACGGATAGAAAGGCGGAAGGGGAGGGCTAATTCACCAACCCGTCTAGCCAGCGTGGTGAAATTATGGCTAATTCCTCCATTATGTTGACACACCAGAAACCATGGCCCCTAGTCTCCAGGTGCTGGAGTGCTCCTGATCAAGGCAGCGGTCAGTGTGGCATGAAAGCAGGGGGTGCTAAGAATCACTGGAATGGCCCAGGCTGCCGTTTGTTATTGACCTTGGCAACGTATAATGGACGATCCCTTGCTTCTGAAGCAAAACTTCAGGAATTGGAAGAAGAACTTGACAAGATCAAATGGGACATTGTAGGACTCAGTGAAGTTAGAAGAAAAGGTGAAGAGTTGGTGGAACTTAAAAGTGGACATTTGTTTTATTATAGAGGAACGGAAACTGGAAGAACAAGTGGTGTTGGCTTCTTAATCAACAAAAGAATTAAAGACTACCTTCTTGAAGTCGAAAGCACGTCAGATCGAGCAGCGAGGCTCGTTGTTCAACTAACCCAGCGATACCAACTTCAGATAGTACAGGCATATGCACCAACATCAAGCCATACCGACGAGGAGGTTGAGGAATTCTATGAAGAAATCAAACAGCTACATACCAAGGGGAAACAACACATCAAGCTCATCATGGGAGATTTTAATGCAAGAATTGGACAACAGGAACAAGGAGAGACATCGGTTGGTAAATACGGATACGGGGAAAGGAATGAACGTGGCGATCAACTCATAGAATTTGCCGAAGCTGAAAATCTTAGCATCATGAATTCATTTTTTAAGAAGAAACCGCAAAGAAAATGGACATGGAAACACCCCAATGGAGGAACCAGCGAAATTGACTATATACTGGCAAACAAGAAATCAATTATTGAAGATTGCAGCGTACTGAACAGATTTAATACTGGAAGTGATCATCGAATGGTGAGATGTAAAATGCACTTAAATACTAAACTAGAAAGGCAGAAGCTCATTAGGAAACAAGGCAAATGAAAACATTGTTAAGACAATAATTGAAACTGCTGGGGAAATTGGTGGTGTAATATGTAAAAAGCAGAATAGCAAATTATCTGAGAAGACGAAACAACTCATGAAAAGGCGAAGACTTATGAAGGTGGACAATCAAAATACCAGTCGCAAGATCGAGTATGTAGAACTTTGCAAAACTTTGCGCAAAAACATGAAAGAAGATATAAGAAAATTCAATTGTGAGTTAGTAAGGAAGGCCATTGAAAGCAACAAGAGCCTTAGGGTTGTTAAAGGGAGTTTGTCTATTGGGAAGAAACACATCATTGCATTAAAAGGAGAGGATGGCACTGTAACAAGAAATAGGGAAGAAATACTTAGAAGAGTTGAAGAATTCTACAGAAAGCTGTATGAGGGAAACAGTGGATTAAACGAAGACTCTGAGATAGTCGAAGGAACAGCTCCTAAAATCTTAAAAGAAGAAGTAGCATTTGCAATAAAAAGTATGAAGAAAGGAAGATCCCCTGGCGATGATGGCATTACATTAGATATCTTAAAAGAAGCTGGAGAACATGTAGAAGACATACTCGCAAAATTCTTTACCAAATGCCTCAACAGTGGTAACATACCAAACCAATGGGATTCTGCAACAGTAATTCTTTTGCATAAAAAAGGTGATAAAGAGGATTTAAAAAATTACCGACCAATTAGCTTGTTACCTGCTATTTATAAAATCTTCACAAAAGTGCTAACACATCGCCTGCAGAAAAAATTAGATGCAGCTCAACCAAGAGAACAAGCTGGATTTCGAAGTGGATTCAGTACAGTGGACCATATTCAAGTATTAAGAGAATTAATTGAAAGAACACATGAATATGAACTTCCATTGTGTGTGGCATTTATTGACTATGAGAAGGCCTTTGACTCTATTAAAACATCAGCAGTCATCAACTCTTTAAGATCAGCAGACATCGAGGATGTGTACATTGACATGGTGAAATGTGTGTATAAAAATGCAAGTGCAAAATTTCGGTTACATAAAGATACCAAAACTATCAAAATTGGTAAAGGTGTGAGGCAGGGAGATACCATTTCTCCAAAACTTTTTACTTCAGCTTTACAGATGATTTTTCAGCTGATAAATTGGAATAACAAGGGAATAAAAATAAATGGTGAATATTTAAATCATCTGCGGTTTGCTGATGACATTGTTATTTTTTCAACGGACCCATTAGAACTCCAAGACATGGTACAAGAGCTCTCAACTAGAAGTGAAGAAGTTGGACTCAAGATGAACCTACAAAAAACTAAGATCATGTTCAATAATTTTGTAGAGGAAACAAAAATACAAGTTGACAACACTGAGCTAGAAATTGCTGATTCATATATTTACCTTGGCCAGCTGATTTCAATGGATGGCAACATTATGAAAGAACTCAACAGACGTATTAAACTTGGCTGGAGTGCATTTGGAAGAAACAGTTTTATCCTGAAGGGGAAATTGCCTTTGTGTCTAAAAAGAAAGGTCTTCAACCAGTGTGTATTGCCAGTCCTCTCTTATGGATCAGAGACATGGAGTCTAACAGTTGGAGCAATACGAAAGTTACAGACAACGCAAAGGAGCATGGAGAGGTGCATGCTTGGAATAACTAGGAGAGATCGAAAAAGAAACACTTGGGTGAGAGAGCAAACTAGAGTAGAGGACATCATTGTTAAAGTAAAAGGACTGAAATGGCGATGGGCTGGGCATATTGCAAGAAGAACTGATCAACGATGGACAACAGAAATTCTGAACTGGATTCCAAGAGACCACCGAAGACCTAGAAAACGTCCTCAAACTAGATGGGTGGATGAAATAAGAAAAGAGGTTGGGGTGACGTGGAAACGAATGGCCCAGGATAGACTTGTGTGGAAAGCATTTGGAGAGACCTTCATCCAGCAGTGGATAGATAATGGTTGAATATGATGATGATGATGATGATATATATATCATTCCCAGTGATTCTTGCATATTGATTTGAGTTGCGACAGCCTTTGTTATTAAAAGCCAAAATAGCGAACCCCAAAATATCGACTTTTGTGGTCGGCAGGCGATAGAATTAAATCAATCACGTGGGACTTGTTTAATGGAAGCTTCGTTTGGAAAATACCTTTAATTGGATGTTTTGCATTGGCTAAAAATAAACCACACACAATAAACGTGATTAACGATGAATCATTAACGCATGTTTCGATCTCAGTATCGGAACTGACTGACGACCACACTCGGGTAAATCGTTAAAAAATATCCAAGAAAAAATTAAATAATTTTTTCAGCAATTCGTCAGACGGCGCGTATCGCTATTAAGAAACATTTTTTTTTAATTTAGAACTGTCCGACGTAAAGTTAATTTTCGTTGAATTGTTTTAATTTGGATTTGTTTAATGAATTTAAATTAAAACAAAGGAGTTAGTATGAATTTTCTAAAGCCCGTCTGGAGAATTAACAAACTGGGCCGGAAATTGCAAATTCTAGATAGCTGATATCAAACGAAATGGAATAAAAATAAATAATTAGAGGGTTTCAATAGATATTGAACCCGCTATTGCTTTTGGCTTTCCTGTCTGTCTGTCTGTACGCAATGAAAAGGACAAGGTAAAGGTCTTCCGTAAATGCAATAATGATGGCTATTGTTAACGTTGAAAACCTACCGAGTTACTTGAGAATTAGAGAGTTGCGGATTAGAGAAATGCGAATTAGATGGTTGCTGATTAGAGAGTTGTGGATTAGAGAGTTGCGAATTAATGTTAATTGAAACCCGCTAAATTTAAATATCGATCTTGGGCGATTTTCTTTCACTTGCTTGTTTATTCAACCTATTTACAGTTTTTGGTGTTGCGTTCTATTATGTTGTAGTTTTGATATTTGGATTTGATTACTTTGAAGTTAAAGATTTCAACTTGTATTGAGGTGAAATGGAGATGAGCAGAAAGCTAAATGGCTCTCCTTCAGATGGGTAACGTGTTAGCTAAATCGTTTTTTACTGCATAGGAGGTAACAGTACGCAGAAACTCCACGAGTGACTTAAATATTGATTGGAGGGCATTTGGCTGAAACACTTACTTTGAAAGAAAAATTATCTTCTCTGTCCGGAGAGGGAAGTTCCCAAAAATAGTGTAAGAACAGGGCTCTCTTTCGGATCAACGTCAGAACTTAACAGAAGATCAAAGTGGCAACAAAAACAACTCGAAGGACTGGGTGCGTGCTTAGAATAGCGGGGAAAGATTGAAAAAGGGAAAACTTGAGACCGAAATCAAAGAAGGATTGAGAATATTGTTGTTAAAGTGAAAAGGGTCAAATAACAATAAACTGAGAAAAAACCGCCAACAATATATAATAAATAGAAAGAGTTGTGAATAATTTACAAATCACAGAAAGATTAGTAACCAATTCACAAATTACAGAAAGATTGGTTAATAATTTACAAATAGCAGGAAGCTTGGTCAATTTTTTCCAAATAAATAAGAAGATTGGTAAACTATTTACAAATAATAGAAAGATCAGTCACCAATTTATTACTAACATTCCCAACTAACAAACAGTTATACCTTCACTTGACAAAGGGAGCAGTTGGCTCCCGAAACGTCGTGTTTTTAAACCTTACGCCAGTGTCGAAATAACTGTTTGTTATGGAATCTCCTGGTGAAACTCTGTATTGTTTCGTTATTCCCAACTAAATTCCAAGAAGCTAGCGAAGAAAGAGCGATGCTTGGATATAGAAAAGATAGATGAAAAGAAAAAAAGAAAATCTGTCCAAACAGGACCCGGGAAAGGATTCTTGTAGCAGAAGTTATGTTTTTTAGAGTATTTTGGCAGAGGCGCTGAATTTATTCTTTAGTACTATGCAATAAAATTAAGCAAGAGGAGTAATATTGCAATTCGAAAAATAGCCGATCAATGGGTTAAAAAAGTTGCAATAAAATTACCGTTGAACCAACGCATACAGTTTTAAGTCAAGTTTAGAGTCAGTGGCGAAATGCATGCACATATTTATTTGGCAACTGCACATATGTACATTAAACACATACGCATTTATATACAGGTACGCATGTTACCTATTACTGACCCCAAAACAACCCCATTTAAATATATGAGGCGGAACTTCAAAATTCGTTACTGCTGAACAAGCCAAGGCAGTTATATGACATTAAAATAACTATAAAACATAAATTTCGAAGGAATAATTGTCATATAAAAGCGAGAGTAGAAAGAGAGAGACAGATCGATAGAAATCGAGCATAAGAGAAACCTAAACATGAAACACCAGAAAAATGACATGTTACAGAAGAACAGTTTGACCTTAGTAGGAGATATCTACTTACTAACCGAGGTCATTTGTGGGTTTCGGGGATGAGGCATGGATGCTTTTAAATCTATTAATTCTTAAATAAGTGATGTACACTCTAAACGGAAGTGGGTTGCTACCCTAATAGGTAGAAGGGTTAGTTTCACCAACCTTTATTGTCTTGATATCAATAGGGAAGCAATTAGGTGCCATTGACCACCTGGACAAGGGTTCTCACTGCATGACAATGCAACACCACATAGTGTCGGTCCAGAAATTCCATGCAAAAGACCCAAATGACAGCTCTTCATTTAGCTTTCATAGAAAAGAACGAGTTCTCGACACTTGGTGAGACACGAACTTATAACCTCTCGATAACCAGTCAAATGCTCTTACTCAACTAAACCATAACCGTCAATCAAACTGCCCTCTGCGAGCGAATATAAAGCTTCACTGCGGACAACTTTGTATTCTTATAGGGGCCAGTCCTCAACTTTTGTGATAAAGACAGTTAACAGCTAAAAGTACTTAAGCAATAATAAAGTTATGGATATAGTAATGCTGACAAAAGTTAGGTGTAGTAGAGTTAAACATAATGAAATAGTATTAGATGTTAGGGAGCAGAGTTGGATATGGGAGCATTTTTCTACATTTAGTATTGAAATAGTAAAATATGATTAAAAGCTTAAACTTTTATTCAAACGCAATCATAATAATACTAAAAAAAATGTTCAGTATGGATTAAAAAATTTGTTTCTTTTAAAAATAAGTCAATGATATAAAGTATGTAGCAGCAAATTTATATGCATCTCTAGTGTGATTTTATTAATAAAAATAAAATAAATAGTAACGTTGTAAATAGATAATCAATAATTTATTGATAAGTAATAATTTTACAAGAATGTACTTATTACGGACTCACCTTTCTCGATAACAGCGAGTTTTCCAAATGTTTAGCTATCAGCCAAATGTAGAATTTTCGTCCTTAAAACGTGAATAGAGAGCAAATTCTGTTAACCGAGCAGTTTTACGAGGAAATGAACAGCAAGCAGATTTCAAAGAATGGCCTGAAATTCATGAAGGGGTGATATAAAAATTTAATTCGTTTTCAGACAATACATTCTTCATAACCTCTACTTATAGGTGCCGACTCGAGAAACTATTGGGGGTTCCGGAAGTTTTAAACCGAATGACCGGCGCATTTTTCAAAGGATTTAAGTGTAATTTAAATTTCATTATCAGATTATCTGGTACAATAAGACACCCGAGATGTTAAAATGAAACAAATTGTAGTTAATTACAGAAAAACATTTATTCTTTTGATAACTGATTATTTATTTTGCTTTGTAGGCGTGAAAAAATCATAAAAGCTCATCCTGGGGCTTTGTATGTTGACCAGTATTTGGCAATTATGTTAACCTTGAGAAGGTTAGTAATATCTTACAAGAGCATTTAGATGAAAAAAGAAGTCAAATGACGTTGTGCAGATATTTCTTTACGCGTATTTTCCCCACGAGCAAAAATATTAGGGGTTCGAGAAACCCACAACAAAATTATTGAGGATTCAAAAAGTGTCTCGGACCCACGAAGTCGGCGTCACTGCTTCTACACCTTATAGTAATATTGAGGCGTTGTCATCAGGGAAATAGGTGTTTTTGCCCTCAATTTTTAGTTGAGTTTTTCATTTTTCAATAATTAATTTTTATAAATAATTATAATAATTATTATAAATAATTAATTTTTAGATAGGATTCAAGAATAAATCCCAACAGTTGTCATTCTTCGTAAAAAAATGTGAATCAGCGATTCAAATCTAGTAAAGCTACTTTACTTTTTATGAAACGAAGAGAAGTGTTATTTTAAATGAGTACGAATTTTTTAATCCTTCCTCAAAGATACTTTTTAACCATATTTAAAATCGCAGACATTGGTTTTTAGAACATGATATATGGACAATATTTTCAATAAGAAATGATTTTTACAACGTAAATACATGATGGAGGATGGTAAAAATGCATGAGCGTGGTGATTGAACAGAACAAAAAAACAGAGAGAAGTATGGAATAGATGGGAATTTTGCCTGAGGCTGCACAAAAACTTAGAAGAATATGGAGTGATTGAATGAGTTGTCTATGAAAAAAAAATTGGGATTGCTGGCCAGAAATGGTGTCCCTATATTCATAGAAAGGGATGGGGGAAGCACAAGGTGTGCCCAAGAGGTTAAGCTAAATGTTCTTAAACCATGTTCAACCGTTATGAGGCATGGCAGCTCACAGTTTTTAAACCACTTCACTAAGTGGACCTCGCGAACCGCAAAATGCTAGAATTCGTGGTCTAGCCCTCAAACGATTTAGAGAAAGGTTTCGTCTGGAAAGGTTTTTACTAACTGTACAGAAGGGAAAGAGACACAGATTTTGCCAAAGGGCTGACGTTTGTGACTCTAAAAATTGCATTAAGTTTAAATTTTAAAATAAGCTAAACTAATCAATTTTAAAAATAGCAGAGGGAATGATTTAATGAATACGCGAGTACTTTTTAGTTTTGCAAGAAGTTGAGGACATTGAGCATTTTTATTGATATTGTTGTTTATTTTCATGCTCATTCTATCTTTTATTACTTATGTCGCTTGCTATCCTCTAACATTCCCGAATGGCGCATAAATACTCAATATTGACAAATACCGTGCGCGTAGTGCAATTTAGATTAGGGGTCGTTCAAGCATTACATAAGTATATTTCTGACCATTTTATATTGCCTCTAATCCTTGTAAGAAAAAATAAGCAAATGCCTAACACCCTCCTCCTCCTGCTTACGTAAGATTTCGGTTCACTAACTATTTGGTATAAGTTTTTAAAATAAAAATGCAATGTGTTTGATGCAAATTATAGTACATATTTTCGTTTCTACTATAATATTGGGTACCTATTTGTAAGTTTGTTATAATATTAAACGCTTATTTATAAATAGAGAGTAATCACAATAAATTATCGCATTTAAAAAAAAAAAAGTTTTAACACTTTTCGTGGTTTTACGGCTCAAAAACTACAGTGGTCATGCTGCGCCGGGACCTACTGTTTTCCGAGGAATCCGAACCTCTTAAGGCCTAGGGAACCAAACCCCGGACTACAGTGAGCAGTGCGATCTTTATGAGATCTCTGAGTAAGCGTTCTTTGCACTGCTGGGAGTCGAACCCGGATTAGCCGCGCAATAGTAGAACGCGTTACCACACTGCGCCACGGCAAAGCCTCTCTGTTAATTGCTATTTTGATGGCATAAGAAAGTATTTTGTTACATTTTTATTGTTAATATTTCTTACGTTGTAAGCAACTAGTGTAATATATAAGAAATGGATTTAATAAAATACATTTATTAAAAATAATATATTTATGATAATTTTAAATAATTAGGGGGCCACAGGGAGCCTAGATGGGGGGATCCCGAGCTAAAAATGGTGGAGAACCACTGGTTTAAATAATTAAATATTTAACTGCGATTACGTTTATTTTATATTTTATATCTACTCCTAGTATGACGTGAATCCAAGTATTGTAGTTCTTTTAGGGGGTGGTCACTTTGTGACTATGTGTTAATTTTATAATTTTTTGCGTCTTACGTAAGCATGGTTCAGACCCTCCTCATTGTCAGCAAAAATAAGCAAATGTCAAAACTCTTTCCCCCAAAGATGCTTATGCAATATTTGAACGGCCCTTTATGCGACAATTCAAGTTTCAATATAAAGCTGCCAAAAAAAAAAAGAAGACTATAACATGCATACAAAAACACTTTTAATGACATACTGCTAAATTACTAAAATGATAGTGAAAAAATGCTATTATTCTTTAATCTTAATAATATTGTTGCAATGTATACAACCGAACTTCTTTAACGTGAACACGCTTAATGCAAATTATCATGTTTATTAACTTGAACTGTTTCTTGAATCCCGTTAACAAAATGAATAGCTTAGTAATACGATCTGGCCTTTTCCAGACAAACTATATTCAATACGAACCAGAGAGAGAGAAAAAGAGGCGCCTCTTTTTCTCCAAAATTACACAAGCTCTAGTTTGAGCTAATTATACGTGGGTGGCAAAAATTATTGTATAATAAATTCCCCCACGAAAACTCACAAAAATCTCGCCCCGGAGGCTTTTCTGTGTTGACCATATTTGGCAATTGTGTTATCCCTGTGAAGGGTAATAATATCTTACATCCTCATATACGGAGAAAAATGCGTTTGTTCCTGTCCTCATTCGTCTAGTAGGTCAAGACACCCCGGGCTAAACGGAGGGACCCTGGTTCGAATCCAGGATGAGGACGGCGCCTCTTTTTCTCCAAAAACAATAAAGCTCTAGTTTGAGCTAAATATACGTGGGTGGCAAAAATTATTGTATAGTATAATATTATATATAATGTAATAGAACAATAATAATATACTATTAAAAGATATTAAAAATTTTATAAATATATATATATAATAATACAAATATAATATAAATAAACGTAATTATAATAAAACATTTGGTATGTATGTACGTAATAAAAAGGGTAAGGTAAAGGTCTCCCGTAAATGCAATGATGATGACTATTATTAACTACATTATACATAAACATACATTACATTGTACATAAACTACATAAACATACATTATTAACTACATGATGACGTTAAAATCTACCAAGTTACTTGAGAATGAGAGAGTTGCGAATTAGAGAGTTACGGATTAGAGAGTTGCGGATTAGAGAGTTGCGAATTAATGTTAATTGAAACCAGCTAAATTTAAATATTGACCTTAGGCGATTTTCTTTCACTTACTTGTTTTTTGAATATCTAAGACGCCACATATCGGTGAGTTTTGAACTAGAAAAATAACTATATTCAGACATCATTTATCGCGGAATGCTATGATTTTACCATTTTGTATGAATTCGTAAATTTCATCCGGATTTTTGTTTGACCATCTACTCTGTGAAATGATGCTAGATTATATGAATCGCACTCATATTATTATGTGCCTTGTTTATGTATATGATGCAATATGTGTGTGTATACATGCAATGTAATATTTGTGAAAATGAATTAAGGATTTTAAAGAACCCGAGATGAAAAGTTTTGGAATAGTAAACAGTTTTTCGCTTGACTCGGTTGATGTTCCGACATTTTTTTCATAACACTAAACGTGCTTTGATAAAAGATGAGATATCTTTATTGTGAAAGAAGATTGGTTAGCTACGTTAAAGAAAAAAAAAATCGGGTTCACACGATCGAACAAACATGACAGCTTGGACGGCCAAACCATACTAAAGTTTATTTCCTTTTCTGGGGAAGTCGAATAAACGTGCTTTAAATTCCTGTCGATGTCCGCAACGGTGTGTGATGTCAAAATGTCAGAGTTTCCCGAAGAGGAAACTGAACTTGTGTCTAAGTTTTTGAACCGTTGGACTCCATTTTTTGAAGTGAAACTTTCGAAGAGGTTCGGAAAATGAAAATTCATGGATGTGCAAGCGAATGATATAAATTACGACAAAACGTAGAGGGTATATCATAATATAATTTCCACTTTTTAAAGTTCATATTACGGCCGGGGACAGGGGCTTGAGGCTCCCAAAATATAATCAGCCCATTTCCCATTGAAAATTGTTGATTTACTATTGTTTTTTGAAATTAAAATTTTGTAGGATTTTATTTTAAATTTTTGGCTTTGTACAAAATTGGACACGATACTATAAATTATTCTTTGATGTTAAAGACAATTCAAAAGAAATTTTTAAAATATATCTTGTGTACATCATAGTTTTTGTAAAAGTCTAAATCCTAATCTAACCTGTAGTAAGAAAAGGAAAATTATATAAATTTTGATATATCTCTATAAGTTTTCAATGCAAATTTTTTTAATTTACTCATTAATGTTAAACAGATTGGTCTAATTTCATTTCTAAAAGTGACTTGTTTATATAAACCATTTTGTACATTAATTAAATATTCAAAAATTTATTGTTTCACGTTTTTTTCAAAATTCTATC
>QLNU02015359.1:19725102-19749331 GCA_006491805.2 Dysdera silvatica
TTTGGTGGGTAGGAAGGGGCGGCAAAATTTGCCTCAGGGCGGCAAAATTGCAAATCCGCATGTGGGGAAGGAGGGAACTTTCTGAAACTGATCGGTAATAAATTAAGAAATGACGAATATAGTTGAAGATGAGAAACGTGATATATAATTATATTAATTGTTTTTTCTTTCTCTTTTGTTTATTACCTAGACTGAAAATGTGGGCGAAGTTCTTTTGAGTTTGGAGTTATATATATTGATAAAATCTCGCTGTATTTTATTTTTTCTTTTCTTGAAGATATACCTGTAGAATTATTTTTTTTTGTTCCCATTACTTCGTTTATTCTTTCCCTAAAAAACAATTAATATTTTTGGGCCATGTGCAAATCCAAGACATCGAAAATTATATTTTATTTATAATAAGTGAATACATGCAAAATTTAACCTTTAAATCACATATTGTTGCCAATTGTCTACATTCCAGTTCCACTTCATTTCATTCAAAAACCTGAGTATGTGCGTTTCCGAACGCACGTTGATAACCATAGACAGTAAACCACGTGTGAAAGAAAAAACTTAACATTACTTTTGGCGGGTAAGTTATATTTTTTTTTTTGACATTTGAATATGGTGGGTGACAAATAAAGTTCAGTGTGTTATTTGGAGAGATATTTTCTATTTTCGAGTTACCTATAAAGGAGTGATTTATCTAATTGAAAAAAAATTACTTCTCATCTGTTGTCAGGTAAGCTATCAATGTTTGATGTTGCGTTTGAAAATTTTATTGGATATACGGCAGATTTGAGGGATATACTTTATGTTGCCAAAATTCTACATATAACTTTTTTCAAAATAAATATTCAATATTATTACGTGGATTTTTTTATTTATTTTTTACGTAACCTATGACTACATTCCTATAAAAAAAGATTTTTTAAAATTCAAAACAAAAAATCATGCATTTAAGGGTTAATTCTTGTGTCAACATCGTTTCCTATAGTGTTATCTGAATATAATCGATAGTATAAATAAGAAACAAACAGCAGGATATATATCCGTCAATCAGTGGCGGAGCTAATTGTCTGACTATTAGACAAGAAATCAATTTGGGTCCTTAGATTTAAACCGACTCGCACTACACAGAAGCTACGCCCCTTTATTAATAAACACACAGATAAATATTGAGGTGACGACAAAAGGGCGAAAGTAAAAGTCAGAACCAAACAGTACTGTTGTTGTTGTTGTGTATTATTGTGCAGGGGAGCATGATCGCTGAAGGTGGCTCTATTATCCCAGAAAGGTAGCAAGCAGACGATATCAAAATAATGAAACAGGCAGATGATATCCCAATAAGGAAACGGGTAGATAATATCACAGGAAGGAAATAGGCGGTACGATGTATCGAATAAAATTACGTTGAACAAACAAAAACATTTCTTAATTAATAGTAGATGAGCTTAACCATTTAATTAAGTAACTGATGTTATGGCATGGTTAGATGGTGAAACGTTCGTATAGAAAAGAAGTGCTTTTTTCTGCGTCTAGTGGAATACAATCCCATGAACTTTTGCTATCTGGGCAGATGCTCTTATCAATTGACCTCAAATGGTAAGAGCACTTTCCCGGATATCAAAAGATCGTGGGATCGTACCCCAATCAGACTCAGAAAAAATATTCTTTCCTATACGAAAATTTCACCATCTAACCATGCCATAACATCGGTATTACTATTACTACGCCTAAAAACCGTTGATAAAAATTGTTTCTTAATTTATTACTGTTATTGTAAGTGCTTTTCACTTTAATGTTTTAATCTGAAGAACGTTTTAAAAACAGGAATACTTTTGATATTTGTTAATGAACAAAATGTCACAGGGTTTAGTGCTGACGTCTCGTAGGAATATCTCATAATAAAATTTCTGAACTAAACTTCAGAAAATAAATTTAAATCAGAAGAATTTGTTTTATATAGTTCTTTTATGCAGAGCCATCTAAATTTCTAATATCATAGAAAATTTCTATATTTTCTTTAAATGCTTCTGTTTTTTAAATCGTGTTTATAAATAGTTCAAATTAATCTGATTTTAATTCCCATAAGATTTAAAACACAGGTTTATATAATATTAACCTACATGCTACAATCCCAAAATTATTTGTCAAAAATTCATTATTAAATTAAACTAAATTTTTAGTTTATTTATCTGATATTCGGAGGTTTAAAAATACTTATATTATTTACTATATAAATATTATGAAATTTGCATGTTTATATTCTTTATGATGGTGAAACGAGTACTGGTAAAACAAAGGCATGCACTCATTTCCCGACGTTGATTGATAGTTTTTATTTTTTAATTACCAAAATTAAGTATAAAAAAACTTGGTGAGGCGCCGTTTATATATTTAACCAGAAATGAATTACGTACTTCGTCTTTATATGTTCAAGTAATTTGATTTGCAGATATAAATCACAAATAATTAAAATTTTTACTATGCTGTCTTGGATTCTTGTACTATAAGTGGAGTTGCATAAAATTGCTTACACCTGGAGGGTCTAAGTAGGAATATAACGGGCCTCTGTTATATATTATTATGTAAGAAATAAGTTGCATGTGAAGGGAATGCCGTTTAGTTTATTTTAAACATCTTGAAACGAAGTTTAATTTACAAGAAATGGAAATATCAAACATGTGTGAGGGCGTATTGGCGAATAAATGGAATCATCTGGCGATAAATGGAGAACATGGCGAGTTCTTTTCACCCTTATAGGTTTTCTGCCTGAAAACGTAATTAATCATTTCCTTTTACTTTCGCAAACCTGCCAGTTACCTTTCGAAGCATAAACACATGCTAAGGGTGATGCAATATTTCTTCGTCAAATATAAAAGCATGTGCCTGTACATTTCTAATAGATATCCAATAGATGAAATTGCCAACCAATAACTATTTAACAATCCGAACTTCTTAAATTTCAATTCAATGGGTCAATATATGCAAAATACATGGGCTTGACCATCCTTACGCCCGATATTAGCCATTCGTTTGGACTCTCTCTCTTTTAAATTATAGCAGGCTATTTCAGTTATGTGAAGTTCCCATAATCGGGCTCTAGATATTTTATAAAGGAAATTTCTACTATTGAGGGGCTCATCAATCATTTTGAAATCGCTATGTTCATGTTGATGATCGCTTTTGATAAGATAAAAACAATTTCGTTTATCTTTCCTTCCTTTTTACCTTTCTCACCCCCTATTTTCTGTTTTTTTTTTACTTCAAATATATTTTCCCCCTTTCGCTACTTTTACTATTCTCATTCCCATTACCACTTTACTTATTTTACTCCACTTTACCACTTTATTTATTTTCCTTTCTATTTTATTTCCCTTTCCTTTTTCTTTTGTATTCAGACCGGTGACAAAATTTTACTCGCTGTGGCAAGCCTTGGTCAGTCTCTGTATTAATTCTTCTGTTGAATCAACTGAATAATTATAACTGAATAATCAGTTGAATAGACTGATCAGTTTTCAAAGTTGCGTGCTAAACCCCTACAGCATTACATTTATGTATTGGCATTTGGGAATGTACGTTACTTATAGGATTTAAACTGGATTTTTTTTCTTTTAGCATTTTGGCTGAAACGTAAAAATTTTTTTTATCATTTTTAAATAATTTTTAGCTTTTTGTTCCTAGTGCAAATACTTGCAATAGTTTTGAAAATGTTGTACTTTAGGAGAATGTTAAACAAAATAACATAATTAAAATTTAGAACTACAAATAACATTTTTTATTTTGTACAAAATTATACAGTCGGCGATATAATTGTATACTTCTTCTTGACTTTGCTACACACTATAGTTTGTAGGAGTTTTCAAAATTAAACGGATTTCGATTCATCCGTCTATGACGTCACAGAAGGTCTTCAAGATCGTTGTATGGCAGCCGTCGTCATAAAACTGTGAAAATTTTTAATTTTCAGGGCTTTCGCTTTTTAGCGAAAGTGGTATTTAAATTTTGCGGAAAATGCAATATCCTTTCGCAAAATGCGAAAAAACTTACGCAGCTTAAACTCTGGTTATTTATATTACCATTTGCAATCTACCATATTAATTGACCATTTGTAATTAACCATTTGTAATCTACCATATTAATTTACCATTTGTAATCTACCATATTAATTCTCCTATCATTTGTAATCACTAATTTACTTCATTTGCAATCTACCATATTAATTTACCATTTGTAATCTACCATTAATTTACCATTTGTAATCTACCATATTAATTTACCATTTGTTATCTATCATATTAATAATAATAATATTTATTTCTTAAATATACATATAATATTATATCTTGTGTTATTATTATTTCTGTTATTAATTATTATTGTTATATTAATCGACCAATTATTATCTACTACATTAATTGGCCAATTTGTTATCTACTACACACTACCACTTGTAATTAATCATTTTGATTTACCATATTAATCGACCATTTGTAAGTAACCATTTGAATTTTTTATTAACAAACTATTTTACGATTTTGTATTGATAAACTATTTCACTATTTTTTGCGATTTTTTTGTATTGATAAACTATTTCACTATTTTTCACGATTTTTTATATTAATAAACTATTGAAGAGGGATAATTACTAACACAATTATTACCTTCCGCAGAGCCCGATCATGCCTTTGCAAGGCCCTAGGCCTGGCACATATTTGGAGTCCCTATCCTTATGAAAATTTAGAAATGCCCTCAGTAGTGAGCTTAGTCCCGTTCGGAGGGACATGGCAGAATTGGTCCCATCATAAGTTGGAGGGGCATGGCAGAATTAGTCCCATCATAAGTTGGAGGGGCATGGCAGAATTGGTCCCATCATAAGTTGGATGAGTAAATAATAATAAGAAGTGCATAATCAGCAAATCGTACACATACAATACTGTTGCCAGAACAAGCTACAAAATAGCTAAATCTAGCCATATTAATGCAAAATTTTCCTGATTCAAAGGGTTCTGATGCTGGGATATATTGCAATATTAAATTTTGTTCAATTTTTGCTGAAGGTAACAAAAATGAGAAAAGCCACGCTCAGCCAGCACACATGTTCTGATGTAAAAGGACTTCAAAAATCAAATTTTCTGTATTTTTGACAGTGACCTTTGAAAATTAAGCCGTCTTTAGTAGGCACTAGGGATGGAACAAATATTCGGTATTCGGCCTATATTACCAGCATGGGCGCCTATAGGGGAGCGGGGGCTCGAGCTCCCACCTGTAATTCAAAATTTAGTTTCCCGATTCTGTTACATGTTACTTTAAAAAAATGTACAGTCACATTTTAAAATAAGGTACTTTTTAGCTTATTACTAATTGTCAAGCAGTATCAATTATTTTTGTAGCGTTTTGGTAACTTGTATGTTCACTGAAATCCTCGACATCTTGGAGAAGGACGTATTAATTTTTCTCAGCCTCATAAACTCATATGGACGCCCATGATTACCAGTAACTATAGATGACGTTGTGCTATTAGTAATTTATTCAAATTTATAATATCATAAGTTGTCTGATTATCAGCATTATAGCTATTTTCACATATTATGATTGTATAACCAAAAGAAATACTTCTAATTAACTGCTGAGATATATACTGATAACTTTTTTCATTAACAGTAAAGTACAAAAGATTACATTTTGTTAAATTTAAAAACCTCACTCAAAAATGTAAGGCATACAAATAATAAACGTTCAATTTTGAAAAATTAAAAATTAGGTTTTAATTTGATTCTCAATTCAATCATTACAAAAATTTATTCAACGTGACGAAACTTAAACATGAAAGAAAAAATTGAAAATAAAGGCTACCAATGTGCAAATATATTAATAAACAAAATATAAATATTTTGGCTTTTTTTTCGGGCCCCCCCCCCTAAAATTGCGGGGCCCGAAGCACGGGCTTTGGATGCATTTGCGGTGATCAGGTCCTGATCCCCCCCCCTCCCCCCATTTCCATGCAAATGCCATATTAGGAGAAATGTAACGTACTGCATATAACATAAAAGACGATTCTCAAAACTTATTTTTTTCACTGTTTTTTCCTCTCGGTGCAGTGGCCCGGATGGGATCATCAGATTAATGCTATTTGGCGCAGTATAGCCCAGATGCTCTTGCGCCATAAAAAAGCCAAACAATCAATCATCAATCAAGATTAATGCTAAAACAACATTTTAGTTATGAGACTAATGCTCATTCGTGACTCACATAGATTAATAATAGACTGCAATAGCTCTGATCATAATGAAATAAAAATTCAATTCTATTCTATTTGTAATTTATCATTTGTAACCTATCATATCAATAACAAATATGTAATCCACCTTATTATTCAACGATTTGCAACCTACTATATTAATCAACCGCTTGTTGTCTACCATATTAATCGTTTTTAGTAGACAATATTAATCTACTGTATTTTTTCTACCATATTTATTACAATATATATATAATTCACTACATTTATTATTATATTTATAAGCTACCATATTTACTACTGTATTTATGATCTACTATTTACTATCATTTGGACTACTAATTATTTAATCATTTTATTCCATCTTAAACAACAACAACAACAAAGGAAATAAATGCAGACAAAATCTTCGCACGAGCTGAAAATTGCTTTCTTTCATTTATTATTTTTGTTAGTTGCGTTTTTTCAATAACACACACACACACACACACACACACACACACACACATATATATATTTAATTTGTGGAAAACATTTTTATAATTTAATTTTACGCTATAATCAAGAAAATATGGTATTGTTTAAAGTAAAAATATACTATGTTTATACCCGAAATCTACGTGCATAAAATATTCAAGTTAAAATAAATTCACATTTATACATTTATATATACTATATATTATGCAATATTATTTTTGAATTTCGGACAAATCATTATATACAAGCAGTTTAGTTTTCAATTACCCCAATAGAGGGAAGCACTAAACATTTAAATATTGCCTGTGGATTTGGAATATGCAATTTGAAACTTCGAAACAAATCTCAAAATTTTGATAAAGCATTGATTAAAACAACACTGATAAACGACATAAACTTACAGAGCTATATTTTCTATTGTAATTCAACACCAATATATTATGTAAGTATATATAGTCAGACAGTGGCTTGCGGTGACATTTTCCTGTAGCCAAGGAATACGTTTTTTTTTATGGATATCTTTGAAATATACATACGTATATATATTCTAACCCTGAAGCTGTCCAAATGCAATACATTAGTATGGCATTAGTATTGATGCTACTAGATGGCAGCATTATCGTAACGTAAGCATTTAAGGCGTTGCTTATCAGATTAAAATTATTTCATGTCTATGCGGCTTAAAAAATTAAAACAATTAGTATTTATAAATTTAATTGAGGTTTAATTTGACGAACTCACAGATTTCAAGCAAAAAACACGATAAAATGGGAAATAAAAATAGGTTAACATCAAAATGCTCACGAAAACTTGTCCATAGAGATCCATAGTTAATATTTTCTCCTGAAAAGCAGGAATTAAATTGCTTTTCATTCATGTCACAAGCTCCACACTTAGACTGTGGCGCCATCCAGTGACAAAAAATTGCGAAGCAGTTAATTTGGCTTCCGACAAAATTTCAGGTATATCACACAGATTTTGCTGAACTGTTATAATTAAAGAAAAAGTGTGCAAGCAAGCAATGCTTACAATGTTCATTCAATTAGAACGTTCTTCAGAAATCGTATAAAACGATACAGTTTGCGTTGAAACATTTAACACATTTTTTTTTTATTTATATAAATCGAACACTACGCAGATTAAATCAAACAACAATGTCAATCAATCAACGTTTATTGGCGTAGTGATACCAACGCCGATGGTATGGCGTGATTAGATGGTGAAACGTTCGAAAGAAAATAAATATTTCTGCCTTCGGTGGGACCTGAACCCACGACCTTCCACTTGCCGGGCGGAGGCTCTACCATCTGGGTATTCCGTAATTATCTAAAATCGCATAAGAATAAAGCAATGAGTTAAAATTAACTTAAAACTCATAAAAAAAAGTTTATTGAGATTTAAAAAAATACAAATGTTTAATAAATTTTTCCGTAAATCTGACAGAAATTTGATATGAAACTTAAAATAAATTTGTCTTCAAACTTTCTTTTTAATTTTATTAAAAGGACAGGGTCGCCTTAGACAAACGACGTGTGCGCCCCCTCCGTAAAGAAATCGACATCCCAATGCATCTTCCAACAATCGAAAAGTGAAAAAATACCGCTCTCTCATTATAATTCCGGTAAAAATGAAGCATGATAGTCAGAACTTATCTCATAACACACAAATAAATGGTCGAAAAAAATCTGGTATTTCGCTGTTGAAGGATAAAATTATAAATGCAGTTCTTTGCAGTAAATCACAAAGCTGTCAAAAAGAAAAGTGCGGTGGAAAGGGCATCGTTCCACCAGTGGCGTACTGATAAATCCGCAACCACCGTATAGTGGGGCCCCTTTCGTTTATTTTCTATAAAATTTATGTGTAAAAAAATAATATTTTTTAGTTAATAAGGATATTTTTCTTAATCTCAATGTAAAATATAAAATAAAATGAACGGTTTCCAACTGTGGCAAACTCATTACGCGTATTTACTTTAGCTGTTTTCATTGCCTTTAAAATTGAACTCAACATCAAAAAATTATAAAATCTGGACGAGTTTTGAATTTACAGTATACGCTTTACGCCAGAATCTTACCTCACGAAACGGTGACTAATAGACATGTGTTCTGTTTAAAATATTGGAATGCATCGCTGGTTAATTTCTTATAGAAGACACACAACATTATTCTATATATATGTAATATCTCTTACTATATATCTTTCATATATGCATATACAAATTAATTTTGGTAAAAGGCTGGCCCCCAAAAATTAATGCTGGTTGTAAGGAGAACGTATGTAGAATGCGGTATGGACAAGAAAAAAGGGGGAAAGGAAGATGGTAAGCGAGAAGCGCGACCTTGAGCAACGAAGGTTACGCCAGAGGGAGAGGTGTACGACGAAACTGGAAACGGGAGATCAGTTCTGGACGGTGTAGGCGAAGGAGTTCAGTTCGGCACCGCGGAGGTGAAGGAGGCCTCCGAGAAATAGGGTACGGAGAGGCCTGGCTCCAAAGCTAGCTACGAGGCGTTGCATAGCCTAAATGTAATCATGGAGATCTAATAAACGTCTGGTTGTATTTAGCACGTGTGGATTGATAACGTGTCTACGCAGCCTTATCTTTTGGTCCGTTAATAAAAGGGATAGAGATAGAATTCACGTACGGAGCGGTACGAACCGGACGATAATACGGTTCCGATGGGCAGCCAAGGGCCCTGCGGCAACTAGTAACGCAAACATCGCTTCGGGTATCTCGACTTCCGATATATCCTCATAAGCGATAACAACATAAGAGGCCCATGCTCTTTTAAGGGGGGGCCCCGAGATTTTCCGTTAAGCCACTGACATCTACTATTTTTCTAAATCTGAAATTCTGAAAAAAACTCCGCCCCTAAAGGCGGATTCAAGAAGGGGAGTGCGCCTCCCCCCGAGAATAATATATTTTCATTAAAAATGATTATTTTCAAATAAAAAATAAAACTGAACTTACAAGTGAATTTTCAAGCTTTGCGCCCTCACTGAAATTTTGTTCTGCATCCTGTCTTTTCCCCCCTTTCCCCAATATCCAAAAAAATCCCAACAATCGTCGTCAAATAAAATTAATTTATTCATAGAAAAATACCAAATGGATGGAGCGCCAAATTTTTAGGGACGCAAAACGCGGCGTACTTTGCCTTTTAATTACAATCTATCTATCGTGAAATTGCGTCGAATTGCACTCCCCGTGAAAGCGCCTCTTCACACCTTTTGCCTTCATTTGAAATTATGAAAAGAAAATGTCAATCTAACCTTTTTATCCCTATTAAGCATCGAAAAAAATAAGAATAATTCTTCGTCAAATAAACTAAATTTATTTATAAAAATATCGTCACTGAATCTCGTAATAATGCACATACGGTAATCATAAATGTCTTCCCTTCCCTAGCCTCCGCGATTTTTCGTCGCATTTCAGGGGCGGAACGGCATACTTTTATTTGTTTTTGCTGGTATGGCGGGTGGAGGACATGGGCGTAAATAGTTTCGAAGTTTAGGTGGGGAGGGGGCTATTTTTTTCTAGGGCAACTAACCCATTTTCTAGGGGGCTGAATCTTATACTTGAACGCTTAGCAGAAATTTTCTAGTGGTTTGCCTCCTTAGTTACGTCAATGGCGGGGGCGCCAAAAATTGTTGTACCTAGGGCACCTTGTACCCTAAATCCGGCCCTGATGTAGATTCGTCAAATGGAAGAATGGCTTTATTAAAGGAGTTATCATTTCCACAACCTTTCATTGAACCCTTAAAATCTTTCTCATCCAACCCTTAGATATCTCTGACAGAACTCAGAAAATCTTTCACACGAACAGCTTCTTATCGAATCTGCGGAAACTTCGAATGAAACTGAGGACAATTTTTGCTTGCGATCACTTGCTGAACTTCGATTAGTAACTCTCGAAATAGCAATGGCATTACCAATAAAGTTTGTTTTGCTGTATTATAAGTCAAACAAAATGTCATGGCATTATGAATTCAAATATTAATTAATGCTATTCAAACTGCCAATAATACACGTTCCAAATATTAATTGAAACGAAAAGGAAACTATCTCTTTTTATTGGTGCATATGGAGGTCATTACAACGTTCAAACTCATAAATAATAGCATTTAAATGCAGAATTAAGAAATCTTTTCACATCCACGACACCATTCAATTATAGAACTGAGAATGGCAAAATGTTAGTTTCTGCTGCTGTTACAAAATTTGTTTATTCAAAATATTTCGTATATATTTAATGAATCGTATTCTGCATGTAATTGAAGTAAATTTGAAGTCAATAGAGACTTCTTGTTTTGCATGCGTGTATATAATTATGAGTTGTTGAGTATGGAAAACTTGCTGAAAGCTGCGGTATAATGTTGAAGTTAAAGTTTTATTACGGTTGCAAGGAATTCAATTATTCTCCACCATATGATAAAAACTACTAGTTCAGTTAAATTTAACAGCACAAGGAAATTGATAATTTCAATGTATCCAGGAAATTGATAATTTCAATGTATCCAGAAAATTGATAATTTTAATGTATCCAGAAAATTGATAATTTCAATGTATCCAGGAAATTATATGCATGAAATTATGAGGAGAATTGTGAGTGGGATGGGTGTAGGGGTCTGACAAATCTGTAAGAAGATGGAGTGTATATCTGTTTGTCAGTTTGTATCCAGAATGATTTAAAAAATACTATTATTATTAGATTAATGATTTATTAATTTAAAATGCAGATTATTCATTTCAAATTTTGCGTTGATTTGGTTTAAATGCGCGAAAGTTTGCATGAAATAAATATGTGTATATTTATTATACAATGATTTTGATACCCACGCTTTAGCAGAGACTAGATTTTCTTTTGTATTGGAGAAAAAGAGGCATCGTCCTCGACCAACATTCAAATTAGGGTACATTTATCTTAAAATATTTTGGATGTTTTGGCGAATGAGTTGCATTTCAATGGCTCAACATCACAAGGCTTGATGGGTCATAAAGAAGAAAAAAGCACTACTCCATACTGGAGTCGAACAAGCAAACTCTTGGTTGGAATCTAAGCGTCATACCAACTGTACTACCGAGGCTTAGCAAAACATGTCTTCATATTTATATTTTTATGGCATTAGTATCCCCTTCAATGTTCACAAAATTCCAGGTCGATTAATATAGGAAGCTATTAAGGCAGCATTTTGTAATTTTCGTGAGGATGGGCCGGGATCAAAGGAAGTTTTACCTTTTGAAATATTTATTTTTCAAGGACTAAAACGATAAATTTCTGAGATGAAGAAGTATTTTTATTGCTCTTGAAAAATATTATTCTCTTGAGCAAAAATACCGTTTGTCCCGTGAGTTCGTAAACCGTTCAAAAATTCATAAAAATTGAAGGAATTGGTATATTTGAATGCAGTTTACGGTGAAATTAGTCCCATGAATAGAGATTTTTTTGGTAGAAAAAAAATATTGAGTTTGAAATTTTGTCACTAGAGGGCGCTTCGCAAATTTAAATTCTCTACATATTTGGCGATACTCATTGGATAATTCTCTCCCCCCGTTCGCGTACGCAGAGGGTGCTAATGATAGTTGTAACCCCTCCCCCCCATTGTGATGAAATTTTGTATATTTAACATAGGATATCTAGTTGAGCTCCGTAACTCCCATGTAAAGCCTATATACCCCCCTTTATGAAATTTCTGCATACGCCTATGCCCTAGTCCTTGTGTTTTTATCTCTTTTGCTGTTCTCTTCTAAAATGGCGCAGTATAGCCCAGATGCTCTTGCGCCATAAAAATTCCAAACAAACAAAACAAACTTCTTTCTAAAGTATATCGTTTCTATAATCTATAACAATGTTCATTATAATGATACTTTCTAATACTAATGCTCTCATAAGTATAGCACTAACTCCAACAACTGAGTCAAAAATTTAATTTTCCAAATACGACACAAGATACTGGATCAAATTATATAAAAAAAAAAATTAAATTAGTAATGTTATTCCACCTGAGTTACTATTTCACTTTAATACATAAATTTTATGCACTTATGTATCACTGTTTTCTCAAACGAGGTGCGAACTATCGCATACATAGCATTAATATATTAAAGTTGTCTGTTCACGGAAATGCTGTTAGATCGATAATGTCCTATGTTTCAGATATTCAAGAAATTGTCAAACCTCAAAAAAATTGTAAAATCATTTTGAAAGAGAACCCCGTTACAAGCTCCGGCTTTGTATTCAATTCCACATCTCAAACATAAAATCTAAAAGATTTCTTCTTCCATATTTCTTATATCGCTTATGTTATGTATTTTGAAAAACGCATAAAAATGAGGTCAAATAAAATTATTATTATTCTTATTACATAACAGAATTCTAAAAAATTAAATTCTCTCATTAGAAAATTAGGTTTGTTTTCATTCAGGCAAATGTTTAGAAACATGTCACGGCTATGAGGTGTTAACTAGAGTCCCAAGTATAACGCGTCCCCGTCGATAAAATTTGAACTCAATATATTTTTCTAAAAAAAAGAAAGAAAAAAGAAAACCCATCGCGAGAATAATTCTACCGCAAACTGCATTCAAATATATCAATTTCTTTAATTTTTAAGAATTTTTGAAATGTTTACGAACTTATGGGACACTCGGTATTTAAATTTTGGTAAGTTTTATTCAGTAGCGTAACAAGTCAAAGATTATGGGGCTCAAGTGAAATTATTGGGAGCCCTAGTGGCTTTAAAGAAGAGTATGTGACAAAATAATGTGTTTGATATCAACGAGGACTTAAACCTGAAAGCCCCCGCACTTTTCTAACGACACTGATTTTATTATATAAACTAATATTTATATATTTTTCCTCTCTACTTTTAATCTTCAGACATAGGTGAAGAGATTTCAAAATTATTGGTGGGGCTTGGTGTCTAAGAATAGATACTCTGTGTGTGTGTGTGAGTGGTAGGTGTGAGTTTTTATGGGGAAGAGTGCGCTCTTGCCCGTGCGCCGAAGCGCTGGTGATCGCCGAGAATGGTAGGGAAAATACTTTGTGCATATATATATATATATATGGCCTGCAAAAGGGTTGCTGGTATCTAACTGGAAGGAGACCCACACGCTGAACGTATGTGACGATGTGTGGAACCGGCCAGGCCAGTAACCTAGTGTCCTACCCCGCCTTCAAGTGGTGCAGGCTGAGCTTTCTATTTATGTGGCAAATTAATATTTGCTACACGGATAGAAAGGCGGAAGGGGAGGGCTAATTCACCAACCCGTCTAGCCAGCGTGGTGAAATGATGGCTAATTCCTCCAATATGCTAATACACCAAAAACCATGGCCCCTAGTCTCCAGGTGCTGGAGTGCTCCTGATCAAGGCAGCGGTCAGTGTGGCATGAAAGCAGGGGGTGCTAAGAATCACTGGAATGGCCCAGGCTGCCGTTTGTTATTGACCTTGGCTACGTTTAATGGACGATCCCTTGCTTCTGAAGCAAAACTTCAGGAATTGGAAGAGGAACTAGACAAGATCAAATGGGACATTGTAGGACTCAGTGAAGTTAGAAGAAAAGGTGAAGAGTTGGTGGAACTGAAAAGCGGACATTTGTTTTACTATAGAGGAACGGAAACTGGAAGAACAAGTGGTGTTGGCTTCTTAATCAACAAAAGAATTAAAGACTGTCTTCTGGAAGTTGAAAGTACATCAGATCGAGCAGCGAGGCTTGTTGTTCAACTAACCCAGCGATACCAACTTCAAATAGTACAGGTATATGCACCAACATCAAGCCATACCGACGAAGAGGTTGAAGAATTTTATGAAGAAATCAAAGAGTTACACACCAAAGGGAAACAACATATCAAGCTCATCATGGGGGATTTCAATGCAAGAATTGGACAACAGGAACAAGGAGAGACATCGGTTGGTAAATACGGATATGGGGAAAGGAATGAACGTGGCGATCAACTCATCGAATTTGCAGAAGCTGAAAACCTTAGCATCATGAATTCATTTTTTAAGAAGAAACCGCAAAGAAAATGGACATGGAAACACCCAAATGGGGGAACTAGTGAAATTGACTATATCCTGGCAAACAAGAAATCAATTATTGAAGATTGCAGTGTACTGAACAGATTTAATACTGGAAGTGATCATCGAATGGTGAGATGTAAAGTGCACTTAAATACTAAATTAGAACGACAGAAGCTCATTAGGAAACAAGTAAGTAAGAGGGTGGATTTAAAGAAATTAAAAGAAAATACCGAGGCATTCAAGTTGGAATTAAAAAATCGCTTTTCTGCACTGGAAGGACTTATTGAAGAAGTTGACATCTCAGAAGCAAATGAAAACATTGTTAAGACAATAGTTGAAACTGCTGGGGAAATTGGTGGTGTAACCTGTAAAAAGCACAATAGCAAATTATCTGAGAAGACGAAACAGCTCATGAAAAGGCGAAGAGATATGAAGGTGGACAATCGAAATACCAGTTCCAGGATTGAGTACATAGAACTTTGTAAAACTCTGCGCAAAAGCATGAAAGAAGACATAAGAAAATTCAACTGTGAGCTAGTAAGGAAAGCCATTGAAAATAACAAGAGCCTTAGGGTTGTTAAAGGAAGTTTATCTGTTGGGAAGAAACACATCATTGCATTAAAAGGAGAGGATGGCACCGTAACAAGAAATAGGGAAGAAATACTTAGAAGAGTTGAAGAATTCTACAAAAATCTATACGAAAGTAACAGTGGATTAAACGAAGACATTGAAATAGTCGAAGGAACAGCTCCTAAAATCTTAAAAGAAGAAGTTTCATTTGCAATAAAAAATATGAAGAAAGGAAGAGCCCCTGGTGATGATGGTATTACATTAGATATCCTAAAAGAAGCTGGAGAATATGTAGAAGACATACTTGCAAAATTCTTTACCAAATGTCTTAACAGCGGTAACATACCAAACCAATGGGATTCTGCAACAGTAATTCTTTTGCATAAAAAAGGTGATAAAGAGGATTTGAAAAATTACCGACCAATTAGCTTGTTACCTGCTATTTATAAAATCTTCACAAAAGTTCTAACACATCGCCTGCAGAAAAAATTAGATGCAGCTCAACCAAGAGAACAAGCTGGATTTCGAAGTGGATTCAGTACAGTGGACCATATTCAAGTATTAAGAGAATTAATTGAAAGAACACATGAATATGAACTTCCATTGTGTGTTGCATTTATTGACTATGAGAAGGCCTTTGACTCTATTAAAACATCAGCAGTCATCAACTCTTTAAGATCAACAGACATTGAGGATGTGTACATTGACATGGTGAAACGTGTGTATAAAAATGCAAGTGCAAAATTTCGGTTACATAAAGATACCAAAACTATCAAACTTGGCAAAGGGGTGAGGCAGGGAGATACCATTTCTCCAAAACTTTTTACTTCAGCTTTACAGATGATTTTTCAGCAGATAAATTGGAATAACAAGGGAATAAAAATAAATGGTGAATATTTAAATCATTTGCGGTTTGCTGATGACATTGTTATTTTTTCAACGAACCCATCAGAACTCCAAGACATGGTACAGGAGCTCTCAACTAGAAGTAAAGAAGTTGGACTCAAGATGAACCTACAAAAAACTAAGATCATGTTCAATAATTTCGTAGAGGAAACAAAAATACAAGTTGACAACATTGAGCTAGAAATTGCTGATTCATATATTTACCTTGGCCAGCTGATTTCAATGGATGGCAACATTATGAAAGAACTCAACAGACGTATTAAACTTGGCTGGAGTGCATTTGGAAGAAACAGTTTTATCCTGAAGGGGAAATTGCCTTTGTGTCTAAAAAGAAAGGTCTTCAACCAGTGTGTATTGCCAGTCCTCTCTTATGGATCAGAGACATGGAGTCTAACAGTTGGAGCAATACGAAAGTTACAGACAACGCAAAGGAGCATGGAGAGGTGCATGCTTGGAATAACTAGGAGAGATCGAAAAAGAAACACTTGGGTGAGAGAGCAAACTAGAGTAGAGGACATCATTGTTAAAGTAAAAGGGCTGAAATGGCGATGGGCTGGGCATATTGCAAGAAGAACTGATCAACGATGGACAACAGAAATTCTGAACTGGATTCCAAGAGACCACCGAAGACCTAGAAAACGTCCTCAAACTAGATGGGTGGATGAAATAAGAAAACAGGTTGGGGTGACGTGGAAGCGAATTGCTCAGGATAGACTTGTGTGGAAAGCATTTGGAGAGACCTTCATCCAGCAGTGGATAGATAATGGTTGAATATGATGATGATATATATATATTAAAAACACTTTAAGTTGAAACATGGAGAACAATGAAAAACATTGAAAAATACACAAAATAATTTTATGATCAAAGAGTATGATCCAACGAGGGTTCTTGCACGTTCTTAAAAACCAACGGATTAAATTATTAGAGTAAAGCAAATAAGATACAAAAATGGAAACCAAGCCAGCCAAACAAAAACTGAGTAAGGACCAATGGAATGAAGTGTTTGAAACACCCTACAGGCTCTATTTCAAGGGGGAATTGCCAATAGGATGTTTCCATATAAGATATGTTTCTGAAGGAAGTATGGTTTTCAGCAGGTACTTCCTGATCCCCCACATGCTATGGTATAAATCATACGATATGGATATAATAAACGGAATAGAAATTGGATTGAAGAGATATAAATATACACTGACACACGACAACAGGTAAAAGAAAACCTTCGCTCATCACATACTACTCAAATGTCTTTTTCTCCCATCCCCGCCTCATTTTACAACATTGAACAAGTTTTTCAACTACTGCGGGTATATATCCCACGGTGTTCACTCGCGAAGAAGGGCGGACTTTTATCACCCGAAACGCGTGATCGCAAGATTGAATTCAGTAAAAATTCAATCTTGCCATAAATACTCTTTTAAAATGTTGTTTTTTGTGTCTTATTTATATTGCGTATTGTTTCGTCGAATATTTCCACGTACTGCGTGTTATTTAACGCGCCCTCCAGTAACAGATTCAGATACTATATTCCAAATTATTATAACGTCGATTATACTCGAATATATATATATATATATATACTAATCAGGGCTCAGCTGTGTATATGCATATATACATGGCCTTTTAGAGAAAATCCTAGGGCCGGGGCATCTAATATTTGGACCTACATGTCAACAGGGGACTGTTCAAGCTGGTGGAGGTTCTGTGATGGTATGGGGCGTGTGCAGTTGGCGTGATATGGGACCCCTGATACGTCTAGAGACAACTCTGACAGGTACGTAAGCATCATGTCCGATCACCTACACCCATTCATGTCCATTGTGCATTCCGACGGACTTGGACAATTTCAGCATGATAATGCGACACCCCACACATCGAGAGTTGCTACCGAGTGGCTCCAGGAACACTCTTCTGACTTTAGACACTTCCATTGGCCACCTAAATCGCCAGACATGAACATTATCGAGCATATCTGGGATGCCTTGCAACGTGCTGTTCAGAAGAGATCTCCACCACCTCGCACTCCTATGGATTTGTGGACTGCCCTGCAGGATTCCTGGTGTGAATTGTCTCCAGGATACCTTCAGACATTAGTCGAGTCCATGCCACATCGTGTTGCGGCACTTCTGCGTGAGCCGGAAGTGGGGGGTAGCTACACGATATTAGGTAGGTGCTTCGAGCATATATACTGGTAGAGGCCGGATGACATCAAGTATCTGGTTGGGAAATTGTGTCCCACCCTGGAACTAACCATTTTGGATAATGGCCCTATGTAGAAGAAATTGTATTTTTGAAGAAGGCGGAGGTACCTGATAAAGGGAGCAGTGGGCTCCTGAAACGTCGTGTTTTTAAACCATACGCCAGTGTCGAAATAACTGTTTGTTATGGAATCTCCTGGTGAAGCTCCGTACTGTTTCGTTAAAGATTTGAATCTTCATCTACTCTACTGGAAGGGATAAAAGAAATTCTAAATTTTAGTTTACCTCTGTAAGTTTTTAATGCAAAATTTAAGTTAAGAAATTTATTCATTAATGTTAAATATATTAGTCTACTTATATATTTAGTGTTATTAAATATATTAATAAAATGTAAAACATTAACGAATGCTTAACTCTCTGAGTTCATCCTGTAACTTTTAGACATGTGCCCCTTTGTAATACGCATCCAGCTACGACTCTACCCACGTTTTTCAGTCAAAAAATCCATTCCATTGTAGGTGGGTAATAGAAAAGATACAACATGGCCACCATAGGCGTAGAGTTATATGGGCCCGTGGGGTCCGGCCCCCCCCCTAATAATTAAAAAAAATTCAATATTACATATATTGTAATGTATAAATATGCATAATATCTGCTTTCCCCCCAGCCCAATGATTGTGAAAACTCTAAGCCTATGACAATCACAGGCATCTGCATATGGTGTTTTCCACTTATAAGTGTTCGAAGTACAGCCCCTAATTCAAAGCGATCCTTCCTTTGACAACGACTCCCTCGGGCGTGTGTTGGATGGGATGGGCTATCGAACACCCGTTTGAACCTATAATTCTACAAGATACAAAAACAACTTATTGTAGATACAAAAACAGATAATTGTTGGTCATCAACGGAAGGTCGTAAAGTAATGTCAGCGTTTAGGTTTGGAGTGAAAAGCCCAATGGGTATACAGTTAGCAAGGAAATAGGGGCATTAAAAAAATAGTATGAAAATACGCCAAAATAATTTTCGTAAACTAACTAAAATTGAATTTTATTAAAAAAATATTGGTAAATTATTGTTGGTGGGGGAGGCCAAACCCTTATAAAAATTTATTGGGAGCTCGAGCCCCACGGGCCCATATAACTCTACACCTATGTATTCGGAACAAACAGATAGGTCTTTCTACGTATATATATATATAGAGTAGCTTCAAACTCAAGTAAGCTTGATATATATATATAAAACGAAGATGATCAACACATAACGAATGCGGAAAGAGATAGAAAATGAGAAGAAACCAGAGAGAGAGAAACAAATTAGTTCCATGAAGTGAGTTATTATATTTAATAAAATTATTTCTTTCCTTTTAACATGTTATGAAGTTTCTTGTAAAAAGAAAATAAAGAAGATGGCTAGAAAATGGAAGATAGATATAAATGAACAGAAAAGTAAACGAAATTTTCCGAGGAGAAATTGAACATTAGGCCATACGGCACCTAAACTAGATCCGAGGCAATAAATTAGCAATATTGAAAAATTTAGCTTAGAATAACGCTAAGATGCTAAAAAAATACAAAAAGAGCTTTAGCTGCAGCATTAAAAAGAAAACTAAAGGCGAAGTAAAAATCTTTGAAGATGTAAAGAAAGCATCAGCAGCAAATGACAAAGTAAACGTTTCATCGTACGCTAAGCGATCTTTAGCAAAACTTAGCAGAAACACAAAGGAGACAAAATAAGGAAGGGGCTTTGGTCTCCGAAGAAGCAAAATCTTAAAGGTTCTTTAAACGTAATCCGTCAGGTATCCTTAAGAAAACGCTCTCTCTTTCTCTCTCTCACTTTCTTTCTCCCTTTGTAAGTTTTTCAAGAAAAACAAAAAGTTGGTGCAGGGATCAAAAGAGAAAAAATAATAAAGAATATAAGAGAAAAGAATGTATGGAAAAAAATTATAATTTAAAAGTTCTTACAAATCATATATAATACACTTTTATACATACAATCAAAAAGCATCAGTTAAATGTATTATTTTAGATACAATTAAAATAATTAAAGCTGCACAATAAATTAATTTAAATCTATAGACAGTGTCATGGTGTCTTCACGTACTTGTTAAAATTTTGGCAATCAAAACAATGACTAAGAAACCTCTCAAGCTATTAAAATTTTCCATGAAGGATACCAGTGGGTTGAAACGAAAGATTAAGATGTAAAAATTATAAAAAAATAGACAGATAAAATGCTTCAATTAGTCGCACTAACCTCTGACGAGGAAAATATTACGAATCGAAAATAATATTTAAATTAAAAAGTATAGAAAAGAGACTAAAATACTGATAAGTTAAAAAATGGGGTCGCTATTATTTGAGAAAAAATTGTAATTGTATCTTTACCAGCCATGTTTTTGAATATAAATACTATATGGTCTACTTTGTTTACCGTGCACTTCTTATAACGATGAAAACAATTCAAAAGCTTTTATAAATAACTTTAGGTTTTATTTAATTAATTTTAACTGGGGATAAATTTAGCTTAAGACCAAAGGGTCCATTTTTGAGTCACTCGATGCAATGCCATGTACCATAATTTGTATAATTTTCTATGGTTCTCATATAAAATTGGTACAGAAGTAATAAGTAGATAATTTTTAGTTATGTACATACAGTAAAGTCAAAAATGTTCTTGCCTGTAAAAAAAGAAATAAGATAGAAACTAAATACTCGTATAAATAAAGAAAATAAGTGCAGGTAGTTTGGATTTCTTTAAATCAGATTTCTGCTCAATAAACTCTCTAAAACCTATAAAAATATTTTATAGACAGACACTATAACTCTATTGCCTGGATGTCAGAAAATGTAGCTGGAGCTAATTATTTAGTTACCAAATAGACAACGAAACTGTGTTCACGCGCATGCGCGGTGTAATTTGGCAGCTGACTCGCGATTGCAATTGAATATCTCGATTGTTAAGTGCAAGGACGAATGAGCTGTTGACTCGAATGTAAATTTCAGTCAATTGCGAGTCCTTCGATTGTAAAAATATTCTGTAATGGCTCATTACTAGGTTTTACTCACCAGTCCTTCGAAATGTATTTTTAACTGCGACATTAAATTTAATGTTTTTCCGTAATTACAGAACCTGTTGGATAGCCGAGTAATCACTAATAATAAATTTTAATGGTAGTTTTCCGTTGGCAGTTGTTTATTAATTAGCGCAATATATCACCATATAATTTACTTAATATCAAAATCTTTATCAAGAATCAGTCATTTGAATCTGCGAATCCGAATCAATTGGCGTTTTTTGTTAATGGGAGGAGGGAAAATTCTCCTTTGTTCTTTTCTTGTTTATCCTTAATTTCCTGTCGTGATAAATGCCGTTTGTACATTGGTTCTAGTCTAATGGAACGAATCATGAAAACAGTGTCCGCGTCCGTATATGAGGGGTGTCCATTAAGAGGGGTTTCACTATAGTTCTTTTGCAGTAAATGTTTCTTGATTTTTTTTTATGGTGCAAGGATAGTAACCCAGGGCCGCCTTTAACAACAACGGGCCCTCTTATAAAAATGTATTCAGCATCGTGGGCCCCTACAATTTTCGAATCTGGGTAAAAAAAAAATCAGCGGGGGCCATTAAAAGATCCGGGCCCCGGTACTATGGCACCTATATCCCCCCCCTAAATGGAGATCGTGCCGGGACCTACAGTTTTCAGGGGAACCTGCATCTTTGTTTTCCGGGAAAATCGAACTCCTGCATACGGTGAGCGGAAAAACGGCACGAACTCTCACTGTAAGTCGAATCTGGATTATTATGTCAATATAGTCGAATGCGTGACCACAACGCTATGGAAGGCAGTCGATCTGCATTTTCAGTGGAACACAAACCGGAATATAGTCCGGGGATTGGTTTAGAACCTTCGTTTCCGAGGAAACCGAGCTCCGGTCTATGGTGAGTGGAAAAACGGCATGAACTCTCGCTGTAAGTCGAATCCGGATTATTAGTGTCGCTATAGTCGAATGAGTGACCACAATGCTACGGTAGGCAGCCGATCTGCATTTTCTGTGGAATACACACCTATTAACACTTAGGAAACCAACACCCGGACTCAGAATAAGGGAGTTATAATAAAAACTATAGTTCTAAACCACGAACCTAGGAAGGTCTAAAAGAACTAGAACTTTTTCTTATATTTTCTGTCGGAGGATAAAATTTTTTCTAGTATTTTTCGTATATGATTAGATATAAAACCAAAGCGAATGTCAAATATTTAATAATAAAACAATATTTAAGAACGAAAAATGGTACTTTAGTATCTACATGTGAATATGGTATTTTAATATCTACATGTGAATATGATAATTTAGTATCTACATGTTTTAGTGGTATTTTAGTATCTACACGTGGATATAGTATTTTAATATCTACCTGTGAATATGGTATATTAGTATCTACATATGAATATGGTATATTAGTATCTACATATGAATATAGTATTTTAATATACATGTAAATATGGTATTTTAGTATCTAAATATTATTAAAACAGTATTTGAATTAAAATTATTTTATTTGAATTAAATCAAAATTTATGAAAAAAACGTACAAAATCGAATTGGAAAAAAATTATAAAAAAAGAAACAAATTAAATAAATAATATTGAACAACAAAGTAGCGTACTTTAATGATACTCTGCTAAACGAGAATACTAAATCGCAATATGTAAAAGTATTAATAAATTGTTGGGAAAGGACAAAAATAATTTAAATAATAAAATTACTTTAGAAATAAACATGCCAGACGGATAAAACAGGGATTGTAGATACACTAAATGATTTTTTCATAAACTTAGCAAAAAATATTATAAATGAGATACAGGACGAAACTAATATAGTAATTTACCACAGCCCGTAGTTAATAGTATGTATTTAGGAATTTTCACTCAAAACGAAATACAAAAAAAGAATTAGAAAAAATAAAAGAAAACAAATCTGAAGGATATGCAGGACTTAAACCTAAAATAATAAAAAAGTGTGCTAACGAACTGATAAAACCACTATTCGAAATATATCAATCTATAATTAAAACAAGCAATATACCAAAGGAAATGAAAATAGCAAAGATTATACCTATATGCAAGAAGGGGAAAAAAACAGAAATAACTACAGACCAATATCGATCTTACCAATCTTTTCAAAAGTATTTGAAAAATTATTATATAATAAACTTTATAGAAAAGAATAAAATTTTAAATATAAATTAATATGGATTTAGAAAAGGTAAAACCACAGAAGATATACTGACGAAAACTATAAATAAAATACAGGAAAAAAATTGAAAATAAAGAATTTGTAATGGGATTATATTTTGATCTGAGTAAGGCCTTTGATGTCTTAGATAGAGGGATACTCCTCCTCAATAAACTAGAAGAATATGGCATCCGCAGGAATATAGACAAATTAATAGCAAATTATTTAAAGGATAGAAAACTAATTGCAAAAATTTAAAATATTTATTCAAAAGAACTACAAAATAATTATGGGGTCCCTTAGGGTCAATACTGGGCCCACTCTCATTCATTCTATATATATAAACGATGTAGTAGAATTAGACAGCAACATAAATCTATTGGCTGATGATATTGGATTGATTTTTGGAGAACAAAAAACAGTATTTATATGAAACGGCAAGAAACAAATTACTAAATTTGGGAAAATGGTTTAAGGAAAATGGTCTAATTTTAAATACTGACAAAAATAAATATACTTCATAATATAAACAAAAAAAATCGATATTGAGGAAGCATTGAAATTAGACAATAAAATTATAGGTAGAACAAATGAAATAAA
>QLNU02015359.1:19749431-19824079 GCA_006491805.2 Dysdera silvatica
ATTTATGGAAATAGTGTGTGGGGTATGGTAAATGATGTAAATTTAAAAAAAATAATAGTTGATAGATTATTAAAAAGGGTAGGATATAAAACTAACAGAAATTATAAAACAAATAAAAATAGAAAATAATATAATGAATATAGAAGTAAACACATACAAAATATTTATAATGATATATTTAAAAATTACAACAGGTAAATATGAAACTATAAATACCTAGAAAAATTCAAATACAAGAAATACAAGATCAGGTAACACTTTAAAAACGGAAAAAATAAGAACAAATGTGGGGAAAATATATAAATTATTATGGAATTGATAAATGGATTAAATTACCAGACCATATAAAAAATCGTTTAAGAGAAAGAGTTTAAAAGGAAATTAAGAATTTACTTAGTAGAAAAACAAAAATATAATGGTCATACTGGCCATAACGGGACTACTACTATACTAGAATAGTAATATTTGTTTTTGTTTTACTATGCTTCCTCCGTGAACCTAAATGTAATTTTAGCATGGAAATACAATTGTATTGCATTATATTTCAGTGCATAAATAATAAAATAGTATTTTAGCATCTACACGTGGATTTGGTATTTAAGTATTTAATATTAAAACAATATTTCAGTGTATAGTACTAAAATAGTATTTTGGCATATAAATTTTAAAATAGTATTTTAGTATCTAAATGCTAAAATGATATTTTTGTATCTAAATACTAAAATGAGATTTTAGTATCTAAATATTAAAATGACATCTTTGTAGCTAAATAATAAAATGACAATTTTGTAGCTATATATTATAATGGTATTTTAGTGTCTCAATATTAAAATGGCATTCAGAGCACGCACTTCCGCTTACGAAGATTATCATGCCCAAAACTTTAAAATTTCTATTATTTTTCAACCTAAAAATTCCTTCGATAATGCCCATTCTATGTTATTAAAGGGTCTGAAAGACAGTGTGCGGGTCTATTTACATCAGCTTCCATATAACCTTTAAATCTATTTGCACACTATTTATATTTACCCTATATAATTGACTATGAGTCAGTTCCCATATATTAAAATAAGTAGCATGACGACAATAATTAGCACACGACGACATTTTGAAAACAAGTTTGCAAAACGAATTAATTATTCGAAAAAGAAATATAAAATTTTAAAAAAATTTATAAATTACAAAATTAAAACTATACGTGAAAACAAGAGTTTGTTGTTAGATATTCATATATTTAAATTAAATATCGCAATTTTTAAAGGGTTGTCGCCGTTATATGTAAAGTATCTTAAAAGTGTAAGGAAAATATTAAGAGATACTTACGAATCTGGTTATCTGCATTAATTCCTAGGTACTGAGTAATCTGCATTAATTCCTAGGTACTAAGTAATCTGCATTAAGTCCTAGGTACTAAGTATCCCGTCGAAACGATGTAAATTAGGGCTCTTTCCACCTCAAGTCTCTTCTGCGATTTTGAAATAATGAATGCAGTTCAAAAATGGCCTTTTACCCATTTACTTGTCTAACTAAAATGTGGAGTTGAATATTAAGTTCTTTTTCATTTCCTACTATCTTTTTTGTTGTTATTTAAGTCCAGTTGTTTTTGGAGGACAGTTGGGTAAGGCAAGGACGTTTTGGCTCTTCTTTCATACGATGGCCAGTTCCGCATTTTCTTGTTTGATTCTTCTTCTTCCTCATTCTTTAAAACTGGATTGTAAAAATAAATCAAAGATACAGATAATTTGTTCCATCTATTTCCTAGACCTTTCTCTGGGCACGTAAATTTTCGCAGGAGAAAGTTCAACTTCTGTAAATCTTATAAAAAATAGAGAGACTTGAGTCAAAAAGATAGAAAAGAAGGGAATGAAATCAGGTTAATAAATCCAAGAAGATATTCCAGGAAAAGTAAACAAGGGATAAGAAAATATCTTTAAAAGAAGACAGAAAGAAATAACAAAGAAGGGGTGGGGTGAAAGAAAATAGAGCGAGGTCACGACAGATATCAATTCTGTTTTCGTTAATGGCTAGCATTATCCAATTGACAATAATAATGGATTATGTAACATTATACATCGGGTTTTTACTTTTCACTGATAGCAATCTGCAATAAAACAAATTCGTTAAAAGTGTTGCATATTTTTAAGATATGGAAAATCCAGTTCGGCGTCAATAGTTACATTTAGCATTTTACCTCGATGGTAATTAAATGGAACAACAGCAGCAAATTTAAGAAATTGACGCTGTCAGATAATCTGTGTTACTGCAGCTGAACACAGATTACATTGCCACTGACAAGGAAAAGAAAATTCCTGAAATACAGCATCTTTAACCTTACTACATGCAAAGGTGATTTTTCAGATATTATCCAAACTAATATTTTAATTAGCAATTTTAAATCACAATTAATATTATATAATAAACAATAATTAATGTTCACATATTTACCGCGCCCCAAAATTTGCAGATAGAATGATTGGATACGCCACATAAATAGCATTGTAAATCTGAAATCGTGCAAGTTCGTGTTATCCCATACACGAATAATTTATATGAACGTATACATTATATAAACTTACATTAATTTTTTATTCATATGTTTGTACTCAGGGTCGCCCTTATGCAGGGGCGAGTGGGGCCCATGCCCAGGGCCCCACGATGTTTAATTCTCAAATTTTTAATTTTTGTAATATTGAAAATTTCCCCAAAAATATTTTTGCTTCAGATCTCGCATTTCGTGCCATCTACTGCTCATACTTTATTCCATTTTTTTTTGTTTTGTCTTTTTATTCGTATATGAATGGGCCCCGAAATGTGATTTGTCCTGGGCCCTGAAATATGATTTGCCCCGGGCCCCGCATTGGCTAAGGACTGCCCTGTTTGTACTGCAAGGCATCCTTATCAGCATTGTGAGGTTTGAAAAAAAATTTTTTAAGTTCTTTGCTGCTGTCCTACGATATGTTGCACTACTAAGCACAAGCTTTGTGTGCCTTCTCGGAAATCCGTTAGTGCGACACAGAAGTTTCTGAACAGATTTTCTATGGAGATTTTTTTTAACGTTTCGGCTTGAAGCCGTGCAAGTCTTCTTCGGAAAATTACGGTTTGAAAAAGGGGTGGAAAAAAAAATAGTAGCGCTCTTTTGCTGTACTATTTTGCAAACGGTTACGCCTATTCCCTTTTAGAAAAGCTTAAGCAAATAAAGTAATAGTGTAGGCGAAATTTCCCTAATCGGGACAGGCTGAATCAAATTTTTTGTTCTGAAGATGACGGACGTATAACCCGTCGAAAAGCTTTAAACGGCCAGCGAAGTTTATAACTGTGAGTTTGTTTGGTTCCCAAAAGTTTTAGTAAACGTCGATTTTGGACTTTATGATGAAATGACAGGAAATATACTGCTGTCCCTGGTCCTACAGTTTTCCCACAATCTAAGTGGCCAGCAATCTGTTGCTAGGGAATCAAACCCCGGACCATAAATCAGCAGATAAATGGCACAGGTTTTCTATCATTTGGATTTGAATCCAAATTTTGTATATGGTAGATGAAGACGTCACCATTATTCCACCGAGAGGTTAAACGTTTTCAACTTGTAATTCTAACAATGGGTCGCATTAACTAAAGAAATAATGCAATTAATAACTAATAAACTAAATAACACAATTAATAATTAATAAAAGAAATAACACAACTAACAATTAATTAAAGAAACGATGAAATAAATAATTAATAAAATAAATAATACAATTAGTAGTTAATAAAACAAATAATGCAATTAATAATGAATTGAGGAAACGATGAAATTAAAAATCAATTAAAATAATGCACTTAATTATTAATTAACAAATAACCATAAGTTAATTAATTATCTTATAATTATGAATACGTTAGCTGCGCCATTTCTATAAATGGGAATATAGAAAGAAATATAATGAGGCCTTATTATTTGAATACCTATGCTCATGAATGTTGTATTCAATTATTCGAATGTGTTTGAAAATATAGCAACGTGCACAATTTAAGATAAGATTATATAAAGATATATCTTAAACTTTAGTTTTTAAGATATATAACGTTATAGAAGAAATTGTTCCGCTCCTTAGTTTTTATTATATTCTTACTTTGAATGGCACCTATGGAAAGGTGCATAGTTCCTTCAGCATGAGGTGTCACATGGGCTCACTTCATTATCTTTGATCTCCCTCATGTTTAAACTTGGGCAGGCTTCTGTGCAAATGCGTACATCCGTAATGTTATGCCAATGATGTATAAATCCGATCGATCATATATATTGTAAAAAAGACCGATCAAAGACGGAGAACTAAAATGCCCAATTAAAACTCGAGACATGATCGAAAACTGGGGAAACGTTCTCAGACAAGACGGATAGAGAAAATCAGAAACTGAATTACACCGAGAGCAAGAAAACTTTTCCGGATATTGCGTTGAAGTGATACTGAAGTCTCATTACATATTACAGCTAATATCTGTTTAATTTTTGAATATTTATGTTACTGTCTAATAAATAACATAAATTATCAGTGGCATTTGCATGTGGGGTTGATGGGGAACATAACTTCTTGTTGCGATATGGTTTTGTTTATATACATATAAAATCACAACAGTCTTCTGCCGAGAATACGGGCATTCGACCGATCGCCGCTGAAAAGCTTCATCGGTAGCGTTCACTTCGTAGTGGGGAGACAAAACGAGTCCCGTTTTAGCCACTGTCTGCTAAATTTAGGAGGCAGTGTCTTAGTGCAGAACTTTGGCTGTGGTGACCGAAGTCCGGATTCTTCGTAAAACTGTAGATCCAGCTTGACAACCCGTCTGGCCAACGTGGTGAGAGTAAGGCTGCTTCCTCTGTATTTCTTTCACCGTACTACATGTATGTGTGATAACAGAGAGACCTCCATCCTGCAGCGAATTGAAAAATGATTGTAAATGATGATGATGATATATGAATATATATATATATATGCGGTTATAGCTATGTAACCCTCCACCTATAAGCCTGTAAATTCCTCTTTATCGACCTATATTATTATGGATCTTCAAATGCTGATGCAAATTATGTAGATCTGTTCTTATAATGTTAACACATTAAAAGCATTATTTTTCTTACAACTCTTTCTGTACACGTGACATATAATTTATGACAGTTCAAAAATGCAATGAATGACCATATCATCAATTTTATTAATCTATATTATCTAGTTCAAGGGTTTTGGAAAAAATGAATATTGATTTTTTACTTACTTATAGAAGACACATTGCCACTATTAATTACCCAGAATGCCTATCTTGTAGCGAGCCACGTGAGTGATAGCGGAGAGTTTTGAGTAATAGTAATACTTTATTCCTTATTATTTTATACCGCAGGAGACCATACAAACGATTTGCTTGGGAAATGGAAAGAGAGCAGTAGCGATGCTAGTAACGGGGCTCTCTTTCCGGTAGAAAAAGCAAGGGATTTCTCGTATTCAACAAGAAACAATAAAGATATTGATTCGCGCGTACAAATCCGCATTGTTATTAAGAGATTTACATTTGCAGGTGTATCACATTTACAGAGTTTATGAGCAGAGTCTTGACTCGAAGACGTTACAAGTGAACGTTGAAGTCCAAAGGTGGAATCTTTGTGGGCTGCAGAGTAAGAATGTTTTTCCTTGCAGCCAAGGCCGGAAGAAGAAGTAGGAGAAACAAAAATAGTAGAAAAATGTAAATGAATTTTGAGTTGACCGTTGCGGGTGCAGTTTTAAAGGACATTTATAAGGAAAGGCAGACAAAAGAAAAATGGAAAAGGAAGAGCAGGGAGAGCAGAGGAGGGGGAAGAACTGAAAACTAAAAGGAAAGAGTGGGAAGGCAGAAGTAGCAGGCAGAGCATACTTGATTTAAGTACTAATCAAAGATTTTGGCTTTAAAGGCGTGAAAAGACAGGGCTTTAAATTCTTGAGGGATCGAATTCCAGATTTTAGAACCCGTAACGGAGACACTGTGTGTTTTATAGTTTGTGCGAGTCCGCGGTATTCTGATATCGTCCTGGTGACGTGTATTGTAATCATGTGTCGTCTGTGAGATGGAGAAAGGTAAAACTAGGTCACCTTTTGTGACTTTGTACATAAGGAGTGCAAGTTTATATTTTACTAAGAGAGTGAAAGGAAGAATGCGCCATAATTTAAAAAATTGGCCAGCGTGTTCATGGAAGCCTGCAAAGTTAACTATTCGCATAAGCGTAAGTAGGGAGGGAAAGGAAATTTTGAATGGAAATATAATCAACTGCCTTTTAAGAGGTCAGCCGATCCTACTGTGATATACTGTTTCGTATACTTTTCCCACCAATTTCTAGAATCTTTTCCTCTTTAAGGGAAATAAAAATTGGAGCGGATTTCATTTGAAAACAAATAAAATGCCTTTCTTAATTTGAACAATTAAACTCGGTAAGTTTTCTTTCCTTTTTGCTTTTAATTTACACTGCACGAAACTAGAAATTGGTGTATTGGTTTGTGTGCTTTAATGGCGCAAGTGTAGTAAAGGTCACATTAGGCAGTGACCTACGGTTTTCTGTAGGTTCCGGAATGCGAACCTACACAACCAAGAGGAAACGGACTCCGAACTACTGTGAGCAGAAAAGTGGAATTCGAGAGAGGTCTCTCCATTTTTTTTTTTGCTCAGTACAACAAAAGTTGGCGTCACGAAATTGACTGCTTCTGCATTTTTCACACTTATTTTCATTGGCTTTTAGATCTAATATGAAGTCGTGATTGACAATATGTAAAATATGGCGAGGCAAATAATTTTGTTTCCTGTATCGTCGGTTTTGCAATCAGTAGCCCATATTTGATTTGAAAGTTTTTCCGTTATGTTAATTCTTACGGAGTTGGTGGTTTTTCTCGTCCTGCAAATCGTTGCTTTCCCCATTTCAATAATAATTAAACTTTCGTAAACGTCCAACGTTATGTTTCATTAATAATATTTAAGAATCATTTATAACTTCATAAATTTGAATCCCATTTGATGGTATTTTGATAGGTTTCAAGACGAGCTTGCAACAAATGCTGCACGACGTGCTAAGCATTTGATAGAACTTTAATTGCTGATTATAGAGAAAGGAGCATTGATTTTCAATAGCACGAAATGAAGGTACAGCCAATCATACAAATAAAAAAATATACCCGTAGGCTAAATAATACTAACAGGTTGATAAAAATGCTGATAAATCATCAGCACATGCACATGTTTGAATTGAATTACGAATTAGACGTGGCAGAAAACATTGCACAAGTGGTTATGCTCTACTTTTGTTGATAATAAAGCCGGCAGCAACAGAGAATTAGGTAATATTTAAAGATTGCCTCATTTCTTTAAATGTTTGCCATTTCTTCTGTTTTCACACGCGTTGCTAAGGAAGTTGGTTGTAACATGTCGCAAAGCGCCTAACAGGCTAACTAACCTGGATATTTACCTGTTGTCCATTTAATTTTCTTTCTGCATGTACTCTTCAAGCTTTATTTCATTTGTTCATGTACACAATTTATTAAATTACTACTAAAAATAGAATAATAATTTTATTAAAATTACTACTAAAATAGAATAATTTATTAAGTACTACTTAAAATAGAATAATAATTTATTAAATTACTACTAAAATAGAATAATAATTTATTAAATTATTACTAAAAATAGAATAATAATTTATTAAATTACTACTAAAATAGAATAATAATTTATTAAATTAATACTAAAATAGAATAATAATTTAAAATTACTACTAAAATAGAATACAATTATTAAATTACTACTAAATAGAATAATAATTTATTAAATTACTACTAAAATAGAATAATAATTTATTAAAAACTTATGAGTTGTTGTATTGCTGGCGGCTGGAACTTTCCTGACTTTAGATGACTTTTCCCCATCCCCATCTGGGCAACTATATTTTTGTTCATGAGTGTTGTTATTTAAATTATTGCTGTTATCTATTATCAGAGCTGACTAGGGAGGTTCTCAGGGGGGTGCAGCCCTGGCGCCTGGATGAATGATGGTTCTAGGGGGCTCTCGCTGGCAAGGACCTATGCTGTGTGGAGGGGGGAGGCGCCCAAAGAAAGAAATCAATGATATTGCCCAGGGAAGGGGTTATGGGGGTCGGTCGAAATTATCCTGGGGGCCAGCGTTGGTTTTCGGCACCTCTGTCTATTGTTTATATGTCTTATGTATTGTCCTCGATTATTGTCGACAATTTCGTTGTACTTTTCTATAGTTTGTATACCTTAGATGCCTGGAAAATAAATTTGAATTTGAACCAGTGGTTATTAAACATTTATTTTACGAAACACATTTTTTACCACATGACGAGAAATGGAGCCCTTTTATAAACATTATTTGAAGAACAGCTAAAAGGTTATTGCAGTGGTGTACAGTGGTGGATCTACGGGGATTAGGAAATTTACCCTCCAAAAGCCATAAAAATACGATTATAGCAACTAACCGCACATAATTACAAAATTTTTACAAAAAGTTTGATTGCTTATTTTATTTTTTCATTGTTGGTTAAACCTGGGGGTAAAAAAAACTTGTTTTCTAAAAATGGTTAAGCTGTATGGCGCTTTATCGTTATACCAAACAAAATCCATATTTTTGTCACTATATCCGGAGGGCGGGCTCGTTATAAATATATATAAGTGGGTCTTACAATATTTTACTTTCCCCCCAAAAATTCATTTCTGGGTCCGCCTCTAGTTACTGCTTAACAATGCTTGGAAATTAATATAAAAATTAGTAGTGAATGCGTATGAAAGGTAGCCAATTATCTTCTAGTGTTACGGAACACCGGTTTAGGTTAGTTAAATCTATCTATCTATGGCAGTGGTTCCCAACCTTTTTCAAGCCGCGACCCACTTTTACAGTAGCCAAGTAATAAGCGACTCCCTTTTATAGTAACCAAAAGATCCGTGACCCCTCTCTGTCCACAGCCTCCATATTTGTATAATAAAATCATTTTAATAGAATAAAAAAACACATTAAATACAAAATTATATTATATTATTTACGTTTATTTTATTAATTATATATATATATTATATTAATTACAGATATGAAATTAACAACTATTAGTAGAGTATTGTAGCCATGTTGAAATATAAAAGCGTTGGAAACATTTGGTATGAAATTCCTTATAAAAATAATTGCAACTAAAAATAGTTGCGGCAACCCTCCCAGTAACCTTTTCGCAGTCCCCAGGTTGGGAATCACTGATCTATGGGGAAAGGAGTAACTGGCAGAATTTATAGATATTCTTGAAAATTTCAGGGGTGTTTTACAAATTGATATTGGAACTCTTGGAGGTCATTGTGGAGCTCTGGAGTTCTGAGGGACAAACTATGAGAAACATTGATCTCAAAAATCTCCTATGACTTTCGGTTGCTCTGTAATTTTAGCTTATGATATATATTATCCCGAATAAGACGATATATTAATATATCGTATTATCCCGAATAAGACGATATATTAATATACGTTTATAAATTTGATTCCATTGATAATCGGAAATAATGGATTTCTATGTCCGAAGTACAGTAGAACCAAATTTAAACTTTTTCAATACGCTATAGAAGGATAAAAAATGCTTCAACGTTTTCTCTCTCCTGGATATAATAAGAGAATATGAAGAAAGAAGTTAAAATATATTTCACCAAATTGATGGATTTCCCCTGTTAAAGTTCAATACAGGGACACAGCATTTAAAAAAAATTATGAGGGGGTATTCAAATAGGTTAAGTGAGCTTTTATTTGAAAAATGGATTCTTTGATATCCTTAACGAATTTTTTTGAAAATTACAAAAGCTTTTTCTTCCACAGCTATAAGAGAAAATGTTTTGAAAAGTGTCAGCCTTTATAACTCAATAGGTTTTTTAGTATATGTTGTTTACTTCATGTTTAAGAGCCATATTTGTAATGTTCGACGTGGTATATTTTTTAAATAAAAAGTTTTGCATTTTTTCTAAAAAAATCATTGAAAGCATACTTAAAAACTGGAAAATTATACTCTGTTTTCAATAGTTTTTGTTTAAAAAAATAAAAACTTACCTGCTCTTCATAAATTGGAATTTTTGCTCATTCGATTATAATAAGCCCTTCCAAAAAACACATCCTCAATAAAATTGCAAGTAGCTTTTATTATCATTGAGTAATTACGTGCAAAAAAAATAGTTATTCACTGAAAATTGCATCTCAAGGAATCTTTTACGTAATGCAAATTTTCTCAAAAATTGATTTTGAGAAAAACGAAGCTAAAATTTACTATTTGAGCGTCCTCTGTGACACAACTACCCTCAAAAGTATTTTTGTTTATGGTAGCATCATTGCATTGAAATAACGAGACTATCCTCCAAGTTTTGCTTTATTTTTCAGCTTGCAAATCAAAACATTGATGTTTTCCCCTAAATTCACTACTTTTTCAGGTTTAAGTTCCCTTAAATAAAACCCACGTGATTCCGCGTTGGAAAGAAACATGTGCCTTGACTTACATTGAGAGGGGCTTTATTCCCCTAAGCAGGGCTGGATTTACATATTTTGCGCCCCTTGGCCGAATATCTATAGGTTTCCCCATTTACCATCACCACCTCATCTCTCCACCATTTGACCCCTCAAATTTTATGGTGCATATTTTATTCTAAAGCTGTGATAAGTGAAAACTTAAATAATCATCACCCATTCAACTTGATGGGAAAAAGAGAAACACAACAACGATCAAAACTTATTATGTTATTATTTATTTTTCATTACTTTTTCTGCAAAATAACATTAAAAAAATTTTGCAAAAAAGCAAATTGAAAACATCATTATCTTGTCGTTTGCATAGCGTCTTGTAAGAGTTTGTTTTAACTATCGTTGTTATTTAGTTTCAATGTGAAAGTTCCTTGAAACCATATGTGTCAAAGATGGAACATCACTATAGTTGCTCAAAGTGTGAGCTTCGTAAAATATTTTCGGTCGGAATTTTTAATCAAATTTAATGATGGAAACATATTTTTAAGCAGATAGAGTGTAAAGAACAAGAAAATATGCCAAAACTTTTTTTTTTTTTAATATCTGGTTTTCGAATATTTCGCCACACTATGTGGCGGCGGTTTTGTGGTCTGATAGTTTTCCCAAGTCGGCGCCCCTAAAAGGTTGGCGCCCATAGGCTCAAGCCTAATGAGCCTAAGGGTGAATACTTTCTTGACTACAAGTTCCTCCTACCTAGGGGGCTTCTGTCCACTGAACTCTAATACTTAAAATCAAAAAATAATTTACAGTGTCCCACAATTCGTAGTACTTAACAATAATAACATAAAATGTAATTAAATGTTGTTAGTACGCATATGTAAATATACATATGGTGTATGTATATGCGTATATATATATATATATATGTGTGTGTGTGTGTGTGTGTGAGTGCGTTGTGGATTATTATTTGATATTTAATTATACTGGGCATTTCGCCAAATAAGGTGAACAGATTTTGAGTTTATTATCTGAAGTTTTATGTCTTTGCCTGTTAGGGTGAACATTGAAAATCCCCTTTTTAAAATAACTAATTAAATCTAAACACCCAGGAGCAGATAAATAGATAATTAAATAAAAAACACATACACTCTCTCTCTCTCACTATATATAAATATATGCTTAGATGTTGTTAAGTGTTTTTGTTTTTTCGATATTCTGCCGCCTGTTATTTAATTTTTTCAGATGGAGTTGTACCTCCAATTATTTGTACACTGCGTCTACAACACTATGCCAGATTAATTAACGTTCAAGAGGAGACACCTCCATTCAAGAGGCGGCACCTTCGTCCAAAGAAACCTTCATCATGGGCATAATAGGAAGTAAACAAGTTTCCTGTGCAAGGCATGCTTCCAAACAAAATCAAATTCTTTGTAACTTCTTTTCAAGAACTTTAAATTTAGTTGTTTTTTATGTGACAAACGAAAAGACTTGTTAAAAATGCCTGTTGAATTAACAAAGGTGTAAAATTTAAATTAATTTGATTTTTACTAGTAAAAAACACTCTTAAAAAAATTCTGAATATAAATAAGGCACTTATAATTAAATTCCTTTTCTTTTTAAAAGTAGGACCCCTTAACATACAAATCCACCTTTTTGTTTTTTTCCTACCTATCATATTTAATTTTTTAAACCCATTTTTAACTTGCAAACAAAAAAATTTTGGCCAATCAGTGTACCTAAAAACTGCTATTTCGCTCCCTACAATATGGCTAATATCCATCAGCAACCGAAACCTATAAAAACTTAAGTTCAGACGAAATCCCTGGTCGAGGGGAAGTAAATGAGTCATCACAGCAATAAATAGCCAACTCGTGGCACCTGCATAAATAGGCAAGCCCACCCACACCGAGCCTGGGCTTGGCGTCCAGTCCAGACCACCACAATTGGCCAACAATTGCAATTTAGGCAGGCGAAATTGCCGTCTAATACGTTAACAAAAGCCAAATGAAAAAGTTGGCAATATATTGGCGAGAATAAGGATTTTAGCAGTCCTTACAAAAAAAAAAAAAAAAAGTCTTCAAGATGGTGTTACTTTAAAAACGCTTACAAGTCTCGGTCAGCCAGAGAGAGAGAGAAATTTTGAAACACGAAGATGTAATTCAGACCAGGGGACCCCAACCTACTCCAAACATGGGCCATTAAGGGTGTAACATGTAAGTTAAAGTTATTCTGTGAAGTCTAGTGTGTTCTGAAGCATTTGCTGAACTAAGGTTATACAAAATCCTGAACGAATCTTTAAAAACAAATGTGGATAGTATGGCTTTTCTATGCACGTACTGAAGTGAAAGACTAATGACATGCAGATTCTACTATGAAAATTAAGAAGTATTTTGGGAGTTGTGGATTTTTGGTAATATTTATACAGATAAAGGCTACACCAACAAAGTCAGTTTTAGATCTATCTGTGTAAATAAAAGCATGAGGAAGTAATTCAGCAAATATCTGTTGTACAGCAATATCTGGGATGTCATTTTTTTTGTTTGGATAGATATGTTCAAACAAATATCATTTCAAACATTAATCCAAGGAAGAACTTGGTCGAGTAATGATTCAGCTACTCTAGTTTGTTCAATCCTCATTTCTCTAGCAGCTCTTTCCACCCATAGGACAAAGATCGGAATGCAAGAGGGGCAAATATTGAAGAGTGCGATAACACTAGGTTGATGAACTCATTCTTGTGTTGATTCGATTCAAAAATAAATATAATGACTAGTGCCTTTTCGATTCTGGATCGTAGTATCTTTTTAATTAGAAAATAAAAACCCTCACTCAAATGGTATAAAAATTTTAAATATGTAATTCATTTAAAAGAAGTGCGAAATTTGACTTCCTTTATGACCCTTTTATCAAGAAATTGAAATGATTTCCTACGTATAGTTAAATTACAAAAATAATCCTTGTTTGCAAGTAGGAGATTTGCAGAGATATTTTTCATTAAAATTTTAGAGTTTATTATTAAGATGTTGGGGAAAATTTCACAGAATGAAAAACAAACAAAACAGCACTTCGATGAAATTGTTCTTTGTTTTTGATCGTTATGTTTTGTGCAAGTGAGGTCTAATCAAATCCAATATCTACCATTAATATATATTACTCAGCAGTACATGGAAATGGTCCCACAGCCAAGAATAGAGCCAAGCTCAGAGCGCTGAATTTGAAGCAGATTAGACAGCAGGCACTTTCTGGGTAGATGACAAAACGAGCGCAGGATTTCAGCTGTGGTGACCGAGGTTCGGAATCCTGTTTTAATTGTAAGTCCAGCTTGCAAACACGTTTGGCCAACGTGGTGAGCTTAAGTCTGAGTGTGCTGTATTTCTTTAAACTTATTAGGCGTACGTAGGAGACTCCATCTTGCAGTGGACTGAAAATGGTTGGTGATTATGACATATCACTCATTGGAACACTCAAATGTTGTTCAGTTAGGTAATGAATTATGAATGTCCTACATCTGAAGTTTTTAAGAAAAGGTACTATGATTCTCAACAAAAATCTAATTGAAACCATGGACAACAGCTAGCCTTCGTTCCCATATAAGACCTCTGCAATTCTGCAAGAGAACCTCGCAACAAGCTTTAGCTTTATATTCTCAGCCAATTCTAACTCTAACTATAGGTTAAAACATAGAAAGACTAATACATTCTCCTCTATATCTATTTCTTATACCGCTTACAAAATCACTGTAGTCCGGGGTTTGGTTCCCTAGGCCATAAGAGGTTCGGATTCCTCGGAAAACAGTAGGTCCCGGCGCAGCATGACCATTGTAGTCTTTGAGCCGTAAAACCACAAACGTTCAATTTTGGACACCACTGTACAAATAAATCAAAGGTTTGTACCGAGAACCACGTTATGTTTTCTTCATACTACGCCAATGATAATAAAAGGCTAATTTATTCAGTAAAAATTGGTTATGTTATGTACAGGAGGAGACATAATATTATCATGTGAAACTAAATGGATTTGTTACTTTAATCCACGAAAGGAAACATGTAACGTATGATCAGTGAATGCGTAAAAAAGTAAATTGATTATTTGTCAAATTCGGGCCCTAAAGTTATGTACTTCCACTTTTAACTATGTGTCAATTACATCACTGTCGTTTCTTTTAGCTGCTAATGTCCAATCTTACATTGAATATTGTGATTTCTGGCTGTGAGTAATCGTTAGGACACGTGCTCTAATTCATTGCACTAACCATTTGTGGTAAAATATGCTAAAAGGAAAAGTATAGACAATAAATTTGAATAATTGTAGGTATACCGTTGATATTGTCGGTACATAATTATAGCAGCTGGAATACATTTAATTGGTTCGGATATTTCTTTTATTCTTTTATCAGAAAATAGTTTTACGTGATTAGATATTCAACTGTCGCAATAATTTAATAATTTATTCGGACGACAACATGCTCGTCAGACTTCGAATGAAAAGAAAGTTGGGTTGATACGGGTTCACTCTTTTCGTAAGGAAAATTTGAGTACAGTCGAACCTCGTTAAGACGAATTACGTTTAATACGAACAGTTGTCTGAAGTCTCATCAGATTGTGTATCACACTATCCTTTCCGTATAAGACGAATTTCTGTTAATACGAAAAGATGTTCTGTTCACCTTGGCGTTCACCTTAATGAGGTTCAACTGCATTAACAAGGGCTTTAGTTCGTAGATAGAGCATATAACGTTTCGTGTGAAATTTACAATCTGCCCTAATTTACATATACGGGGTGATTCAAAAGTCAGTCCCCCCACTGTTAATTTTTTAGTGGGTTCAGGCAGATAAACGTCGTTTCGGGAAAGTTCCTTGTTGAAAAGGAACTAACTTTTGTCCTGTGTTGCGACTCACCAGCAGCACTAGGGGGCAACTGGAAAATTTCAAATGGCAACCCCATCGAGTAATACCTTGTTTTGAAGGTTTTATCGAGAAAAAAATAATGACGTTTATAGTATGGCGTTACGACACCCATAGCATCAAAGACGTGTCTGCAAATTTCAAAATCGACCTTTATTCTCCTGGCTTTTGCTTACGCTAGTATGGTCATAGGCAAATAACGAAAATTGTAGAATGTAAAGCAATGTGTGTTCTATCAGTAACAATTTTAAATTTCGTATTAATCCAATATGTAAAGTTTCAAGGATCGTTTAAAAATATCAATATTTTAATCCTCAAAAACTCAAATAAAAATATTAAAAAAGAAAACAATAAAATATTAAAAAATAAAAGAAATATAAAAAAAGTAAGAAAAGAAGTTACCTTTTAATGAAGTAGATGTTCAAATTGAAGGCCTTACACTTCTTGGTAGATATAAAGCCGGGCCTCAAAGCTTTCTCTGACTTTTTGAAAAGTGTGTGGAGTAATTTTATGTCACTCATCCCATATTCTTTGGCGCAACACATTTATATTTTCAGATGGAGGTTCGTAAACTACTGATTTCAGATGACCCCAAAGGAAAAAATCCAAGTGTGTCATATCTTGGCTACGAGGTGGCCATTCTACGAACCCACAACGGCCAATCCACATTCTTGGAAACTTGTTATGTTATCGAGAAACTTGTTTTTTGTTTTTACGGCTCAAAGACTACAGTGGTCATGCTGCGCCGGGACCTACAGTTTTCCGAGGAATCCGAACCTCTTAAGGCCTGGGGAACCAAACCCCGGACTACAGTGAGCAGTGCGATCTTTTATGAGAGTTATCGAGAAATGTTCGAACATCTGTAGAACTGTAGGTGACTGGGTGGACCAGCCATTTCTTCAAAGTGCATTCGTATAAAAAGGAATACTTCTTGTGAGGACGCGTGGGTGATTTCAAACAACTATTATTGCCATGGAAATATTTGAGCTTTTGAGGGTTAGAATATTGATATTTTTAAGCGATCCTTGAAACTTTCCCCATTGGGTTAACACGAAATCTCAAACTTTTGCTGATAGAGCACACATTGCTTTACATTTACAGTTTTCGTCATTTGCCTACGAGCATGAGCAAAAGCCAGGAGAATAAAAGTCGATTTTGAAATTTGCGGACACGTCATTTGTGCTACGGGCGTCATAGCGCGGTACTGTAAACGCTGTTATTTTTTTCTTGACGAGACCTTTAAAACAAGGTATTACTCGATGGGGGTTGCCATTTGAAATTTTGGAGTTGCCCCTGTGGGGCGCCTCCTAGTACTGGGGGTGATACAGGGCAAAAGTTAGTTCATTTTCAACAAGCAATATTCCCAAAAGGACGTTTATCTGCCTAATCAAAAAATTAACGGGAGGGGGGAGGGGGGAAAACTGACTTTTGAATCACCCCGTATATATAAATCTATAATATGAAGTAATATGGAAACCAATTGCTCAGCATTCGTCCACTGTAATGGTAATGATAATTGCTCAGAAGATTCGTCCATTGTAATGGTAATGATAATTGCTCAGAAGATTCGTCCATTGTAATGGTAATGGTAATTAATTACTCATATTTATCCATGGTAATGGTAATTGCTCAGATTCGTCCATTGTAACGGCAATTGCTCAGATTCGTCCATTGTAATGGCAATGGGAATTACTCAGATTCGTTCATTGTAATGATAATGGTAATTTCTCAGATTTGTCCATTGTAATGGTACAAAGGACGAATAGGTTATCCCACAACACTGTATGGTAGTGAACCTACATTTTCCCAGAAATAAAAGGTTTTAGTGTCTAGAGAACCAAACCCCTGACTATAATAAGAAGTTGATTGGCAAATTAGGCATAATTGGGATCATTTAAACAATATGTATTCGCCGGCACTGAAAGGAATGTTGAGTAGCAAGAGCAGCGCATCAGGCTATTGCAGTGGCATATCTACGGGGGGGAGGGAATTTGGGAAATTTTCCCCTCCAAATCCATAAAAATGCGGTGAAATCGATTATAACGAGGACCGATCTGCATATAATGACAGAATTTTTACAGAAGTTTGATTTACTATTTAATTTTTTTAATTGCTCATTAAATCCGGTGTTAAAAAAGACTTGTTTGCTAAAGGCGGCTAAATTGTATTGCGTTTAATCATTATATAAAAAAAAATCCATATTTTCCTCGCTATATCCGGACTCATTATAAGTGGGTTCTTCTGCATTTTACATCCCCACTCGCATAGAATTCTTCCTCGCTGGATCCACCGTTGACTATTGGAATGATGGAGAATATTTTCTTGCATATTTTGCTATTGGTTTCTATTAATTTAATTATACTTTATGCCAATTCAAATCGTAAAAACTTCTATATCAGACAATAATATCAGCATGAAAAATTAAATTTTAGAAATACAAGAACGTTCTATGCCGGTCATAATTCATATTAAATGTAATAGACAAAATGTAAGAAATTAATAATTGAATGGCAAGCTATATAAGCGTTAATAATTACAGTAATAGCTATATATATATACTTACACTCAACCTTTTTTTTACACGGAAGACACATTCTACAGAACACCATGCAAAAAATGTTTTTCCTTTAGTAGCATGGGAAATTCGTTCAAGTTATTAAAAAACCGTGTAAGGGCAAATAAAGAACTATATTTTATTAAAAAAAATGTGCATAAAGGGACGAAAACATATATGCATGTACATATATATGTACATGAAACACAGTTTTATAGTGTATTTAAAAGCACAATAAGTTTCATACACATTTTAATTATGTACATATATTCTATATAAAACACAATTTATATCGCATAAATATTAAAAAATGCAAACATTTTTAATAAAGAATAATAGAAATAATATTGTTCATTAATGATATTATTACTTAATTAATATAACCTTTATTAATGTAACTTTTATTGATTTAACACTGATAAATGTAACCTTTATTAATGTAACTTTATTGATTTAACATTGATTAATGTAACCTTATTAATGTAACTTTTATTGATTTAACATTACTAATGCAACTCTTTAATAATTTAACATTGATTAATGTAACTTTTATTGATTTAACATTGATTAATGTAACTTTTATTGATTTAACATTGATTAATGTAACTTTTATTGATTTAACATTGATTAATGTAACCTTTAATAATGAAATTTTTATTGATTTAACATTTATTAACGTAACCTTTATTAATGCAGGGGAACTAGGAGCAACAGTACGCAAGTTTTCAAAAAACAATTCCTACGAGAGAAAACTTAACGAAACAATTTGTTTTATGGATATATAGAAACTTTACTTCTTTGGTTTTGTAACTAAAAATACACAATTATGAAAAAATATTTTTTTTAGTATAAATAATATACGAATGAGAAAAATGTACTCTTACCCGGGCTCTTTAACTCTCGATGTGTTTTACTTATAACAAATCATCTTACAGGAAATTAAAGAGCTTTAAACGCTTAGCAGAATTACAACAAATCAAATTTTTTCAGACATCCCGTGAAGGAGAATCTACGATAAAAAATTGAGAAACAAATCAAAATTTGTAAAAAGCGAATTTAGGAAAATAAATTTGCTTACATAAACATTAACAATCATTTTCTAATAATTTTGCATGTTAATGTGAGAAACTGTGTTATTCTAAACCAGTTTTTTAAGAATTTTTGCTTTCCACCTTCAATTTTTGTACCATTTTTGGTCATGGATTCTCCCTCGTAGGGTGCGAGAAATAATTTTAACTTTTGATAACTTTCTGATAAGTGTTTTAACTCTTTAATTTTCTGTAAAATGATTTTTCATAAATAAAGAACGTCGAGAGTTACAGAGCAAAATATGTACCTCTCCCATTGAAATAACATTGAGCGAAGCCTTAATTTTCGACATGGGAGTAACAAGAGAGAGAGTTAAAAAAGTTATAAATAAGAGATTAAAACACAATTTTTAAAATAAAATTTATTTAAGTATAACACGCCTACTATATTAATGTATACGTGATCTGCATAAAGAGAATATGTGTGAAATAGTTCTATAGAAAACAACCTTAATGTCATCAAGTAAAATAAAACATGATTCAAACTTCAGCCGCCTTATCTCGGCCTAGAAAACAAACAGATTTAGGTGTCTGGTTTTCCAGACACCCTTCCCAATCATTAGCATATCGAATGTTGAGATGATGACTGTTGTCGAAAGTATTATTCATGAAATACTAATTGCCACCTTCAGTTCGATCGGATAGTGTCTGCATGTTTTGAGGACAACTTACGGTGTCGGTAAGCTAATTTTGGGGACTGAAAAAAAAATTTCAATAACGTAGCAAGGGCGTTTTGTATCTATGTATTTTTCTAGCGACGCAATCGTTCACATAGTTTCGTATAACCCATGCGACAGTCATTAGGAATGGAAACGTATGCGTAAACATCATTTGCATAGTGGGAAGAAGTATTCAAAATTAGTTTGCGACGTATCATTTGTTCACTTCGTACACGAAAGATGTGAACGCGCGTGGGACAAATAGGTTTTTGAATGTGAAATTTTATGCAATTAACAATTATAATTGCTTGAACAGAATTATAAAAATAGTTTGATTTCGTTTAATGAATTTAGTTTCGTGAATAGATATTTATAAATAATGCTATTGGCACCTACGTTTTTTAGTTCAAACCACATTTTTTTTGCATAGAAGAAACAGAGATATTTGGTCTAAGAGTCAAACAGAGAATCTCTCTCCCACTTATGTGAATAAGTGGGAGCAGAATTCTCTATTGAGCCCTATATTGGTCTAAAATCTTGTCGTTTCCATATCTAATAAGCTGTTTGATGTCATTCTGCGAAGTACAGCATTTATTGGTCATTAAATTAAAACAATAATACTAGACATGAATATCATCCGAATAAATATGAACGGCAAATTTATTCATATGGAAATCATACGTGTGGCAAATATTTCCCATGTCTAATGGAGGTCAGGCTATGACGGTGGTGTATTGCGCAGCCTTTTCTGTTTAATTTGAGGAGGTCAGCAGTTTACTAAATCTCTTGTCAGTATTTAATTCATAAATCATTTCAGAAGTGTGATTCTGTGCACTGTGTAGTGGGAAATGGCGTAGGGTCAATGAAATTTCGTAAGGACAAAATGATTTTAATCATGTTAGTAAAATTGTGCATTAGGCTATTGTAACGACATATCGTATACATGTAATGTATGCGATCTCATATATGTTCAGACTCGTGTATGTTTCAGACTCATGCATGTTGCGGACGCATTTTCATGTGTGTTCCCTTCTTCTTCATGATGTTCCAGTCTCAAATCTATGTATGTTTCAGACTCATCTCCATGCATGTTGCAGACTCATATTTATGTATATTTTCAATGTATGTTACAGATCCATGCAATTACATACGTGTGAAACAGCAGATTTCACAATATTCTTGCAAAAGTTAATTTTTCCTTTAAGATAACGAAATTTGAATTTTTCTTTAAAAACATTCATTGTGTGAAAAATAGAGGAATGTAAAAGATAAATTCCAGTGTATTATGAATATCAAAGTAACACTGTATAATGTTCGGTGTGCACAATCCTATATATATTATATATATATATATATATTACATTTTTAAGTTAGCTAATTTTTCAAATTGTTTTATTCTGCAATTTTAAAGTTCTCATAACTATTATATATCTCTCTTCCTCTGATGTAACCTGTAAAAATTTTGTATGCAAAATACTATTCTACATTTTCAATAATAAACTCTGCTTTTTATATAACTTATCATTACCCACTCACTTCGCACATATGTATATAATTTTTGTAACTTGACAATTAGTGTAGGGTGGAATTTTTCACTCATACATGTACAGACAGTTCATTCATTTAAATATTCTATGTATAATATTGCGTGCCTACGTATTGTAACTTTCCGTATCTTGAAAAAAATGTTTTTTTTAGCAAATAACGAACCAGCTGTTTTTTTTTAAACGGGACTAGTGGCGCCAAATTAAGATTCAAACGACGGACCAAAAAAATATCTATGTTTATTTCTATTTTCTCCGCTTTAATGGGAGTTTGACGTTGGCTGATTATAATCAATGTATGAAGGAATTGAAATACGGTCAACGTAGTCGGCGCCTGAATTACAACTGGTTAATACAACAATTTTCCGCAAGGTGGCGGTGCGGAGCATGAAAATGGTAGAACTGTTTTATAAGACTTAACCTACTCCGCGCGTTAAAATTTACATAAATTTCAAATCAAAATCAGATTTCTACACTACAAGCAAAAAATTATACAAATATTTGCAATACTTAACAAAACAATTATGTACAAATATGACAAGTAATTAAAAAAAATTCAACAAGTATTAATTGGTAATAAATATATCTTTGCAAGGCCTCGTTTTACAATTCCATGAGCAGTTTTTACAATATCTACTCTAACCTTTTTATCCGCACCAAGCACAACTTCTTGAATTCTGCCTCGACACCATTTGTATGGTGGCAAATTGTCTTCCTTTATTAATACCATTGAATATGGAGTAACATTTTCCTTTTCAAATTGCCATTTATGTCGAAGTTGTGAATGATTTAAATAATCGTTACTCCATTTTTTCCAAACAATTTGCATTAATTTTGTTGTTCTTTGTCAGCGAGATAAGTAATTATCATTTTTTTGAATTAAGTTTGGTTCAGGACGACCAATTAAATGTCCAGGTGTGAGTGTCTCAAAATCATTTGGGTCAGAAGACATGGGTAATAAAAGTCTGCTGTTTAGTATGCCTTCGATTTGAGTAGTAACAGTAAGAAATTCTTCCAAGGTTAATTTAACTGCACCAATTGTTCTTTGTAAATGGTGTTTAAATGATTTTATTCCACTTTCCCAAATTCCCCCGAATGTTGGAGATCTTGGTGGAATGAAATTCCAATTAATATTTTCTGAGGTTAAGTAGTGCGCTGAATTTTCAGAGGGCTTACTCATCAAATTATGTAACCTTTTTAATTCAGAATTAGCACCTACGCAGGTCTTAGCATTATTTGTCAATATAGACTAGCATTTTCCACGCCTTGTAAAAACACGTTAAGTGTTGCAATCAGAGCATTTGAGGTCAGATCAGTGACTACTTCTAAATGAATGGCCGTGGTAGCTAAGCATATAAATATGGCAACATACACTTTTTGAAATATTCCCTTTCGTTGGCCTTTATATCTAATTAGAAATGGCCCACAGAAATCAATTCCGCAATTGTAAAATGGGAGGCTCTTAAAAGATTAAATCTCTCAGATGGAAGATTGCCTAATAATTGTTCGGAAGTTTTTGGGTTATTTTTAAAGCAAACAATGCACTCGTAAACGGTTTTTCTAGCTAGATTTCTTCCTCCAAAGGCTAAAATTCCTGTCTCGCACAATGTAATAATGATTGGGGACCGATATGTATGTTTTTCTTATGGAAATATTCCATTACAATTTTTGTTAATTTATGCTTAGCAGGCAGTAACTTCGGATGTTTTTGATTTAGATTTAAACCTGAATTTTGTAATCGACCACCTACTCGAAGAATGTTATCCTTGTCTAAGAAAGAGCAAAGATTTCTTACCTGACTTTTCTTTAAATGATCACCCTTGCTTAATATTGAAATTTCCTTTACAAATTCCGCTTCTTGGACAAGTTTTACTAGGGTTTTCGATGACTTACATACTTCTGAGTGGGTTAATGGGTCAGTACATGGCTCCTTGGGATTCTTCAAATTATGTAAAAATCTGAAAACGTAACTTAAAATGCGACAAAGTTTAGTAAAATCATTGCTAATATATAAAAAGTCATTAATAAACTTATTGTTCTCATGTACACTTAACACTAAATCACTACAGGATTTCTTGAGTTCAATTTTGAAGTCATCGTTGTCTAAGTAAGGAGTTTTCACTGGATCTGGAATGTCCGAAATCAAGAAAGTGGGACCAGTCCACTATAATGAGTTGGATTGAAGCTCATTAGTTGCTGCTCCTCGTGAAATAATGTCAGCTGGATTATCGTGTGTAGATACGAGCTTCCACTCGTAGTCTTTACATAGAGTAAAAATTTCTGAAACTCTATTTGCCACAAATGTTTTAAGTTTGTCAGGAGGAGTGTTGATCCAAGCCAGTGTAATGGTAGAATCGGTCCACATGTATATGTGGGTGAATTGTAGCTGAAGGATAGGTATTACCCTTGACACAAGTCGTGAGAGAAGTAATGCTGCAAATAATTCCAAACGAGGAATTGTCAATTGCTTTATGGGCGCTACCTTGGATTTGCTGCACAACAGTGAGGTCTGAACAACTCGTTTGGTCACTGGTTGAGCGCAGGTAGATAACAGCACTGAAGGTCCGTTCTGATGCATCGCAGAAGCCATGAGGCTCAATTTTGATGGCATTGGCAACAACAACATATCTTGGTATTTGTAATTTGTTTATCTCGGAAAGTTGTTTCAGGAAGTTGATCCAGTCTTTAGTTTCCTTTGACGGGATTGGATCCGACCAATTTTTAGTTTAAGTGTCCAGAGCCTTTATAAGAAGATTTTAGCTCCAGATATCGCGGGTCCGATGAGGTCTAGTAGGTCGAACTGTCTTACTATTGTATATAGGACGTTCCATCTTGTGAAGCTATCCTGGAAGTCTGTATTTACCTTGAAGGTGAAGTAATCTGATTGAGGTCGCCAGAGCATTCCTAGAGTTTTCACTGTATCGTGCTGCGAATCAAATGCGTATTCCAAATTGGGGTTGTCTTGGAATAGCTGTGGATGATTTGACACCTATTTTTGGAGTTCCATTCCTCCTCGTTTCAATAGTTGAACAAGTTGAAGCTGTAACTGCGTTGTATTTTCAAGTGTCTCTGCACTCAACAGTATATCATCTATATATACGTCGTTTCAAGTTACATCAGCTGTATTGGAAAGGTCTTTACATTCATCTTCCGCTAACGCCCTTAATGTTCTTGTAGCCAGGAACGGTGCACAAGACGTTCCATATGTCACTGTTTTCAGTCTATAAATCTCAATTGGGGCAAAACGACTTGACTTCCATAGAATTCTTTGTAAGTCTCTATCTGAAGGATCGACTAGTATTTGTCTATACATTTTAGCGATGTCTGCACTAAATGCAAATAAATGCTTTCGAAATCGAGTTCCGATTGAAAAAAGATCCTGCTGTATAATACCTCCATTAAACAATATGAACCTAAGTGAGATACTACTGCTTGACTTTGCAGAGGCATCGCTATCTGGACGAAAAACTGATGGTGTGGAATATAATATTCAGTTTGTTTGTGAGAACATTTATAGTCCTCAATTTTCTCCATTTGATGAAGTATCGAATATTCATTCATGAATTCCTTATACAAGTCAGCCATGTCCTTGTGTTCATCTAATCTTTTCCAAAGAAGATTTAATCGCTTCTCTGGATTTTCCTTAGAATATCCTAATTTAGATGGCGCATTATCCTTTATCGGTAATTTTACAATGTACCTTCCAATTTAATCGCTTGTGTGAGTTTGAACAAAATGTTCTTCACAAAATTGTTGTTGTACACTTTTAGTATTTTTTAAACTTTCATTAGTATCGCCTGGAAAAGATTCCAATTCGAAAAATTCCTTTACCGTAATGTCTAGGTTATCCTGTTCTCAAATAAATACAGAAAATGAATTTGGGCAAAAATGAGTTAAACTTCCTGTGACTAAATAACAAAACACTGTATTTTGTAGCATAATGACCCATCATTTCGAAATCTTTCGGACTTTAATAATTCGAAGAATAACTCGCAACCTATTAATAGGTGGACCTTGCTTGAAACACAAAATGTGGGGTCCGCTAATTTAATTTCGATGGGTAATTTAACTTGCGAGATATCCAATTTGTGATTTGGAATGAAATCTGTGATTTTTGGCAACACTAGGCAAGCCAGTGACCTCAAAAAATCACCTCCTTCGTTAGAAATTATCGTAGTAACTTTGTTTTTAATAAAATGTTCACTGCCATTAATTCCGATATAATAGACGTGCTTACACGTTCCCTTTTTAAACACAAAACATTGGTAGCTTCAGTTGTTAAACAATTAACAGAACTCCCGCTATCTAATATAGCTCGAAGCTTTATGGATTGACCAGAAGTGTTCTGCGTCGTAACTATTGCTGTACAAAACAAGCCTGATATTTGTCCTTGAACGGTGCTGATAAGAGACGATTTTGAATTCTGCTGTCTAGACTCTGGGGGACCGAAACCCCAAACCCCGCTTGGAAGTTCAGAGTCCACTTGTTGATTGACTATTTCCACATGCTGGACTTCGCGCTTGCAGTGGATTAGCATGTTAAGCTTTTTGTTACATATCCTACATCAAAAGTAGGAAGTGCAAGGCAAACTGCGCTTTTAAAAAATTTCTACACAGTTGGAATGTTCTTATGGTATCCAGTCTTTGCGGCATAGACATATTTAAAAATTTCAAACACTTGTATAAATTGTGAAGTTCTTTACATAAGATGCAGAGAAGTTTTACAAATGTTTTTATTTGAACTTACAAACAATTTTTTAGGTTTAGTCATAGTATTGTGAAACCACTTTGATGATTTGGAAGGCGAACATTTATTTAAATTTTCTAAAACCATTGACTTATTATCAAGAAATTCTATTAACTCGGTTAAAGAAGGAATTTCTTTGGAATTTAACGATAATTCGTACGTTCTCCTGCTTTCTTTATCAAGTTTTTGCAGGATAATATTAACAAGCATTGCTTCGGTAAGCTCGTTACATTCCCATTTTGAAACATTTAAGGCTCTTAAACTTTTTTTACGGTATCTGTGAGGTTTCTTAAATATTTTGATGATTGGTGTGAAATTGTCTCTAATTTTAATATTGCCTGTATATGTGTATCAACAACTACCCGTTTATTCTCATATCTCTGCTCAAGGGCATGAAATAGTGACTCAAAATCATCTTCGCTCGTTCCAATGTTTTTAGCATCACCGCTCAAAGCTGATTATAACTTCTGGTAGCTGATAATTTATCATTTTCAGAAATGATTTTTGCAAACTGATTTTTAAAATTAGAGAATTATTAGATTTTATCGTAAAAAATCGGTAATGGAATATTCGGTAATTTAGATTATAAATTTAAACTAGCATTATCTTACTTAGTATTTTTATAATAGTTAACTGCTTTAGAATTTAACGTTGATATAATATATTTAAGTCTTACTTCAAGATTTTCCCGTTGGTCTTCCAATTCCGATAACTCGGCTTCCATATCCACGATGTCTTCGCCTTTTTCCAGAGTTGCCTCGTAGTCTGTAAACAGTCGATTTATTTCCTCCTTCGCATCTCGAAGGTTATCCAGTTTTTGTATGATGTGTATCACAGAATCTTCTTTTTCAACAAATTCTTCTTCTAAGAAGGTTTTGGTTTGGGTAGGTTTCTATTTGACGCGACCGCGAGTTCGATTTAAAGACTTTAATTTAGCATCCATGGTGATAGCAAACTGGTGCTCGACACTCACCACTATATATGGTGGTGCTGAATTAAGATTCAAACGACGGACCAAACAAATATTTATGTTTATTTCTAATTTTCTCCGCGTTAATGGGAGAATGGTGTTGGCTGATGAAATCATCGCTTTAAAGAATTGCAATGCGGCCGACGCAGTCGGCGCCTGAATTACAACTAGTTACTACAACAATTTTCCGCAAGGTGGCGGAAAGGAGCATGAAAGTGGTAGAACTGTTCTATAAGACTTAATAGGGACAAAACTGTTGTTGGATCTCGTGCCAGCTCAAGTCTTTTATGGGCCTTAGACTGAAAGAACACAGTTCTCTCTTAAAGGATGTGGTATATTTATTCAATAAATCATGAGTTTTCATGGAGCAAGTGCCGCAGTTTGAAGCTATTTATGGGGGAGGGGCTAAGAGACTTCGTTAATGTTTTGATGTATTTTATTAGATACTTTAAAAAATATAATACGAAATGTCTACAATGCAGACATAGAGGCTTCAACTGCCACCGTCTTTTTCACATCGGAGAGAAAAAAAGAATAGATGTCAGGAAAAGAAAATGAGTACGGCTATTGAACATTAAAATACTCGGAATAATGTTGTCAAGTATAATGAATAGCTGTCTAAATCACCCTGATTAATCTATGCTTTAATGCGTCTTCATATTAAATTTAAAGTTAGTTTCTTATAATTATATGAAATTCTCGTTTCTTTTATAAACTTATATATCACGATACTGGAGTCTGAGCTGGTATGTAATTAATTCAATTTTAATTATAGTTTTAGTAAATTAATTATATATATGATAGATTAGTGAGAGAAAATTTTAGTGATTAATGGGACAAAGTAATAAAATGAAACTTTTTGTATCAGTTATTGATAGCTTCCACAAATTATAATTTTGTCATTAATCAAGTTCGGATACTCTAAAGAAAATTTAAAAAAAAAAAAAAAATGGAAAGGCAGGCACCAACCTTTTAAACCCAAATTTTGTTCCTTGAGAAACACTTGAACAAAAAGCTCAAATAGAGAGAGAAGTACACTGACGGACAAAAGTAAAGTGACAGATATAGTGAATATAGCAATGTACACTGTAAGATCATAATGAACAAGTGCCTTAGTATGTTATAGAAAGCGTTTGTGATAAAAGTTGTTTTGACATGTTCGGAAGGAAAACAAACTACATTACTAAGCTATTAATGCAAGAGTACTTATTGTTGTATAAAATTTTAAAGGAACAGTCGTGACACTTTCGCTTAAATACCGTTAATATAACTTAATTTACTATTTAATTTAATGACATTATTTGACATTGCTATTTCTTAATTTAATGACATTATTATTTTTTAATTTAATGGTATTATTTGAAAATATTATTGTTTAATTTAATGACATTACCTGACATTATTATTTTTAATTTAATGACATAATTTTATATTATTGTTTTTTTAATTTAATGACATTATATAACATTATTATTTTTTAATTTAATGACATTATGTAACATTGTTATTTTTTAATTTAATGACATTATATAACATTATTTTTTAATTTAATGACATTATTTGACATTAACGTTTTTTAATTAAATGATATTAATGATTTGTATTTAATGATAGGAGTATAGTGTTTTAACTGTATTTGCATCCCGATCGTGAATTCGTTTCATTAATATGGAAACCATTTCATATATATATATATATATATATATATATATATCTATATATAGCAATGTGGGCTTGTAGGGCTAAAGAACCCATTAAAGTTAGCTCCCCCAACAAACAGAATAAAATATAAATTCTATGCGTTTGTGTTGGAGGTTATACACCCCTATGGACCACGTGTCTAATTACACCACTAATAATAGAGAAATTCTAATATATAGAACACTCTCATTTTAGAAAATACTATCTTATTCATTATACTATTGTAATGAATATATCATAAACACCATACAATTTTAATGTATGAACACAAACTCACTTTATAATATTCCAACCTGATGACTGTATCCATCTCCACTTAGAGAGAGAGAGAGAGAGAGAGAGAGAGTGAGTGTGTGGGAGAGAGAGAGAGAGAGAAAGAGAGAGTGAGTGTGTGGGAGAGAGAGAAATTTTCTTATTTTATAATGGACTCTTGAATTCTAGTTCCAAATTTCAATGTTGCTTTCTCAGGCAATTCTTGTAATATAGTTATATCTCATTACTACTAAAAAGTTTATATTAAGTGGATCGTGTGTTCAACAATTTTTTCTTCATTCAGATGCGAAATAACTTTTGATATCTTTGTGCTATAGCACTTTAACTTATTAAGTTCTCTTTCATTCATGGATATATTTCGATATGTATTTATTTCAAACATACATCTCTTAAACACGTTGAAATTGTTATAATTTTTGTGTAACTTTTTCAGTCTATCTTGTAGGGGTATCTAATTTATCGGCTAGAAAATTTTCATTGACCTTTCAATGATTTTTCAAGAAAATTTTCATTTTTCAATGATTTTTTAAGAAAATTTTCAATCAAAATGAAGTAACCTTAAAGCGAGTATAAATTCTTTTAAGTTAGAGTTATTTTTTCACATGTTCACATTAAACTAATGTTTCGGAACGAGTGTGATTCTGTAGGGTAATAATTATAGCGGTACGTAGAAAGTTCGTAAGGGGGGGGGGTTATGGAGCTACAAATCACATATTCCTGTTAAATATAAAAAAATCATTGCACTGGAGGTTACAACACCCCCCCCCTGCGTACGCCAATGGTAATAATGTTTTACTTAATTTATTATATGCTTGAACTATATCTTTATTTTGTGAATCTTATTCCATATATATGTTTTTAGAGAAGATTATAATAATACTCTTTTATTTATTCCCCACAGAGAAACACAGCAGAGAATGCTGCTGTTTTCATATTATAGAAAGTCCCTGGAAAACATGGCGGTATAATATATTGTATATAGTCGAATCCGGGTATATGCAACTCACATATATGCGAAAATCGCATATATGCAAAAAATATCGAACCTCTAAATTTTCTACAATATGTTTAATGTTACCCAACCCGCTTAATTGTGAATGTATATATGCAAATAACGCATATTGGCAAGTATTTTTTAATCCAAACAATAGTTTTATTATAGAGTTTAAACCTGATATCTGCATACAAATTTCATGAACAAGTTTTCATCCGTGGTAACTGTGTAGCTGGCAACCCTTAGTCTTAAGAATTGGCTTTTCTCATCGGAAATAGCTGTCAACCCTTGTCGAAGTGTCACGTACCAGCTTATTTATGGCTTTGTTTACGGTTCCCCCGCTTTCTAATAATAATAATAAATAGACTTCATGTATCACATTAGACAGACAATGCATACAATCTGTAAAGACATGTTTATATATTACATTAGGTAAGTTTCATGTACAATAAATCGCACATACGACGTACACGCCTGTTTTCGGAATCACTATCTTTGTTTTTGTATTTGGCGCAGTGAATTATGGGTCTCGTGTTCTATTGGTCTACAAAATTCTTAGTCTATTTGTAAGTTTTTTTTTTCTTTCTTCTTTTGCATTTACAGTTTATATTTATTGTGAACATGGCAGATGAAAAGAAACGACGTATCTGCTTAAATGCTGACAAAAAATTGGCTATTTTTAATTCTTTGAGATCAAATAGTAAAACAAAGATAGAAATAAAATTTTTTTTTTTGTAATTTGTCCACTATTTTCCACAGATACTGTTCATGTGTTTATATGAGTACTATATTACTTCTTGTCACTTTTATTAATAGAGTAATATCATACTCTGCATTTTAAACAATAATAGCAACATAATCTGCATTATAAATATTGAAATAAGAAATGTAAGCATTATTTATAAAAATAAGAATATTCAATTAAAATTCAATGAAAATTAAATATATTCCAATAAAAATTTAATGAAAACTTAATATTTATTTTTTGAACGCTATAGTTAAGAGAATACTGCTTTTATGTAAAACCTGCTTACATGCATAGGATTTTATTGTCACGTCCATTTGCATGTACGCAGTTTCTTTCGTAATTAAATTATAATATACGTATCAACGTTCAATTATCTGATTTACCTCACAGAACATAATACTTCGTGTTTTTATGGCCCCAAGGGCGGTTTAGCTTATCGTGTATCGGAACCTACAGTTTTCTGTGGGATACGAACCTCTTGCGGCCTAGGGAACCGAACTATGGATTACAGTGAACAATTCGTCAGTAAACGATTTTTTTCTACGCCTTTGGGAGTCAAACCCGGCATCCAAAGAAGAAACATTACCATGGTGCTAACGCAGGGCTTAAATATTTATAATTTACATTAATATTTATATTCTACTTGTATTAGTATATATGCTTTATTTTAAATTAGAGAGAGAGAGAGAGTAAGGAGAGTATCCATTGTTTATTATATGCACTAAAACCCCGATTTAACGTCACTCAAGGGACCCAAAAGAAATGACGTTCCATGCGGAAGAACGTTAAATCTAGGCAGGACAAAAACAAAAACACCGGCCATGAAATGAAGAGTAATTTAGGTTACATACCTTTCATTTCTTCCCCTACAATGATTTAGGCATCAGTTTTTTAAATTATTTTTTAAACAAACCGGTTATTTTACATTGCGTTTTGTTTTCATCAGCTACTTCATAAATAGCATTCTGAACACACTTGGGTTTTGTAAATTTTTCTGTTTGCCTTCACTATTCGAAAGGGACGCTTTCATTTTTTTCTAAGCTTGGGTGGCTTCTCTCTCAGAAGTGCCATGTCCTTCTTCATCATCGGGACCATCGTCCAAAGTAGCAGATTCTGAGTCTATCAAATAATTTAGAGTCGGAATCTCAGATGTCACGATGTTTAAATTGCAAGACAGATACTCCACGTAGTCATCTGATGTGGGGAAGAAATCTTTCCTTTCATTAGATCCTTCATTTTCTCTCTCCTCTCATTTAAGATCATCACCTCTGAACACCGGAAAACCAACTTTTACAAAAGAACTGGAAACAAATTTCCTTTTGACTCTCTCTCTCCCATGCTGAAGAAATCATAGGAAGGGCTTATAACAAACTCATCGACTTCTTCCTGCCTTCAGATTCTATATTCACAACAGCGTTTCTCAAAATTTGGTTTCAATCGCTCACTTTAACCGATAGTATGATCACCAGATCACAAGATTGGACTTTGCTTGTGCAATTGACGGGGAGATATCTCATTCGCACCTTTTGTAATTTCTAATTTACAACATAGGCATACAATATGGGCTGTGTATTGATCAAGAAACAAAAGAATCTTACGTTTCCGTGAGCGCATTTTTCTGTCCAATTTGCAAAGAATATTTTCAACAATTTAACATTTTTTTAAAGTTTAGTTTAAGGTTTTCTTTTTTTTTCACAACCACACTGACATATTTTAGGAAAATCGCATTTAATTCCCCCCCGGAGAAAAACGTTAAATGCAGTGAATGTTTCAAAGTGACAATGTTAAATCGGGGATATTTTAACAACACAAGTGTAAAAAATAATTTGGGACCAATGAAAAATAATAAAAATAAAAAATTATATGCGGGAAAATGTTAAATTTGGAAGAGGTGAAATGGGGGTTTCATTGTATTTACAATATTAGTGCATAAAGATTAATTGCCATTTGATTAGTTATTGTCTTATTATTAAAATTTTTTTCTTAAAATCAATCCATGATGAAGCCTAATGATATCTTATCCTCCACATTCATTTTGAAGAAAGCTAGGGTGAATTATTTCAGAATTCCTTTGCAATTAATTGACTCGAAAGAAGTCAACAAATGTTCCTTTCTTTATTCTCTTTCCTGCATTGAAAAAAACGAGGTTGTCCGAACAGCCATTTTGCAAAGATACGCGCTATAGAACAGACACAGAAAGACTAACATATATTTCCTTAGCGTGACCGCTATTGCTGGAGTCTTTGATTCCTTTGGTGTCCTTCGGATAGCAACGGAGTCTGGGAACCCAGAGCTATTGGCATATTCCGCATGTCCAATCAATTTCTGGTTGAAATTCTATTTCCCGCAACTGGTGGGCGTTCCCAGTAAGCGCATTTTCCGAGTTCTTCCGTTTTTTTTCCCAATAGACGCGAGATAAGAAAGATCTTTCGGACGTAGGATTATCAAAATAAAGTGCCCTCGGGTCACCATTTATCATTCTATTTTCTGTTAATGACTGAAATTGCTTAGGACACAAGTTGGTGTTAATTTACACTGGCAAACAAGATCGATTCAGCCTTTGTCGGGAATGGTACTGCTAGGAAATTTGCTTTCTTATTACCTTGAAAGTTATTGGTGAAGTTAGGAGAGAGAGAGAGAGAGAGAAGGAAACTACTCTCGTTAGAAACAACTATTGTAATTATTTGTTCACATGGTTTCGTCTGCGAAGTTTTAGGTGTTGAAATTGACAAAAAAAATCATTTTGTATATTTTGTGTAAAATCGCAAATAATTTTCCAATGGTGTTTATCATTACAATAATTTTTGAAAACTTATAAAAAAATGTAGATAATCGTTATGTTATTTAGGAGCGTGTGCACTTCTATAAAATGAGAAATATCTTTCTGAAAAGTGTGCCTGTTATTGTTCTGAGAGGTTAAAACGTTGGCATTTATAAGACGATTGCAATAACAAATTAATGAAATGCATAAAAGTTTATAGTTATGCTAAATATTCAGGAATGCAAAATGGCACGGATAATTAGAAAATGAAAACAATCGATATTTTTTAAATAAGTCCATTTTTTTACTAGGTGAAAAAATTTGTTTTAAAATCGAATCTTCCTACAACAATATACTAATACATTGCTGTTGTTGCAAATCGCAACACGAAGGAACACATATGAACGAATCTCATTGTTATAACAATAGTAAGAGATTCGTTTACGAGATGGCTTTTGACACAACGTTGAAATGGTTATATGTACCTTTCTGATACCCAAGATAAATAAAACCCTTTTCAAAATTTTTGTTTACGCTTTTAGACGTAATGGGGATACTAAAACAATGTTTTAAATGTTATTATTATTTTTTTGTTATTATTTAACCCATAATTCCATGTAGAATATTCTCCACATTGGGAAATGACTTTTCATTCTAGTAACAGCTGAATGGATGTCCCTCTTTAAGCGGGACATCAAGATAATTAACGATAAAGAAGGCACAAATGTCGATATTTCGTAAACTTACTACAAACAGCGATAATTGAGCTCAGATTATACAGAAATGTATCCTTTTTACAAAAATGTAATCCTTTTTAGCCTTGATACATAAGAATAGATAAAAAATGACGTATTTCCAGAATAAACATGTATTTCAAGAGTTTTAATTGTTTTAAACATTTTATTATTTTTCATAAAAAAATCTTTAAAGAAAGCGCTAAGCTTCCTTGTTATTCTTGTCTGAGTAAGGAAAAGAAACTTGTAAATATACAGGATTAATTATATCCTAAGCCTCAATGTTGGATCCATAATTATTATTCTAAGGCATCAAAAAGATTGCCAGCTGCATTAATCCTTATCCTTATCAGAGAGATGAAAGGACTTAGTTCAATTGTGCTCGACTTGTATTTGTCGCATTGCAGCTGTTGACTTTCAGAATAGTAGACGAGTCAGATGAAATACAACAAGCAATTACGTAATGTAAAATTCTACATCATGATCCATCAGTGTTCTATCGTGTTAGTGACCGAACACTGATATGACCCAACGTATGAGCCGTTGTGTTCTTACCTGCTCAGCAAAGCACAATGGGTCATACTTTGGGACCCCTGTTCGAATCCGTACCAGAATGATATCTCATTTTCTCTTATATATATATATATATAAAGTTTTAATTTTTGAGCTTAAAGTGGCAAAAATTGGTGACAAAAGCCGATATCTATAACATTCATCACGAAAATTATAAAATACTTGATCTAGTGGCTTTGTGCATTGACAGTTTGGCATTTATGGTAGGCCTGTGGAGAATAATAATATCTTGTTAATCTTGCGAAAGTATTTGTTTTAAGGCGTAGGATACTTGTTTCAAGCAAGAAAAAATTTCATTGATTTGTTGCTGGCTCGCTGATTCATTGCTGGTTTGTTGATTTATTGCTGGTTCGTCTTTCATTACTACGTCAATATTATACTTGTATGACGACACCTATGCGATGTGAGCTTGCGTCTTTGTGTGCTGTGCATGGTTGATTCTTGATTACCCCTTTACTCTCCTTCCCCAACTGCCTCGGCGGTTGATTACGCATTCTGAGCTTCCTGTCTGGGATTACAGGCCCGTCTCCAGCGGCTACACTTCCCAACTCCACCCTGCCCAAGTCATAGTCAGTGTTATACTATGTGTCGCTATAGGATCTGTTAATACTATATCATGTAGACGCTTATTTTCCCTTCTGGTTATGAGATTTCTCTACCCAAACCCTCAATACAATATGTAGAAACAAATTTTTTGCATTGATTTGTATCATGCATAATTGTTCTAGCCCTTTACCCAATGCTTGAAGTAATATACTTCTCTATAAAAGAAACTGCTTAGTCTGACTCCAACGACTCTTTCTATTTTAAATTTTGTCAGCTGCCACTAACTTTACCTTGTTTTGCGACACGGCATATTTACATACCAGCAATACCGTATCTGTCATCCAATTCCCTTCATCACTTTCTGAAAGCGTACTCGTCGTAATTCTTTTTATACCCATTGATTAGCGTTTCCTCTGCTGTCGCACAGTCATCATGCTTGCATAGGTGCTAAAATTGTACTTGTTTGTATCTCTCACCGTGATCCATCAATTCGGAATTCTGATGATGAATGAATGAAATTAAAATTTCCAGCCAATCCGGCATTTTCTCCATGATGGCGAAACTTCATCACACAGTAGTCTACATTCTGATTGCGAAAACTACTCTAATGAAAGTATATATTATTTTAATTAACGATCAAACTAAAAACTGGACATTGGATAGCAGCAATTACAGTGAATAAAAGGGATGTGCAAATCAACGAAAAGTAGACTAATAACTGTAATTGCGTCTGTTTTCCGCCTCCAGCTTTTGGGAATTAATGATATTCAATGTATCTTAAAACGTAAGTGCGATGATGCAGATAATTTGATGTTTTTTATTTTCTGACCGTTCTAATGACAATCAATATCATTTACAATGCGTGGACAATTTAAATAATCTCTATACGCCTCTATTCGTTCGCTTCATTCATTAAGAAAGAGCGAAGTGAACGATTTTGGAGAAATGACTCTTCTGCATTTTCAAGAGCCTCGAGATAATGTAAACATGCAATTTAAATACAAAAACGAACACGATTAATGTCATTAATATTATAAAATTATTATAAATTATAATTTATGATAATTAATATTATAAAATTATTATAAATTATAATTTATGATAATTAATATTATAAAATTATTATAAATTATAATTTATGATAATTAATATTATAAAATTATTATAAATTATAATTTATGATAATTAATATTATAAAATTATTATAAATTTCTATAATTTATGATAATAATATAAAATTATTATAAATTATACTTTATGATAATTAATATTATAAAATTCATTATAAATTATACCTATGATAATTAATATTATAAAATTATTATAAAATTATACTCCTATGATAATTAATAAATACTATATAAATTAATAAATTTATAAATATAAATTAATATAAATTTATAATAAATAATTAATAAATTAATAAATTTATAAAAATTAAATAAATTAATACAAATTTATAAAAAATTAATAAATTAATACAAATTTATAAAAATAATTAATAAATTTAATACAAATTTATAAAATAATTAATAAATTAATATAAATTTGTAACAAATAATTAATAAATTACAAATTTTATTATAAATTATTATTATAAAAAAAAACCTTCATTGTGACCATAAGAGACAGACTACAAGTTCAGACAACGATGGAGTAGGGTTTGGTTTTTATGCTTAAGGTAAAAACTTGATTTTTCGCATTTTAGTCAGTGCCGGATTTATAAATGGGCAAGTTGGGCACTTGCCCAGGGCGCAAGGTTTCTAGAGATGTAAAGGGTAACGGATTGTTTTTTAATTGCAATTTATTTACCGTAGAATTCTGTCGATCAGCTCTCCCCGAGAAGGCGCCCTCTACCTTTTTTTCTAAATCTGAAATTCTGAAAAATTGTGTGAAACAACCCCGCCCCCAAGGCCAGATCCAGTCATGGGGTGGGCGCCTCCTTCAGAGAATAATAAAATTACATTAGAAATAATTATTTTCAAGTAAAAAAAAATATATAAGTAAAATTTTAAATTTTCTTAATACCCTCCCTGGAAGTTTGTTCTGTAACCGTTCATGTCCCCCCCCCCTGATTAGTCTAGGAGGCTATATTTTTCTAGGGGTGGCTCATTTTCTAGAGCTGAACCGTATACCTCAATGCTCAGACGAAATTTTCTAGTGGGGTTAGATACGCCAGTGGAGGGGGGGGGGGCAAAACTCGCTGTGCCCAGGGAGCCTCATACCGTAAACCTGACCCTGATTTTCATTTAGAGTAATCTAGGTAAGATGCAAATACATCATGGTCCAGAGGCCATAGTCAGTCGTCAGTCCTCTTCTATGTCCCAGATGGTCCATGATGTAGCCGTAGGACGAAAAATTTAAATGTACTTAATTTGTTCGGCCATTCGGTCCGATGACATATTGTACCATTTACGTTTTTCTTTAACTTGATGCTCGGGGCTATCAATACATCAAGTGGAAGATTGATCGAATGGGTTATGACCGCGGGATTGCGTTACCTTCTTTTTAAACCAAATCTGGTTGCGTTGACAATTTTTTCCTTTAGTTGAATGATTGGCGCCAAAAAAGCCATTTTTTCTATGTCCACCCTATGTAATAATCATTTACCGATTTGTCTCCAACAGCGACATATTAATTATATATACTTAACTAAGTTTCAATGTAAAACAAAAGGGAAAGTTTCAGATTTTATTTTATGCCAGCATTGGAAAGTTCTCTGCGCAAATAGTTTCTCTGAAAAGTGATTGAAAATAATTATATAATGTAAGATTTCATTCATAAAAAAATGTGAATTAATATTAGTGGAGACGGATAATCCCCGGAAGACATGCATTCACGCATAAATTAATGAGTATGTAATTAAGGGAAATTAATGATAAAAGTATAGTTAGGTTTGTTTGGTTACTGCGTAGTGGTAAGTTTGACCACCCCATGAAAAATACGAGTTTTACCCTAAAAGGTGTAACCACAGCTCGATTGTATTTTTTCCCCTACAAATCCGTATGATTTGATTATCTAGGAGAAATATCATCGCAGAATTTTCAAATTTATCTGGGGGGGGAGGTTGGGCCCCCCCTGGCCTATATAACTCTACGCCTATGAGGAGAAAGTGTGGTTCAGTTTCTTCGGAAGACTCTAAATCTTGGCACAAGATTATCTTAGTTATCCATGCCTAATAGAACACAAATAGATAAAATATATTTAGGCTTGAGTTTAATTGATTAATATGTACAGGGTGTTCATAAAAGAAATATACAACTGCAAATTTTATTGGTATCGAAATTACAACAGATAGAAACCTAATTCTTTTTTAATTACATGGCTGATAATCAACGTTTTTTTTCTGCATAATGAGAATGCATTCACATGCGTTCTTTTGTTCTCTACTTTAGTGTGTAAACGAAAGTATAGTTCCATTCGCGATCTCTAGAAAACGTCAGATTTCACACTAAGGAAGGCTTTATTAATGCACTTTTCAAGCATTTCAAGAGAAATTACGTTTATTTTGTAAATAAAGAGGATGTTTCTCTTGTACGTTTCTGAAATTTCGTTGGACTTGCTCTAGTGATTTCGTCTCCATAAACCATATTGCACAGGCAACCTTCTCCTGTGTCGATGCAATCCCTGTTGTTATCGGTGGCTGTTACATTCTATGAAAATACGTGCACTGTTTGTCAAGTGGAGATATTTTAATTATGCAGGAAAAAACACATGCTGTTAGCCACGTCAATATGAAATAATTAAGTTTTTAGCTATTGTAGTTTCAAATAAAATTTGAGGTTGTATACTTATTTTACGAACTCCCTGTATATATATATAACTTTTGATGAGTTTTTTGCTAAACTCATCATCTTATAAAAATCCCATTGATAGAAAATTCACCCAGTTGGTATAATAGAGTTTATTTTACCATATTTTGAAGTTTAGATTTCCATAACTACACGTGTATGATTACGAAGTTTAAGCTTTACGATTTTGATATATATTGTGAGCTTTCGTAGGGATAGCCCAACTGTCAAATTAGCCAAATAATGGCAGACACTCAAAGCCTCCGGAACATACTTTTGTGATTTTCATGGGGATAAAATTAAGCAATATTTTTTTGGACCCCCCCCCGCTTTTACGCTTAAACTGAAACCGTATTTATGAAGATTCAGGATGCTTAGTAAAGTCTTATAAGAAATTTAAACGTAAGTGCTTAAATATTACATACTCAAGCAACGCATATTGACGGTAATATGCACTAAATTAAAAACGTAAAGATTACAAGTCGTTGATTACTTACGATAATTTATTTAATAGTTAAAAACTCAATGCGTTCCGAGCCAGGAAAGTGCTGGATTTCATAGATGCTTAGCAGAATCTAAGGAATTGTATCATTTTAAACTGGGTCTTTCTGAACAGTCAGTCATTTTAGTTATTATTTACTGACGTTCCGTTTTGAATTATGAGGACAATCTTCTGGAGAAAAACGGTCCACATTTACCCTTGTATCGAAAAAAGTGGGGATAAGGTTTGCAATGAAATAAAAAAGGACACACACATTTAGTTCTAAGATCTACCGACAGGGAAAAAATGAGGCTCTATAGTACAGAAAATACGCAGAAAAAGGCCGCGCCCCCCCCCCCCAAAAAAAAGATGAATCTAAAATGAAATTTTAAATTTTAATTTTCGAAATTAATCGTTGAGAAAAACAGACAGAAACTTAAATGAATTACCACAGAAAGTGATTTCACAACTTTTAACCTATTTACATGTCTAATCACAATCTCCGAAGATGTTTGGTTTCGGTATGATTTCAGTTGTTTTGGGGCAAAATTTGCATTCATTTCAAGGGCGTGTCAAGAGCATAACGCAATTCTTCTGTAGAAATATCCCACGCCTGCTGTTATGTTGTTCTTCAAGAGAGCCAGATTAGGGGACACTTCCTAGATAGACATTTGCTTTTAGATAACCCCCACAGTCACAAAGCACGCCATTAGTAATATGGGGCTATGCATTAGAGAAACAGCCACCGTGGTTGTTTCCCTAAGGCAATGTTTATTTTTTTCTTAAGTGAAATGATAATATAAAATCTGTTGTATTGTTCGTGGGACATAAACCGGATCCGGATTTTGCATGAGTATTGCCTCATCCATCTTTTCTGCAGTAGCGGAATTACAAAACAGCGTAGCATAGGGACGATATATAAAATATTTCTATAAGATTTTATTGCCACTGAACGAAAGAGTTGGCGAGAAACACTGTGCAAAGTATATTAATAAGAAAAATACAATCAGTCAAAGTTATATATTCTAAAAAAGTTTACAGTTGTTTCGAAGGATTTATTTTTCTTCTTTGGAACGAATACCTGCTTGCAGTCTGAGCGTAAAGCTAGAACTGAAAAAATAAAAAGGAAAAAGAAATATACTGATAGATAGGTGTCGCCCTGTATTGGTGGAGAACGAAAGAGAGAGGTGATTTAAAATAATAAAGGTTAAAATTGAAGGACAAAATTGAAAAAGGTTAGAGAAGTGGGAATAAAATAAGAGGAATAAAATATGACATGTAGAAGAAGGAACTAAAAGAAAAAACACTATTCACTAGATAAAAAACAGAATTAAAACTGAAAAATGAAAAAAAAAAACAGATGGATAAAAAAGAAAAAGTTGTAAAATAAGACAGAAAAAGTAAAACAAAAATGAAGGTGGTTAAAGAAAAATGGAAAATAGAGAGAAAGGAAAGGACTAGAAAAATTTATGTAAGGAGGGAGTTATTAAGGAGAAACAAAATATTTATTTTGGCAAGGTGGAAAATATATGCTGTCATTAGAATCATTGACTGATAAATGGCCACTTAGAAAAACATCGAAAGCTTCTAGAAAGTTAAGATTTGAGGAAGAAGAACAATTAGAGATAATATTGGCATTAGAGAATAGAAACTTATGATCAAAATTCCAAGCATGTTTGACACTTGTTCATCAATATTTCTATTTCTTTATTATTTTTTCAGTTCTAGCTTTTCGCTTAGACTGTAAGCACGTATTCGTTCTGAAGATGAAGGACAGATCATTCGAAACAATTGTAAACTGTTTTTCGAATATATAATTGTGATTGATAGTGTCTCTCTTATGAATATTATCACCATTTTCAGGGGTGACACAATTATGAAATGGTCAACACACAAAGTCAACGGGACATGTCTTTTGTAAATGTTCGTGGGGAATTTTTATAGGTAGCAATTTTACGATAACAACTCTTGAGTTTAAACTATTTCAACGTATAAGGGAAAAAGAGACATCGCTTGGCTCAGAGGGGAACTAAAGTCTCTGCCTTTGATCCTGAGTGTTTAACCGCTAGGTCACCAAGGCATTGGAACAATGCTCTCTTTTCCTCATATATATATAAGGTAACTTTTGAGCTTCTATAATAAATTTCCCTTCCTAATATAATTTCCATTCTCTGCTTTGGAAGAGAGTCTTTCAACAAGCCCTGCTTTCCTTCTCGCTTTTAGATCAATACTATAATAGAAGTAGAATTCTTTTATATCAATAAATTGTAGACAATTCAACTGTACATGTATCCATATACCCACGCTGAATATATAGGATAGTCCGAATATATAGTTAGAACGCGGTCGATAGCTTTTGAACCAAGACAGATTTTGAAACGAAAGTTAGGTATTGTTATAGTAAAGTTACTATATACAATCAGATGTGACGAACAGCAGCTCCCCTGGTGGCGAATTGAGGAAGTTAAAAATTTTATTTCTAAAAACAATGAAGCTAGGGAAATATTTTCTATTAGGAAATTGTAGGGCATTCTTCAGTTAGTAGGAAAAGATATACAGCTTACATGAAATATATACACGTACCGCCAAAATTGATGTATTCTGGAAGTTTCAATGTGTCACTTTCAGTTAGTGCTTTCTGGTGTTTAAAAATTTGAGTTGAAGTTCTTATAGAAGGCAGACCATGATGTCTTTTCTCTAAAAACTTCAACTCAACCTTTAAAGCGCTAGAAAGTATTACTTGACAGCTATGCATTGAAACTTCCTAAGCACCTCACTTTGTGGTAGTACGTGTAAATATTGCATGTGAGCCGCATATCTTTTCCTGCTAACTGAGGGTTGCTTTACAACTTTTTAATTGAAAATAATTCCCTACCTTCATTATTTTTGGAAATAATTTTTTTTAACTTCCTCAGTTCGCCACCAGGGATGCTGATGTTTCATTTCATCTGATAATGCATAGTCATTTTACTATATCAATACCTAACTTCTGTTGCAGTATCTATCTTGGTTCAAAAATTATCAGCCGCATTAAGACTTTCCTAGGAACCTTGTATAACAAGTTAAGTAAACTCTCATTGAAGTAAAACTTCTCATAAAGACCACCCCGTTCTTATGGTCAGATAAACATTTCCTGACAGAAATTCCCTCGCAATGATGTCCTTTCTTTCACGGTTAACATTTTCTACCCTGCGAGTGTCTGGTAATGAGAGGTTTAACATTATTATTATCAAGATCATATACTTCTCACACGTTACTTATAGATACAGAGCTACTTAGTGATTTTATTGAAGATTCTACACCTGTGTGTCATTTTCAGGAGGAGAAGCTGTATGCGTGTTATTTTGTTTCTAATGTCTGTGACTGTAGAAATATACGTTTTGCCTGTTCTTCTTTTACAATAGAAATGCATTGCGCTGTGTAGGTCTACTGGTTACTAGCTTTCTTCATACAACGGCATGTTATCATGCACGCAATCACTAGCTTTTCATGGTTATGATGATATTTATCTCTATAATTGTGTGGTTTTATCCACTATATTTCCTGGTTAAGATTCCTCGCATTTAACTGGGGTGGTCTTAGCCTTTTCTCCACATCCTAACTCGTTGACAGCCAGATATTAATCTATATTTTTATCTTTGTTATGTCTTTCTATCCTTTCTTTTACATTCTTTCTTGTTTTCTGAGTGCAGAAGGGTTAGAGCTTCCCAAGATAATTTTTGCCAAGCTCCCCCTTCACCTCACCTGTAGCTTCCAAACTGAGATAAATAACAAGGTTTAGGTATTTTCCAGGGGAGTGTCGGCAGAGATACCGATCAATATATATTATAGTTTTATCGTTAACGATATTCAGAAAAAATGGTATATGTACAAGCTTTGTCTTGAGCTAAGGACAAATTGAAAGATTATAGGCCGGCCCTACCCGTAAATAGTTGCTTGAAGTCTGGTGCCCCGAGCATTTTGGTTGACATCATGGACATTATAATAACGACGGTGCGCCATGGCTAATTATAAACAAGATTATTATAACTAAGAGCCCACTAACCTAACTAACTAAACGGCCGAAAACTGAAACTACTTTTTCATTATTATTGTGAAGGTTTTGCTAGGCAAGTCATCGGTATAATTAGAATTGTTCTTCGTTTCTTTGCTCTGCAAGAACTTTATGCTCTCAATTCCAAGTTCTTGTTATGCGCATAAGTTAAGTGTCTGGTATAGCAATTATAAATTCTCTGGCGTATGTGCGCGTGTGGATTTGTCTGATGGATATTGTGGTCACGGCTTTGATTTACATATGTTGATAGGTAAACGTGATTTCTTAATTTATAAATTCTTGCCCTTCGTCTGTTGTTTTTAAGACGTAAAGTAGCTTGTTTTATGAAAATTGAATTTAAGCTAGTGATACTTTTGAACATAGGTGTAATCTGGTCGCGGCAAGGGGGCATTTGCCTCCATTTTTTTTGGACAAGAGACAAAATCATACTTTTTCCCATACAATTTGGGTCTTTAGTTTTTTACCCCCCGTTTATGCTATATTTAAACCCTCCCCCAAGTTACGCATAGGCGTTTGAACACTAGATTATTATGCTTAGTTGCTTTTGAACTAAATTTAAACTGATTGCAATTAAGTCAATCTCTTTAGTTTGGAGCGAATTAAGTTCAAGCATAAATCGCCGTCCTTAAAAGCTATCAAGCTATTTTTAAAACATTTATCTTAGTATTCTGTTCATATCATTTTCATGAGTGTTTTGGTTCTTTTTATTCTAGCATTTCCAATTTATTTAATTCACTATTTTATTATTTTTATGGAGATCTATCTCATACGAGTAATTCTAGGGAGGGGCTGAGAAAAATTATTACCTTCTTCTTAAGGCTGTAAAACAGTTTAGTGAATGTACAAGATACTAAAATGCTGCAAAAATAATTGATACTGCTTGACAATTAGTAATGAGATAAAAATACCTTATTTTATAATGTGACTGTAAAACTTTTGAAAGTAAATGCATAGCAGAATCGGGGAAATCAAATTTTTGAACGGCTAGGGGGACTTGAACCCCTTGCCCCATATGGGTGCCTATACCCCACTGATTTATTTTGAATCTTTGTAATTTTGGTGTTGAAATAACCATAAGTCTGATCTGAGTGAGAAGGACAAAACACATTGACTGAAAGACTGTATTTTAGTATAGAATATTGTCTCTTTCAATTGCAATTATTTCTTTCAGATGCGTAACTTAATAACAATAATAATAATAATCACTGCTTTATTTATTCTTCATTTGTAAAGTCATAATAACAATATACTGTGTAACTACAGCGATAATACAGACAATATATACTAAAAGTACATCATATTAGACTCTACAATTAAAGGTCTCAAGCAAATATCAGCAAGTATATAACATACATGGGACCTTAAGATTACAATCCGATTCCAAAGATGACACACAATTAATTGTGAATGACTCATCCTTTCCTTATGTTTTTTCCATTTTTTTTAGTTTCCATTACCCTGTATCAAATATTTTCTTAGACTTTTTTAAATGTTTATTTACTTTTCAATTTTTTGAATTCCTCTTGTAGTCCATTCCAAAGTTTTGCACCTTTATAATTTACATTATTCCTTCCTACTTCGGTCCTTATTTTTGAGAGTAATAGATCATCGTATTTACGACATGTATTTATATCTTTTTCATTTAAATTTACTCTTATAAGTTCAGTGTGATTGCCTTCTCTTATTCTTTCATATATTTTTACCACGACACTGTATTCGTGTAAATGTTCTATTGGTAATATGTTGTACTTGAAAAATAAATTTTTTCCAGTTTAGTCTTTTATCACTGTAAATTCAACGTTTTTTTCTGAATATTTTTCAACACATTTTCATTTGCAGAGCCTAAATTCCCCCATAAAAAAATTCAAATATGTCAGATGACTGTAGATCAATGAATAATACAGTTCTACGCTGGTTTTTTCCCTTATTGTTGTATTAATTCTTCTTAGAATTCCTAAGCTTTTACTTATTTTGTTTGCTGTTTTATCTATATGGTCATTCCAGTTCGATTTATTAGTTAATTGAATTCCTAAGAATTCAATTTTATCAACAATTTCAATTTTTTTATTATTATCTGTAATTCAAATATTCTTTATATCTTTATGTACATTTTATTCTTACTTGAAAATGGCATTACTTTGGTTTTTTCTACGTTTAGCTTCATCTGATTAACATTAAACCATTTTTCGTATTTTTAAATTTCTCTTATACTCACTTCCATCAGTTTCATTTAGTCACTATCAGTTAAAATCACGCTTGTGTCATCTGCGAACAAGATAATGTGTCCGATATCTGATACATTGAATATGTCGTTAATATATAACGAATATAGCAGGCCCCACGTTGGATCCCTGGGGTACTCCATAATTATTTGTCAGTAGCTCTGATATTATTCACTTGACACAAACTAATTGTTTTCTATCCCTTATATAACTACTTAAGAAATTATTGATTTTTTCCCCCTAATCCATAAGTTTTCAATTTTTCTGTTAATATCGTTATATTTATTACATCAAATGCCTTGCTTAAATCATAAAATATGCCAATTGCATATTCCTTATTTTCAATTGCTTCTTGTACTTTGTCAATTGTTCTAAGCAGTGATCCCTCCGTTGATTTTCCTTTTCTGCAACCAAATAGATTTTTATTCATTGTGTTTTTTTCCATAAATTCAATTATTCTTTTATACAGTAGCTTTTCAAATAATTTAGCAAATATTCAAATTATTGCTATCGGTCTATAGTTAACTATACTATCCATCTTTCCCTTTTTATAAATAGGAACTATTTTAGATCTTTTCATTTCAGTTGGAATTTCCTCAGTATCTATTATTTCATCAAATATGACCAACAAAGGTTCAACCAGTAGGTCTACACATTCTCTAACTATTTTTGCATGTATTTTATCATGTCACACACCTTTTTTACATCGAGTCTGTTTATTTCATCTAATAGTTCTGAGTAGCCAATATGATCTACACACATTATTTTTTCATAATTTTGTCGTGCATATTCCTTATAGTCATCGTTCAATTCATTACCTCTATCTATTATTTTTTCTGCTATTTCAACAAAAAAATTGTTAAAGCAGTTAGCGATTTCCCCATTATCTGATTTTTTTTTATTGTCCCTTCCGATTAAATATTTAATTTCTTTCTTACTCTTTTTAGTTCCTTTTCCCAGGAATTTATTTAAAAATTTCCATTTATTATCAGTATCAGTGTTAGACAAATTTTCATTCATAAATCTTTTTTTTTTTTTGGAACCCAATTAATTTAGTTATTCTGGTCCTTAATTTCTTAAATCTTTCCAAGCAGACCAGTTTTTTGGTTCTTATAAATCTTTTAAATACGCCGTTCCTTTTCTTTATGTCATTTTTATTCTTTTGTTGACCCAACCCTTTTCATTTATTTTACCCTTTATATATTTACACTTTGAAATTTTTTTCATATAAATCCTTTATCCTTTTTAAGAATAAATTATATTTATCGACATTGTCCCATTCGAGTCCCCATTCAAGCAGGAAGAAGCAATTATGCTTCACCTTGAGCATGACCTTTTCCATTATCGTACGATTGATGAGTAGATTTACCAGCTTTTTTCATATTATTAACTTTCATCAATTTCTGTTTCCCACAGCAGGTATATGAATAGGGTAGAGCATCGATCATATCGTTGAATTGAGAAACTCACTGGTTCGAATAATCGAACGCCCGATAAATTAATCGATGAAAATTTTACAAGTCATCGATACTGTTTTTGAAACAATGAAAACGATCGTTTTTCTTCTCCTAAGGAAAGCTCGGTCAGACTACGTTCTGTTGCATGCAATTTCTAATTTAAGCCACCTATCTGTAGTTTGATTCTTTTTTCGAGGCTGTTCTAAATGCAACCTAAATTTTTCGAATACTTGTTTCGGAATTCCAATTTCTCTGCGAATTTAGAAGTTCTTCCATTAAGTCAATGTTAAGTTGAATACTTTATAGCGTAATTTAATGAAATGGACTTCCGTAACTTCAATGGCAATTGCGTTTAGCTTTCTTCTGTTTCATTTCATTACTTTTCCCGCAGTGCATCACTCTTCTATTTGCATTTTAGAACGTACTTAGCGAGTTTAATTATCTAGATGAATAGGTACACGTGTAATTGCTGATGAGTTTCACCATTCAGTTTACCTTTGATGGATGTTCCTTTTACGTCGCACCAAGAATTATTAAAGTTCAAGGGGTTGTCGAAATATAATTGCTTTTCAAGTTTAATTTATTAGATAATTATGCGACTTATTGACGGGCATTTTATTACCACAATGATGCAATTTTTTAAAATCTACTACAAGAACATCCTCTTTACTTTTTACTTATATGATAAATATTTTATGATAGTACATTTTTTATCTTTTTAAATATATTTTTGTTTTCAGTTTTTTGGTCATTTTCATATTTGAAGATTTATTTGGCAGATTTTTATGTTGATAATAACTTTTATTTGTGGCCCATTTGACAGATCCATAGTTCAACAGACTCTTTGGGGTTTCTGTGCTGAAATTTCTGTAAAGAATTAATTTCATTACCAATTAAAATTAATTAAAATGGAAATAACTTTGATATAACTTTGAATATGAAATACTCTAAATCCGTTATATTAAAATCTTGAACATATAATTAATTACAAAATTTAAAATCAGTTGGATTAAATCAATTTTCTCCTGAATTTATATTACTCAAAGTTAAAAGTATAATTTAGAGATGACTAAATAATTTTTTTGTCATTCAAAATTTTGCTAAGCGTTTTTATGTACAGAAAACACACGCACAAATACGCACTAAGAAATCTTTTGTATTTGCGTATGATAATTAAAAATAAAAACTAAATTGAATCCTTATGCTGAAATATATAGCAAGTGTATATAAAATTTTGTACTCAAAGTTTATATTATATATAAAGTTATATTATAATACATTATAACATTATACATTATTACATTCAAAGTTTATATTATGCACTCTATAACAAAAAAAAATCGACGCACCAAGAAGGAGTTGTCCGATTGCGATAAAAATTGGTGGATATGAAGAACATACATAGAAAAAGAAAGGATTAAAATTTCAGAACAATTGAATGATTTATTGCAGAGTTTGACCGTTACAAAGGGAGGAAGTCAATAAGGCGTTGGTCCACCTCTGGCCTGGATGCAAGCTGTCACCCGGCGTGGCATAGACTGATAAAGATCCCGGATGGTGTCCTGCGGAATTTCTTGCCAAATTGTCTCCAACTGTCGGGCTAAATCGTCAACATTCCGGGATGGTTGCAATCGCCTTCCCATAGCGTCCCAAATGTGCTCTATGGGAGAGAGATCAGGAGACCTAGCTTGCCAAGGAAGTGTTGGGCAAGCTTGAAGACAATTCATAGCAACACGTGCCGTGTGCGGCCGGACATTGTCTTGTTGAAACGTAAGTCCAGGGTGTCGCAAAAGGAACGGTAACACAACCGGTCGTAGAATGTCGTCTACGTACCGCTGTGCTGTAAGTGTGCCAGAAATGACCACCAAAGGGGTCCGGCTATCAAAGGAGATGGCACCCCAGACCATAACGCCCTGTTGTGGGCATGTGTGGCGTGCGATAGTAAGGGCAGGATCCCCACGCTGCCCTGGACGTCTCCAGACACGTCTGCGGTTGTCGTCAGGACACAGTTGGAAACGGGACTCGTCACTAAAGACTATACGTCCCCAGTCAGCGCAGTTCCAAGTTGATCGAGCCCGGCACCACTGTAATCGGACTTGACGGTGTAAAGGCGTGAGAGGTAAGCGGCGTAACGGTCGGCGCGAGCGTAAATTCCGCTCTCTCAGTCGTCTACAGAGGGTCACGTTGGACACATGTGTGCGGGCCACACGTTGGATAGTTGATAACGACGAATCCACAGCTGCTCCGATAATCGCTCTGTCTTCCCGTTCTGTTGTGGCCCTAGGTCGACCGCTGCCGTCCCGACGCTGACATCTGCCGTTGTTGACCCACTCTTGCCAGCACCGTCCAATCGCCGCATCGCTTCGACCCACATGTCCAGCGATTCTTCGATTCGTCCAACCAGCCTCTTTCAATCCGATAGCACGACCTCTTTCAAACTCTGACATATGCTCGTAATGAGCACGAATCTTTCGGCGAGGCATTGTTACAGTCGACGTAAGATATCCGCAGTCAAAATGCAACAGAAATTTTGACCACATATTGAGAATCGCTCCTTATATACACCTGCTGAATGCGCAGTTCCGATGCACTGGAGTTCCCGCTATTCATTCATTGGACACCAAATTTTAATCATTTGCATGTTCGGTCAAAATGTCTTTGCATACGAAATTTCATTACAATCGGACAACTCTTTCTTGGTGCATCGATTTTTTTGTTATAGAGTGTATATATTTTATATTATAATACATTCAAAGTTTATGTTAACTGTTCGGAATTTAAAATTTTTTAAGAAGCAGTATCATTCCCTTGCTTACGTGTACGAATATTCATAAAATACGTTGAATTTGTAATTATCACAACACATCCTGCACATCGAATTTAATACCGAAAAAATACTTGAAATCGATGAAAATTCACGATTTAAGTGCTGTGTTTATACATAAATTACTCTTAATTAGGATTATATACATAAACCTTATGGATAATTATTGAAATCGGTAAGGAAGGATAACTTATTTTGTTTTGTTTTACGAAGTTCGTTTGATGAATAAAATTCTGCACTTGAGCTATAGTTCACAATAAAAATAAACATAAATACTATAAGAAGTAATTCTGACATATGCCGGAAATTACTACTCCACATACAACGCACGGGCAATAAATTTATCTATACCCGGTGGACGTTGCTCAGCTGAATATGCAAAGTTTTGGTGCTTTATGTCATTCAAAACTTGTTTTTGTTGTAACTACGCAAGTCTTGCGTAGTTGACGGTATGCAAACCAAGAGCACTATAAGTTGTGGTGGTGTTTCCAAATTGTTTAAATATCAAAGAAAGGCCAACATAGGAGTCAGGGCTGTGAGGGCGTACGAGAAGGTCCTAGAGAAAGGAAGAAATAAATCAGCCGTGCTTCAGATTGCTTGGGAATCGTGTTTGAACAGCTATATTGAATGAAGTTCTGTCGCCAGTAGTCTGCTAGAATGTTTTTCAAACTTCAAGAAAATCTGTTTCACAACTGCAGGATGAAACAACGGTAGGCTTCCAACTATCAACGTCAGTAAAAATCGAAACTTTTTGGAGCTTTTCATGAAATACAGATTTGGTGCGTTTGAGGAAGTTGCAGGATAGCGTTGCAAACACACAGATTAACTTTTAACTCGACGAACTGTTAGCAACAGGCTACATGATATACGGTGCGGCTTATACAAGAACAGGAGAAATCACAACGTTAAAGACAGTTTGACGAAGGAAGTGATTTGAATAGGTTAGGGACCACTTGCCACAAGCTCGATGACGGAGGTTAAAGGTTGGTTATGAGGATTTTTCCTTACCATTCTTATCGGATGGAGAAAAAGAGAATCATTCGCAAGCCAAATGAAAGACTTGCCCAAAATTGTATGGATCAAAAAGTCAAGTTCACAGATCCTATGGAGGTGTGAGTGTATTTTGAGTGGCGTGGCACAATGGTGTAGCAATCAAGAACTTATGGGGGTGGAGCTGAAGTGGTTATAGGGATCAAATGGTTTTAAAGAAAATTGTGATGCGGTCTTAGAGAAAATAATGTGTTTTGATATCCAATGGGGGAAGCTTGAAGTCTTGAGGTCCCTCTCTCATACGCCACTGGTTTGGCAGTTGTGATTTTGTTTCTTATAATGGAACTGTCAATGCACAACGTTAATAGATAATTTTGTAGTATAATTTTCTGTTTTACTGGCCCAACTAAGTCTACAGGTAGATGCGATCTTCCATCAAGATCTCGCCATTCGCGTATTGTACACTCCATTAGATGTTAACGACGAAAATTGAACCCCAATTCCTGAGATGGGTCCCAAATTTGCCTGATCTCACCCCAATCGAAGACTTGTGGTGTATCCTCAAAAAAAAATGACCCAACATTCTACTTTAATTGTGCCTGTGTCACATCGATGTCTAAGCTGCAAAAGATACATGGAATTGTAATGGTTTGTGGGAGCTGGGTGTGAATAGATTTGTTGCTTCCGAGTTTTGAGTTGTTTAATGCTTCCAGGCATAGGTCTTGCTACCTGTTTCAGTGTTTTCACGGAATTGTGACCTATAATTTAAGTAAAGCATTTTAAAACTGCTTTTATAAACAGGTGTTCACCTCATTGCAGACGAATCAGCTTTTCTTACCATTTGTAACAAACACGCATGGAAACCGCGTGCATTTATTGCTACGAGAATATAGGTTTTGCTTTTTATTTTTTATTTTCATACTTGATTGGATATATCCCTAGGCCATGCAAGTATTACGAAGACCAAAATCACAGTAATTGGTAAGCTGATGTGAATTAATGAAAAAATTTCGTACCATGTGTTACATATATAGTACTAATTAAATCCATATTTCATATTTTAGGTAATAGTAGGGCTGACAGAGAACTATTCTTGGTTCATATCATTTAATTCCTGTAATCTGGGATTTGATCGTACAAGGAACTATTATCCTAACCAACTGCTCCGTATTTGTATTGCACTTTTCATGATCTTCAGATCCCAAGCAAAATGGTTTGAGTGTCAATTTGGTTTCCATATTTGAAAATATACAGTCAGAGATAATATATTCCATTTATTGCTTGCTCTATCTTATTGGTTGTCGCCCATCGGACTAACTCTCTCTTGCATATTAGGAAAGAAAACGATGGGTTAAAATATTGTTACGGAGAAGTAGGTGTGGTTGGTGTTTTTGTAGTGAATAAATGATCAACAAGTGAACAGTGGGCGATAGTATATTCAATCACTCTTTACTCGGCAGGGTGGTGATTGCAATCTGTGATGAAATGCGAATTTTCTGGCCTTGGGATAGAGATCGATTTGTAATGACTGTCCACAGTCGAAATGAGAATTTTTATGACAGCGATTACCGGTAATTTTTCTGTATTTGTTTCGTATTTTAATTTCTGTTTGTTTCGTATTTTAATTTCTGTTTGTTTCGTATTTTAATTTCTGTTTGTTTCGTATTTCCATTCCGGTTGCTAAAAACTTCCAACTTCCAACTACTGTTGGTTAGAAATAATCTTATTTATTAGAGTGAATTCTAGTAAGTATGAAGTGGTGAAAGTAGATTTATAGTATTATATAAAAATCTTACTTTTATTTAGCTACTATTTGATAATAGAAAGAAATGCTTGCATAACTACAAGTAGTTTCGATGATTAGAAAGAAAATTATATTTCATGTAAAATAATTACAGAATTGTATATAACCATTATACAAATGTGATAACTATATGAGTACAGAAGTGCATACAAAAATTCCTTCGCTGGCATGATCCTTAACAATGAATTGTATATCTATTTTCAGATAGATATTTTAAGACAATGCATATATACATATAGCAGTTAATATAACTATTCAATTATAATAATTCAATAAACTGAATGCCACAAAGATCTGATTATAATTTTTTAGTTAACTTTCATTTAGAATTTATTTACATAATATATGAATCAATGGATCTGATGTTTTCTTGTAAATAGGGTTCTCGTGTAAAATATATATATATGTGTGTGTGTGTATGCTAATAATATTTAATTCTAAAAATGCGTCGTTATTTAGAAATGCACACTTTTATTCCAAAAACTGTTGCAAATTAAAAAGAAGTAAAATGTTAGGTTTATGGTAACTTAATATTTTGTGTGACAAATATATTCATAAGAGAGTTATTCCATTTAATATAGATGTGCCAATACATTTAAAATAATTATGCCGCATCATTAATAACACCTGATATGTGAGTATCAAAACATATATGGAGGAATACCCAATGCGATCGTTGCAGCATTTAATGTTACATATAATTGCCTTTGTGATTAGCTTTGTTGTTAATTAATATGGCCGTTTGTACAAATTGATTTTTGCATATAATGAATAAATAATTAGCAAAACAACAATGAATGGATGACACTTGTAACTCGTTAATACGTGTGTATATGGAAATAATCGATCGTATTGCTACTGCAAATAAAAATAAAGGGTTATTATAAGACGATAACACTAAATGTATAGGATAATTTGTAATAAATATATACTAAATATGTATAAAATTGTCGAATTAGTACAAAATAATGAAAGTAGCATGTGAAATAAGAACATAGTTAATGTATATCAAAATTAAACAACCTGTGCAAATGGGAATGCAAGGCGAGAAGCCTTTATGTTATGAAGATAGATAATTCGACAGAAGAAAAATTGCGAGCCGCTAATCGACCACCAATCGCGTGCTTTAGAAAAACATTTCCCAAACCCTATAGTTTTAATAATAACAATAAAGGGAGAAATCGATTAAATTATCAATATTGGTAGATCCAATCTCCCTTACGCTTCTCAATGGAAAATCTATAGCCACGGTATGAAGCAATTGCTTTCGAATTATGCACTGAAACGAATTTGATTGCTCATGCATATTTAAACTTCGCCTTCAAGACCACCACGCAGTATGGGCAGTAATAAAGTTATTATTTGGAATAAAGCAAATTATCTACATAGCCGAAAGGAAGTAGCCGAAATTGAACTGCTAAAACAGGTGATATAATGTGTCCTCTGTGTCCAATTATGATCGATAAACATGTCCTTTGGAATGGAGAACAAGAAATATGTTGTTCTATTTCATATCTTTACCTTTACGAAGATGCACCAGTAATTTTTCATTCTTCTTATTCCAATTATAGGCAAGATTAAGCAGGGCTTATTACATTAGTTGAATATTTATTTTAATTTATTTTATTTGCATTTATTTACATCCGAACTTATATTATATTGCATCGAAATTTTATTATACATATATGCATTGGAAAATATTGTAAGCATCTGTGAATATATGAGAGAGAGAAGTTAGTAAAAGAGAGCAAGAGTTTTGAATTAATATGCTGTGAATAAATAACCTCACACAACTTTGATTACAAAGCACAAACAATTAGGCTAATGAAACTGGAGATTATAAAATACGGCAGAGTTAAATAGTTTAATAATTTTAAAGGTTTGTAGAGAATATTTGACCTGGTTGAAGAACTTCAATCTACTGATGTGTCATCCGACTACATTTTAGCCTCTCTTGATGTGACCTCTCTCTCTTCACTTCAATTCCCACGACCTCGCATGTGAAGTCGCCCAATCAACAATTGATTCCAACCCTGCTGTCATCGATTTAACATTAACCACCGATAATATCATCCAATTAATGAAGTTGTGTCTCAACGCTACTTCTTTCGAATTCAATAACACAAGTTACCAACAAATTCATGGAACTGCTATGGGCTCCCCTACATCAACAACTGTCGTTGAACTCCTCATGCAACATATCGAAAACCAGATCCTTGAAAAATTTGTACTCTATAATCCTATGGAAACGCTATGTGGATGACATGTTGATTCTTGTCCAAAAAAAGCAAAATAAGTCACATCCTCAACGTTGCCAATTCTATCAATAGAGTTATCCAATTCACCTATGAAGAAAAAGATTCATCTCTTCCATTCCTTGATATCCTTATCCACAGACAGAAGAGTCAGCTCATCACTTCAGTCTTCAGTAAAGAAGCTACTTCCGGACAATTATTACACTTCCAGTTTCATCACGCTCTCTCTTCCATAAAATATCAGTGGTACGCAGCTTAACATACCGTGCTCACAGATATTGCCGCACTCAAGACAAGCTTAGCACAGAACTCAAACATATTCGCATCCAGCTTCTTCAAAATGGGTACCCTCCCAAAATTCATTAAAAACTCACAGTTTCCAACTTTCCACCGATCTGTGTTCCCTTCACACCGGTAGGAAAGAAAGAAGGGGAAACCGTGACACTTCCTGATTACCAAGGCATTTTTGAACGCATCGCCAATATTCTCAGAAACCAAAACTTTGCAGTTTTCTACAAACCAATTACTAAGCTCGCTAACATCCTCCCCCATCTAAAAACCCCAACTCCAGCAGATCAAACCACCGGAGTTTTATTCGATACCTTACAGTAACTGTGTCAACAAATATTATGGTAAAACTAAAATAACCCTCAAAACTAAACTCCACGGACATAAAACAAATTTAGGACTCAAGATTTTAGTTCACTTCTTGTCAACACTTGATAGCCAACATAAACCCTGACTACAAATAGGAACAAGAAATAATACTAGAGAACAAAACGCACAAATTGCACTGGGATAGGGCTATTATAACGGACAAGACGACACCACACAACAGACCAAACATAATCCTAATTGAAAAAACCAGCAAAACCACACATATCATAGACATAGTAATGCCCAACACAAACAACATACAGAGCACATATACCACAAAAATGACTAAATACCAAGACTTAAATCAGGAAATCAGAGATATGTGGCACATGGACAAGGTAAACATTATACCTCTTTCTTATCAGCAACAGGTATAATACCAACCACACTCCAAAAGAACTTGGAAATACTTGAAATTGACCCCAACACATACATACAGATGCAAAAAACAACAACACTAAACACCTGCCGAACAGTCAGAAAATTTTAAACTTGGCACCAGAATGAAACATACAAAAAAATTTCACACTGAAGGTAGACTTGAGAACTTGGCACCGCCCGTCTTAAGCTTAATCATCCAAGTGCGAGAACGCACACAAAAAAATAATAATAATATATAATAAGTTACATAAATAAGAAATATTAGCGATAATATACCGCAAAATAATAACTGTTAAGAAAATATAGATTCCGGGCATGGGGATTGCAAAAACAAGGCAACTAAAGGTCTGACAAGTTCCCATTACCATCGGAAACGGCAACTGAGCGATTTCATTGACAAATTACGTATATAAAACGATGAAATGGTGAAGATTGTTACTCATAAAAAAAATAAGACATCACTCGAAAATTACCGCTACTCCGTCTTTTGAAGCAAAAACTAATATAAGACCCGGTCGTATTTTCGAGGAAACGCGGCAAATAAATTACTAAATGAATTCCGCCATGATTTTGCCATGGAAATTTTCTTGTTGACGCATTTGACGACAAGCAGTAAAGTTAGAGAAAATATCTACAATATTAAAATTAAATAAACAAAATCATGTTTCAAACAGCAATGACATTTTAAAGCCACAAAAGTGGGCAAAATAAAATATCACATAAGTAAATAGCCGCTTTTATTACAAAGGTAACAGCAACAACTCACGGCATAGTTTAAGACATAGTTTAGCGACATAAATGACGCGTTTCAACAGACAAAGATTGCTTTTCACTAGAAAACGCTTGAGGTTTATTCCATGAACGTATCCAGAGGGAGGATCTGAGGGACCTGTATTTCCCGAAACCAAATTTTTAATGGGACTTGGCTACGGCCTTGCATGCTGTGATTGTATCGATACATGCTGTAAAAATTTTTGAACCCCCCCCCGAAATTAAATCCTGGCTACGGTCTTGGTTTATTCACTTGATTGTCTGTCTAGATAACAAAAGACGGTGTTGTCATTCCTCGCAAATGTAATTGGTGCGTGGTAGCTATCTCCACTATACAAAGTGCATACATTGATGAATCTGAAAGTTTAAAAGAGAGCGGGTTCCCCCTGTAAAATGATATATTTTTAAGCGAACTCCAAAAAGGTTGGTCACTCTCAACTAAAGAAAGGGGTAAATATACGATAATTCACGATATTATTTAAATGTGCTTCTGCGTCAAATGCTTCCAAAAATTTAACTCTAGAAAAGATCAAGATCGGCAAATAATGTAAAGTTCAAGCAATTTAAAGTAATGGTGTGTCTGCAGTAATGCACGTCCAAAAGGACTAATTTATCTGTTTGCAGTAATGCACAACTCAAAGAATATGCATTCTACAACATGCGGATGAAATTATTGCACAGCTTATCATTGATTGTTAGCTTATCATTGATATCACAGCTTATAATAAATTGCACAGCTTATCATTGATATCACATCTTATAATAAATTGCACGGCTTATCATTGATATCACAGTTTATAATAAATTGCACAGCTTATCATTGATATCACAGCTTATAATAAATTGCACAGCTTATCATTGATATCACAGCTTATAATAAATTGCACAGCTTATCAATGATATCACAGCTTATAATAAATTGCACAGCTTATCATTGATATCACAGCTTATAACAAATTGCACAGCTTATCATTGATATCACAGCTTATAACAAATTGCACAGCTTATCATTGATATCACAGCTTATAATAAATTGCACAGATTATCATTGAGAGTACTGCCAATTAACTAATAATTATCGGGGCCATCAAATAGTAAATATTATCACCAGATTTCTAATAAATATAATTATATTATAACTACATTAATAACTACTGTATATAATAAATTATTGCAAGGTTTTTAAAACTCAACATTAAAATAAATATGTTATAAATTGATTAGAACCTTATTTAGACCTCAGTGTATGATTACATATTTATTTATAACTTTTAATAATTTAATTCATTCTTAAAAAATAATTTGAATTTTTATTTAATAGATTTAATTGAATAAAATATAAGATCATATCTGCATATATAAGTAATACGCGGACCGTAGTTATTAAATTGTAAATTGGAAGGCCGGATACAGCCTTCGGGCCACGAGTTGGCCATCAATAATTTACAGCATCCAAACATATTTCTAAAAATATGTCAAATTCTGTGGTATTAAATTATATGACATTAATTATAAATGAATAATTGTACAGAGAGTTTAAGACCGACCACAATACCATATATGCACCTTCACAATATCTTGCCAGAAAATATATTACATTTCAACAAAATTCTGGTACTATATATTTAAAACAAACTTCATTCAGTTAAGTTATCGTAAGGCAACACAACGGGCCATAATATGCGAATGGCTAACTCTTGCAAATGAGAAACTAAGTATTAATCCTCACGGGCATGGTGAACATTGTGCATCTAGTTTGATATTTACAGTGTTGAACAACATTCCCGAAGGAGCAAATGCTTTAAAATTACAGTTTATGAAGATTGGATTTCCGTGTAATTTAGGTTCAAATTACTGACAGTGCATCTATGTACGGAGCAAAGGTTCTGTAACTTAGTCATAGTGAAGACGGCAATATGCAAACGAGATGTCTTGAAGAGATAATATACTGAGAGAATAACAAGAAAATTATTGCACGTAGAAATGTTATCATAAATATTTGTTAAGTTATACAGCCCATTGGATTGCTTTAAAGGTAGTTTACTTGTTGAAATTTCTGTTTTCAAAATAATTTCAAAAGTGTATTCCGAATAGTAAAGCAAATGAGGTGTTATAATACTTTGATTCCAGTTTTTTGGTGCTTTCAATTTATATAATATTTACAAGTTATACAATTTATTATGACAATATATTGACACGTTTCGAAGCTCGTACCAAAGCTGTTTTAGGTATAGGCCCAAAAGAGACATCATCCCAGTCCTGGAGTTGAACCAGTGTCCCTTCGTCGAGCCTGGAATGCCTTGACCGTTAGACCAATGAGGACAGGAACAACGCCCTCTTTCCCTATATATATATATATATATATATATCATCATCATCATCATATTCAACCATTATCTATCCACTGCTGGATGAAGGTCTCTCCAAATGCTTTCCACACAAGTCTATCCTGAGCAATTCGCTTCCACGTCACCCCAACCTGTTTTCTTATTTCATCCACCCATCTAGTTTGAGGACGTTTTCTAGGTCTTCGGTGGTCTCTTGGAATCCAGTTCAGAATTTCTGTACTGGATATATATATATATATATAAGATATTATTACCCTTCACAGGGATAACACAATTACCAATATTATGGTCGACTCACAAAGGCACCGGGGCGAGATTCTGGGATTTTTTGCGGGGAGTTTATTTTGATAATAAATTGACACCCACGTTTTAAATCTCATACTAGAGCTGTTTTAGGTACAGGAGAAAAAAGACCTCGTCCCCTTCCTGGAATCGAACCAGGGTCTCCCCGTTTGGCAAAAGGAGGGACCCTGTGGTCAGCGTTGGACACAAATGCTCGAACGCGCTGTCCACCTTCATCATAATTAAGGGAACTTGCAAATATTTTGCGGGAAGAATGCAACGACATTCCCTTGAAAACAGTAGAGGTCTTGTATAGTTTTCAGAGGAATATCGTAGTTTTAAGGGGAATGCTATTCTATTCCCCAGAAATATGTAGAGTTCTTTTGTAGGATTTACAGGAGAATATCGTAGTTTTCAGGGGAAGGCTACGATATTCCCCTTAAAAACCCCTGTTATCCATTCTAAGTAGACTGCAAACAGTTCTGAATGCCAAAGGTAGTTAGTTCTAAGCCATATTATTCAAAGTTATATGCTTTTTTGCAAGGTGTTTTCATATTTTTGTTCAACCCCTGCAGAATAATATTACTAAGTTATTTACATTTAAATATAATTCAGGAAACAGTTCGCGTAAAGAATAGTCGCGTTAACGCGATTCATTACATTAAGTATTAGATTGTTTCTATGATTGTATTGGTGATTTGTGACATGCACAATATTTGATTTCGAATTTTACACCAAACGCGTGAGTGCGGTAAGAAAAATATTTCTTCGCACACAAAATTCGAAGAAAAACGCAGATAAACGTAGAGACAGATAAATAAATATATATGTCGAATAACCATATCGTTTGTAAATCGCTTAACATTTTATGTTATATATCTGTGGTCACATGAAAAAAGTGGTTAAGTCAAAAAATGGCAAAAAGAAGTGCACTGTGATTTTAGTGCACACAGTTTCAGTTAATTAATTATTATTCAAACCATTTAATTTAAAACGTTATTTGAGTCGCATTGGTGTCAACCAAATTTATTTTTATCAAAAAATGTATATACAAAAAAAAAAGTTCTATGGTAAGAAATTGACTCACTGAAAAATTGCGATTTTATACTTAACTAGTCATTCATTGTGACCACAGACATAAAGTTTAATATTTAGAAGGTTTGAATATTTCAATTCCGCAATAACATGGATCTTTACTTTAATATACTATAATACAGGTCTGGATAAAAATTTTTTCTTCAAAGTGAAGGGTGTTATGTGTTTTTGGATGCCGATTTCAGAGAAAATGCTCAAAAAATTCTGTCTGGCTGTCTACCTACTAGGCGCACTACTATAAAAATCTGTAAAAGTGAAGGGTGTTATGTGTTTTTGGATGCCGATTTCAGAGAAAATGCTCAAAAAGTTCTGTCTGGCTGTCTACCTACTAGGCGCACTACTATAAAAATCTGTAAAAGTGATATTTTGGTTAGAAAAGAGATATTTTACCTCATTAACCATAAATTGAAACATAGAAAGTAGAAGAACATTATCAAAAAGTAAAAACCCCATCAATGGTATTACAAATCAATCGAATCAAGAATGTTTAAAAACGTTTAAAGAAATAATAAAATAATAAAATAATAAATTAACAAAATAATAAATTAATAAAATAAAAATAATTAATTAATAAAAAATAATGAATTAATGAAAATAAAAATAATAAAGTAAAATAAAATAATAAATTAATAAAATAAAAAATAATAAAAGTAAAATAAAAATAAAAATAATAAAGTAAAATAAAAAATAATATAAATAAAATGCAAATAATAAAAATAAAATAATAAAATAACAAAATGTTTAAAAATATTTAAAAAGAATGTTTAATAACAAATGAATCAAGAATGTTTAAAAATAATCCAACGTAATGAACTCCAAGTAACTTGAAGCTTTTCGATCCACAATGGATGATAAAAGAAACGCAAGGTGCAAGATTGAAGACTCCTCTTTGACTCATCACAAAGAAGTTTGAAAGCTGTCCTGTTTCTAGGGGCGAACTGAGTTCTCTCAAAGGGGCCGTGGCCTTGGATTTTCGAATGGCGCGAGCGAGCTCTATAGCCCACGAGTGCGCAAGTCTTCTCGTCCATGAGGGCGCTCCGAGGGCACAGTCCGCCCCTGCTATTCTCCACAAAGGCAACAAATATGCCTATACACGGGTTGGCCACTTAATTCATTTGAAAGAGAGACATGAGAATTTAGCCTTGATCCTTACCAACCTTAGGAATACAAATGGACCATCAGTGGCGATCTGAAAATGTTCTCTATGACCGTTGGTCGACAGGGTAACTAGACAAAATAGCGAATGGGACAGTTGTTTTCAAGATAAGCACTGGACACAGAAGGTGTGACCAGTGCCTTAAACGTAGTGGGGAAAAGAACGTGAACTTCGAATCTTTGGTGGATCCAAAAAGATACCTCTGCCTTCACTTCAAACTTGGTATCATGAAGCAGTTTATGAAAGCCCTGTCAAAAGGTGGTGATATTTTCAAGTACCCGACAAGTAAGTTTCCAGGGCTGTTCGAAGCGAAGCTGAAAGTAGAAGTTTTCGTTGGTCCAAATATTCGAAAACTCACGACAGGCAAGATCTTTGAATCTTGACTAGGGAGGTGGCGCAAGCAGCCCACAAGAGAAAAGGTTCTAAATAGAGCTTCGAGGGAAAAGGAAAAAGACGTTGCAATGATTTTTAACTTCGTAGTGGCTATGAAAAACATAACAAAGTAATAAAATGTAAAATACATCTTATTTTTAAGTTTTTTCTTCAATAAAGTTTTTGAACTCTGTTAAATCTTTTGTGCGATTTTCCTGGGCCTTCATTCTCACTTTATGAGAAAACTTTACGTGATAGAGGGGGGGGAAGCTCAGCATTTTTTAACTCAACGTAGCGGAAATCATTAAAAACACCTAAAATGGTGCAGAAAAAAATTAAAAAGTATTATTTCGCATACATATGTTATTTTAATGCGTTATTTAATCCGTTAAATAGATGATACACGTTACTCAAACGGCAAGAATTGCATAACCAATATATATATTTAAGTTTAGATATTTGAAATGTGCAAATTTATCCACATCTCGTGCAGGTAAAGTTGAAAGACGCAACTCACAAGAATTTGTAGGTGGTCTGTAAGATGGGCATCTCATCAACCATAAATTTGTGTTCTGACAGGTATATAATTAAAGTTTTCAATTTACTGATTGATAAAGATGGATGTTCCCTTATGCCCTGTCAATTCTCAGACCTGCAGGAGGTAATGGAAAGGGTTGATGAATTTCAATTCTGACAGGTCTTGATTTATTAATAAGAATTTAATCCTCATCATTTTGTCAAACTGAAAATATCATGACCACCAGGTTTGAAATTATTAACTCTGTTTTACAAAATAGAAATTGTTTGTCATGTTCGTCAATTTAAGATAATTTACGAGTTTGGTATCAGAAGGGCGTGTAAACTTATGTGTGGATATTACCTCATGAAGTATTAAGAATATCATTACGTAGATCATTGTCTTTCACCTTTGAATTAAATTTAAAATCAAGAGTTTTTAATTTTAAAAATTGTAAAAGTTTCTTCTGTAAAATTTTCCTATGATTATTAATATGGTTTCTCCTTCATAACTGTAATTAAGAGGTTAAGTATATGTGTGCAGCGGTATTTTAAATACGAGTATACACATGTCAAGTACATATATCGGGCTACAAATGCCAAGTATACTACATGTCAAGTACATATATCGAGCTACAAATACCAAGTATACACGTCAAGTACATGTATCGAGCTACAAATACCAAGTACACATATCAAGTTACATACGAGTATATGATATAGTAGTATGGAAAATTTGATCATATAGAAAATAGACAAGGAAACTTGCAAGCAGATATGATAAATAAATAAATTTTTAGATGATAAATTGTTTTTTACATATGAGATATTATTATCGTTCGCAGGGTTAATACAATTGCCAAATGGTTGGAACAGAGACCCAGTCGTCCGTAGCTCAGTTGAAAGAGCCCTTGACCGACTACCAAGACGTCATGGGTTCGGCTTCAAAACAGACACAGTGAAATCATTCTTTTCTTTGAGAGCAATTTACAAAATTACGCCCCGATATCTCTGTGCGCCAACCATTTGGCAATTGTGCTAAGCTTGTGAAAGGAAATAATATTTTATATATGAAAAAAAAATTATCATCTAATATTACTAAAAATATGATGAGAAAAAATTTCCCTTTTTTAAATGACTTTTTATTGTCACATTTACTAAGTAATAATCGTTCTTTCACTGCTAGAAACAATATTTCTGCCGTCTGAATTTTACTTGTGACGTTTTAAACATCTAGATATAAATAAACTATTTCTTCTTTTTATAATAATAACTATTATTATTATTAGAAAAAAAAAATGAAAAAACCCACTAAAAACAGAGTGCCTTGTCTCTCAAATCTTGCCAGCTTAACCTCCGATGGAAGTTTTGAAAATACGCACATACATAGTTGATAATAACTTAGATAAAATTAGTCTTTGAAAAAACCTTAGCAATCAGAAAAAAGCTGCAACAATAAGAAAGCTTGGCATTTTTAAAACAACAGCAATTTCAAATGTAAAATAACTTCAACTTTAAACAATTCATAGATAAGCATTTTTATTCTTTCCCCATGATACATCAGAAGAAAAGAAGAAAAGGAAGTAAATACCTACTATAAATGAATTTTAATGATGTGTAATCAAATCAATTGCAAGAACATTAAAAGCACACTGAATAATTCTGCGTTTTTTTAACATTGTAAAAAGGCTATTTTATTTTCCGAAAGCAAATTCATATACCTTGAAAAGCTCTTCTCAACACTTGCTATATGTTGGTACAACAACTTGCATGAAGAAATTTACATATGTTATTGGAGCATATTTGACAATAACATGCTCATTTTCTTTGGAAAATTCTTCGTCAATTCACAAACTTTCTGCCTCTCCAGTCAAGATACCAGAAATTGTTTTCCAAGTCTGAAATGTAGTGTTTTTTCTTTTTAAAACATAATTTAAGCTTGCAACAATGGGGTGTCCAGTCTTCCCCTTGGCCTATTTTACTACTTCGCTTTCTTTGTCGATGTAACAATTGGGTCAACGATAGCCATTCTGTGCTTCTGAACCCTTAATAATATAAGGTAAAATGCTGAAGTTTGATCTTATGTATGCCAAATTTCCTTCTATTTTTTCCTGAGAGAACAGACATCGCGCAATTTGAAGAGATGCTACGTACTCCGGCTGAAACTCATTTACTGTCGCCTTTATAATATAAAATGTTTCGTAATGTGCATCCATTGAAGATCCAACTATGTTCAATTACGTTACATCAAAGGATTTGGTGGCAGAATTAAATTAGGAGCTTGCGTTTTGAAGGCTCCTGTGTGACAAAAAGGTTTCAAGAAAAACTTTTTAACATTGGAAACAAGCAGTGGCGGCTCGTCGGGTGACGCCAGTGAAGCGCCACTTCACCTGAAAAAATTGGGCAGTCAAACAGTTATTTTTTTAAATTTAAATTCCAAATCCTTTTTATTTTTTATCAAATTTAAAAGTTGATTAGAAAAATAAAATTCAAAATTTTATTTTGAGCCCACTATTTTTTTTTTTTTTTTAATTTAATTCCTTTAATATAATTGGAATTACATTCAGGAACAGAAGGCTACGTTTTTAAGTCAGCGCTTTAAACGCGTTAAACGCACCAACGAAATGTTGCCCGCCGAGAAAAAGGGCCGAATGAAGCGACGATAGAAATTCAGAGCTTCGCTTCAAAACGGAAATGCTTTGCGAACATGGTTACCATGGCGATGGAATATTTACGGCGAAAGCAAGTACTGTCAGAGAAGAGAAATTTTTATCGCATCATCATGTCAGCTAGTATTGCCAGATCAGAGGTTTTACCTCTGAATCTGGAGGTTTTGCATGGGGAAAAAGGTAAAAATTACCAAAACAGAGGTATGGCTTGATCAGAAATAAAAATTGAGATTTTTGATTACCACAGAGGTTTCTAGAGGTAAAAAATTTTCTGTGGGGGTGTTACTGGTCAAAGAAAAAAAATTAAATCAAAGAATTGAATCAAACTTTGATTCAAACTACAAACAGTTTAGTGTTATATCTGTTAGAATTATTTAATTACCCTGAAGTATTTCGAGGCACGTTGAGTGGTAACAGTAGAAGCGTGTAATTTCGTTGTGTTTTTGTTTCTTAAGGGGACACAGGACCTTTAAATCTTTAAAAAATCGATTTTTTATTTATTAGTTTAAAAAATAATATCGATTTTTGGCAGTGTTTTAAAACAAACCGCATCAAAATTCTTCAATTACTTCTTGCACTATTGTATAAAATAAAAATAACTATTACATGTTACCTTGTTACCAAGTTCCAACTTGAACGCTCTTTTTCTCAAAATCACTTTTTCTATATTGCGCAGAGATTATCTTCAGATCTATGCGCACTAGAGTTCTGAAATTTTTAATATGCTTTTATATCATAAATACCTATATTTTAAAACCAACTGACAAAGTAAAAATATATTTTCAATAATTTAAAAAAATATGATATTTAAAATATGTCGATTTTTTATATAATTCCTATATATTGTTTTTTATACACAATTTGATGACCAATTTTTCATATTTTCAGGTTTTAGGCTACAGCTGGTAAATTTCTTGGTAATTCGTGATTGTTAATGCGTGAATGAAATATTTATGTGTAATAGGAAGGATGAGACGTCCCTTCTCTTTCCTCACGTGACCAATGACGTAATTAACGTCACGTGATGTGGAGCCGCTCGAAGAGCAGTCGTTAAATTGGGGACACTGCTGTGTCCATCTTTTATATGGTCTAACGTTCAGATATGCGCACTATGCTACAAGTTCTCAAACCGCCTAGAAAACGCCATTTCCGTTACTTGATTCGTTAGGTTAAACCTAAGAGGTTCCTTTACAATATGACGTTTCCCTTAAATGACCAGGTATGTATTTTTATTAGAAACCCCATTTTCCAGGTGAAATAACGATGACAAAAAGATTTTTAAATAAAGAGACCCATGCCTATGTTTAACCTTGTATCAAGATGCCTCGAAAAATTTAACTATAAATCAAAACTTATAGGACAACGTTTTGATGGAGCAAGCGTAATGTCAGGGCACTTAAATGGTCTTCAGTCCAAAATTAAAGAAGTAGCACCACAAATAGTTTTTATTCACTGTTTGGCACATCGTCTGAATTTAGTGCTACAACAAAGCTGCAACAGCATTTCACAGTGTCGCATATTTTTTGCAACTAAAAGCGACATACCTGCATTTTTCCATCATTCTGCCAAACGAACTCACGTGGTCGATACAGTCGTCGGAAGACGAATTCCTACTTCTGTTATTACGCGATGGACATCAAACTCTAACATGTTGAGTGTTATAAATAAAGAATGGGATTCTTTAAAAGAAGTATTTACTGAGATTATGAACCATCCAACTTCCGATCAAACTTCCGTCCACTAGTGTTTCCGTAGAACGGAGTTTTTCTTGCTTAAACAGAATCAAAACCAGTCTGCGTAATACAGCATTAGAAGACAGATTTACAAATTTATCAAAGTTTCAATTGAAAAGGAACTACTAAACGAGTTAATAGAAACTCAACCATTTTTTCACATCATCGACAAGTTTGCAAGTCTAAAAGAATCGAACTTATATTCAAAAAATAAAGACTGGGTAAGCATTTATTGCATATTTTTATTTTGCTTGTTGTCTCCACATATTATCTCTGTCTGTACAACATGTATTACCATATCAGGTCCTATATATATATATATATAATAATAATAATAATAAGTAAGAATGAAGCAGTATAAGACCATTTTCGGTATCACACAAAACAATTTTTCTGCAAAATATCAGAAACAACATTGCGAATATTATATCCACAATTTGTACACAAATTGAAAATGCTTAACTGCAATGCAAAACAAAACATATACAAACAATAAATATATTTACGATATTTTATATACAAACCTTTTTAGAAAACTATGAAGTATTTCTACGATGCAAATGGCAATATAGTAAAATTGTAAAGAAATAATACTGAACTCATTGGGGCAAGTGTCTCTCTTGAAAAAGTGCTGTCCTATGGGTTTCTCATATTTCATTTATTATTACACTCCTACTTTAAATTTTTTATTCCACTTTTGGGTTCATTTCTTTACAATTTTACTATATTGCCATTTGTATCCTAGCAATATTTCATAGTTTTCGAAAAAGGTTTGTATGTAAAATATTGTAAATATATTTATTGTTTGTATATATTTTGTTTTGCATTGCACTTAGGTATTTTTCAATTTGTGTATAACTTGTGGATATAGTTCTCGCAAAGTTGGTTCTGATATCTTGCAGAAAAATTGCTTTATGTAATGCTGAAAATGGTCTTATACTACTTTAACCTTACCTATTATAATATTTAATTGGTTTTACTCCAGGCAGACATTGGCGCCAGAGTGATTCCAATTTAACTAAATTTACCTGTACCTCTTAGACTTAAATTCTTTTTATTTTGTTTATTATATTTATATATTTTTTGGAATATTATGCATGACACATTATTGAAATTTTAAATTAAAACGCTTTTATTGTTGCGTATTTTAACAGTTTTATGTATATAATGAATAATTATATATGCTTTGATAATATTTAAATTTCATGAAATTAGAGGAACTTCGGATATTATGGAATACCATTTTCATTTGAGGCAATACCACAGCCTGATGATGTTCAAAACTCGAACTCAAATACAAATACAAACTTCAACAATTTGTGATTAGTTATTTACAGTCAAAAATTACTTCATAGAATTTTATCACATGCAAACAAAAAAATTAAAAAAAAAACTCATTTGGAGGGTATTATGAGATAGTCGGGTAATATGGAATAGGGGATAAAAACGAAAAAAAAAGATTTATTAGTATAAAAGGAAGCACGATCAAAATATACTTCAATTCATTTGCACATATCAAAACATGTAGGGTTGTCTTTGCTCCAACAAAACCAAGGTGGGCCAACAGAGAGCAAACAAAATATTTTATCCAGATCTCTCCACTGTTGTCTTCGGAAAAATTTCCATTGAAGAACGAACATTCTGCATCCGTATCGTCTGGTATAGCAGAGGACATGAAGTCCAATTAAGAATGGAAAGTTTTCTCATCAGTTCTGGAGTCGCCCTTAGAATTTCTATTTCATTTTTTAGAAAATTTATATTTCGTTTATAGGGGGTGTTCCATTTTTTGTTTTGTTTTTGCCCTTCAAATCCTTGGTCCCCTTTGGCTGTTGCTTAGCAATGAGCTTGACTTCCAACCGTTTTTTAGAGAGAGAGAGAGAGAATGGGTTAGAACACAGGATTTCCCGCGTTTTCTACCCCCTATTGGAAATCATATTTTTCCGTGGTGGCGGCGATATCTCTGAAGGTTGAACCAAATTACTTAGAAGACTTTTAGATGAACAAGCAGCAGGTTCGTCTGAAATGGGCCTTGGTTCCTCAGCATTTTGGGGAGCGTCAGGACTAAAGTTAGGTCCAGATTTTTCCATTATTGTGGATGCAAGAAATCTTCACTGGAAAAATCGTTCATATTTAGAGGGGATATCCTAGTGGCTTTAAAGCCATTAACTGTTACGTCGCCACTTTGAGGTGAACTCGGCCAAACGGCTCCATTATGTCATACACATTCAAGATGCTGTGTTTTAAAAAAGGTTCTCACTTCCTCACTGTAACGAGATTTCAATGGACCTATGAAAATTTTATCAAAGGTTAAATCTTATATGAGCAGTACGGTGGTAAGCAAACAAGAGTGACATGATTGACCATTGTTGTGTTCATCATATCCAAGTTTCGATGATACAATGTCTATATTGTGCTTTTCAGGACAGCCCTGTAAATATATGTAATATATTGTATTGTATTTTGCGATATACTTATTATATATTTATATGTCATAATAATTAATGAAGCTTTGATCTTTTGTTACATGAATAACATATAAAAGGCAGCAAGTAGTTAAATGTTGTTTAAATAACACGCATTGCAATTTCGTAATGATGTGTTACAATTACAATGTGTTTTTTTCGTGACGTTGCTCTGTCTAAAAACAATAGAAACAATGTCATTTAATATGCTTTCATTTTGTATGGAGGGAGTTTTAATATAGCCAATTAACGTGTTTGACGTTAGTTTATTACCAAAGGATCATTAATTTTATGTTATGACGTTTTGTTGACAATGACCCAGGAAAATCCGGTTTCTCATGGAGAACGATAATACGCCGTTTAATTGCAACCTAATTACAAAGCTTAACTCAAATATTGTGATAAATGATGTGCTTATTTGATGAAGGTTATTTAAATTAGAAAAAACTTCAAAAGATTCGAAATTGTAAGTAATAGATTACTTTTTAATGAGTTGGTTTAGAAATATGCTAGCCTTTAGCCTCAAGGGGATTGGAGCAAAAACTTGGGAGATATTTGGTAATAATAATAATGGATTATTTAAAAGCAAAGTTCTAGGATTTTCAAAGGTGTCCTATTCCAAATTAAAAATAACTTTCATATCAACGACAAATATTGAGAAGGAAAAAGAGGGAGAGAGAGGGAGAGAGGAATAAAAGCATCTAAAGAAAATTCAAGTTTAAAAGTTAAAGAACCATGTTTCACGACTGCCGGTCAAAATTGTGGCTATGAAGTGTTGCGGCTGAATGTCAATAGATAAATAAAATTTCAGATTTTAACAACATTGTGAATCGTGTGAAATATATTTTCATGATGGCTTTCATTGGGTTTTTAAAATTTCATTTATATATACGAATTCATTCCTTTTTTTTTTGTTGTTAATAAAAATGTGTAAACTTTGTTTTACTTTGTCGGTATTCAAATGAGAATTTCGTCTTTATAGTATTCAAATAATGTTTTAAGACTGCACATAGAGTAATGATAATAAATAACCTTCTGAGAACAATATGGAGTCATATGTGGTAGAAATAACTTGCAGCCACAATAAAAGTATTGGTGTACTCAAAAAGTTCATAACGGAGGTTACGGGCTTATAATTGGGGGGGAGGGTTACAGAGATACAAATCCATATAGTCATTATATAATTAATCCATCTCTATATATTTAATCCATATATACATTAGGGTGCTTCTTAAAAACTAAAATTAAAAATGTTAATGTTTTACTTGCTAATATTGTTAAGTGAGTTAAAAAGTAAATTACCTTGAATTTTAGCCTGATCAAGCAATTTTAAAAGGTGTCACACGGAGCTAGAACTTCAGTATTTCTATTACTTTATCATACCATTGAAATGCAAGACGTTCTATAAGAATTTGCCCGTTAAATTCTTATATTATACATTATAAAAGCAAAAAGGAATGTCTATTGTTCATTTGTCCACAAAGAAATATTAAACACTCTTCGATTCCTCAGTTTGCTATTTACTGCCACTCATAGTTTTTTTTTGTGCATTTTGAAATTTCTTCCTGTGTTCTTCCACAATCTGCATAAGGTACTGCTTCTGGTCTTCGCTCTTTGGGAGAATACTGTTGTAGTCATGAATTAGTGCCACACCGCGTTTGACTGAATCATTCACTATCTTAAGGGCTTTAACAATAATCATTGCTGATTAATAATCGGGTGATTCATCCCACTCGTCGGGGTCGAAAAACAAAAACTTTGTGTCTCTATCCAGCATTTGAAAAAAACGATGGGACGAGCTGGTCACAAAGTTTGCCACCGTCTTTTCATGAATAGATTGGGTTACACACCAATCGATTCTCTTTGCAAGGTTGTCCGTCCCATTCTTATTTAAGGCAGTAATCATGTCCGTTTTCACTGGCATGGGCATGTCAAACAGAGAGAGAGTGTGACACCAATAATTTGTACAGATACCACAGATGTCTGGAAAGGTTGTGATTGTTGCACTTGAGATGACTTTGTCGTTATGAGATACCAGGGCGTAAGATTATGAAAAATTACAATAAAAAAATTTGCTATGTCAATATGGATCACCCTGGTGTATATAGCCGGATTAAGAGGGGGGGGGATAAAGGGGCTGCAGCCTAGGGCTCCGAAGAATTCAGGACCCCAACTGCATTTGTCATACCAAGTTCCTGCCACCTTGGAAAAGGAGCATGTGGTTAAAAAAGTTAAACCATAGAAACAAGAATTCCCGAAATTCCCATGGGTAAAAATTTCAAAACACTAAATTGAAAAAATAATTTTATATTTGGTAATACCAATAATCAACTGTCAAGCATAGCGTCCTTTTTAAAAAATGGCTTTAATTAAAAATAAATTGAGATCGACGACGCTGCAAAAAGACCTAATGGTCTTGTCATCATGTCACTAGAGCGTGGTATTATTAATTAATTATGGTTCGACGATGTCGTGTAATCTTTTGCGAAATTTAAAATAGAGAAACAAAATTTTTAAAGACTGTAAAACTTAAACTCCTGAACGATGTGTGAACTTTTGCTTTTAAGTATTTATTTGAAATTCTTGTTGTACGAAGGACTTAATTAATGCACGGGCCCCCTGGGCCCCCATATTAGTGGAGCCACGAAATTTTGTATTTTTTGACAATTGAATGGAAAGTTTAAAGTGTCAGTTTGAAACATAGGTTTTTAATTATAACTTAATAGTTTATTAATATTAAATTTAAAAGCTTTAAAGCTTCTACATTATTAAAAGCTTGAATTAAATTGACGAAAACCCCATAAGTATACATGTTTGAGTCATTAGAAAATTTTATTTTCTCAACAAGCTTCATTGTTGCAGATTGGGTTGAAAGTCCATTTCGAAAACCATACTTTTTTTATAGAACAGGTTATTTCTCCCTCTATGTATTTCGAAATCGTACATAGATGGTTTTTTCATAAATTTTACTAAAAACTGGAAGTAAAGAAATCGGCCGGTAATTTGCTGGAAAAGTTTTGTCACCCTTTTTAAATAGTGGAATTACTTTAGCTATCTTTAGTTTATTAGGGAAAACACCATGCTAAAAACGAATATTAATTAGATGTGTTAAAGTTAAAGCAAAGAACTCAATATTTTCCTTTACAATTTTTGGATGAATATTATCATACCCTGGAGATATAATAAAAGCAATCAGACAACTTTGAGCGGTTTGTTATGTTATGGGGGAAATATGTTGTTGATTAGATTTATTTATATTATATATGATTTAGAAACATTAATATCATTTATGATTTAAAGTGAAATAGAATAATTAATGAAAATTAAATGAAGTATATTATAATTATAATTAATGAAATGTAAATGATTTATTATAGGTATTTTATAATTAGTTTGGTTAAATTTTTAGTTAGTTTACTTATTGATTTAATTTTTACTATTTGAGAACATTAAAACACAATTTCCATAACATTAAATATTAAATTTGTTTATCCAGAATAAATTTGTAAATTGGCCGTTGATAGTGGTTAGTAAACATTGGTTGACTTCTGCCTAAAATTTCAAATGCAAGACCGTAAAAATTAAGTGAATAACTAGGGTTATTTTTCTAAACGCGTTGTGTGTTAAACATAAACAAAATAAAAAAACACCAGGTTCTTTAAAACAGACATGAAACAATTATTCAATAATTACTGCCTTTTATTTTATATTATAAACACGATAATATATTTTCTAATTCCTTTAGAATATAACAGTGCCATTTATATAAGCATTTGGAGCTATTAACCATTCTACATACTATCAATTTTTCACTTATCTTTTAGTTACTCATTTTTTTTATGAGAATTGTGCTGGGGTATATAAACCACCAGGAAAAATTTGCACATTTTATTATAAGTTTAATGAAGGAGGAGGCACTTACAATTTATCGATTAATAGGATATAAGGAAAGGTAACTTTAACTTACATGTTACACCCTTAATGGCCCATGTTTGGAGTAGGTTGGGGTCCCCTGGTCTGAATTAAATCTTCACATTGAAAAATTTCTCTCTCTCGCGCGCGGAGCGAGACTTGTAAGCGTTTTTAAATAAGCGCCATCTTGAAGACTTTTTTTTTTTTTTTTTGTATAAGGACTGCTAAAATCCTTATTCTCGCCAATATATTGCCAACTTTTTCATTTGGCTTTTGTTAACGTATTAGACGGCAATTTCGCCTGCCTAAATTGCAATTGTTGGCCAATTGTGGTGGTCTGGAACTGGACCCACGTGTGTGTGGCCTGACCTATTTATGCACGTGCAACGAGTTGGCTATTTATTGCTGTGATGATTCATTTACTTCCTTTCGACCAGGGATTTCGTCTGAACTTAAGTTTTTATAGGTTTCGGTTGCTGATGGATATTAGCCATATTGTAGGGAGCGAAATAGCAGTTTTTAGGTACACTGATTGGCCAAAATTATTTTGTTTGCAAGTTAAAAATGGGTTTAAAAAATTAAATATGATAGGTAGGAAAAAAACAAAAAGGTGGATTTGTATGTTAAGGGGTCCTACTTTTAAAAAGAAAAGGAATTTAATTATAAGTGCCTTATTTATATTCAGAATTTTTTTAAGAGTGTTTTTTACTAGTAAAAATCAAATTAATTTAAATTTTACACCTTTGTTAATTCAACAGGCATTTTTAACAAGTCTTTTCGTTTGTCACATAAAAAACAACTAAATTTAAAGTTCTTGAAAAGAAGTTACAAAGAATTTGATTTTGTTTGTATGCATGGATGGCCCAGGAAACTTGTTTACTTCCTATTATGCCCATGATGACGGTTTCTTTGGACGAACGTGTCTTCTCTTGAATGGAGGTGTCTCCTCTTGAACGTTAATTAATCTGGCATAGTGTTATAGACGCAGTGTACAAATAATTGGAGGTACAACTCCATCTGAAAAAATTAAATAACAGGCGGCAGAATATCGAAAAAACAAAAACACTTAACAACATCTAAGCATATATTTATATATAGTGATAGAGTATTTGTTTTTTTATTTAATTATCTATTTATCT
>QLNU02015359.1:19827636-19845077 GCA_006491805.2 Dysdera silvatica
TGTACATAATTTAAATGTATTAACGCTTTCATAGAGGTAATTGCTTACATCAACCTAGAAGATGATTTGTGGTAAATTGAGATAGATTTTCATATATATTTACGCATTTTATTAATTCCTTGTTTATTATTAGTTTAGTAGAATTTTCAAGTAAATACGAAACCTCTTAAAATGTTTCATTTTTAATAATCCCTTCATTTGAATTACCGAAATAAGAAAAGTTAGTATATAGTTGCTTTTGCTTCCAACAGATGGCACTACATGCAAATATTCGCACGATGGAGTTGAAAATTTTCTTTAATTTTTGTTTTCTTCTTTGCGAATGAAATAAAATTCATTAAAGCGAATTTAAAGAGAAATTATTATGGTATGCTCATAAATATTCACTTTCGGTTTCAATTTAAAGTGTTCGTAGACGATGTTTAAAAAATGAATTATCAGTCCATGAACACCCTAATTTTAAATAAATATTAATTTATTTAGAATCACATTTTACTATCGCATATATTACACAGGCGGGAGACGGATTACGGGGACTTCACTTCTCCAAAAAATTTAATGGACTCTTTTATAAAACTTTTTCCACAGATTTTGTGAAACCATACCGGTGAATTAACATCTTTCTCTCTCTTACCCACCCCCCCACCTCCCAAACGCTGAAGTTTCTAGCATCGTTCCTGACACTAAGCAGAGTAAAATCTAATATTTGTTTAAACCACACAACGAGTTTAATATTAATTACAGTGGATGAAGAATATCCTGAAACTTGTTTTATTAGTGGACTAAAATTTTATCCGGTATAAAAGTGCAAATAATATAGATACTCAAAATAAATCCTTTGGCAAGTACATCTCTTCCTTTTTAATAAGGAATGTTTGGTGGCGCCATACTTTGCGACGAATCTTCTATATGACACCATTCTGTCCTGGAAATTGTCGACAAATATTTGAACTCCCCCGAAATGGAAAGAAGAAATACCGAAGAAAACAACTTTACAGTCGATTAGCTCTATGGTTTTACTTGCTGTCTTCTCTGTTTCACTCTCTTCGAATCGAGCTCTTAATGGGAAAGAAAGTTCCTTTGCTTGTTTTTACTCCCTCCAGTCATTTGGACGCAGAGAAGATTTTGTTTACACTCCATGGATTTCTGAAACTTAAGTCTTTAGACAAATCGAGCATAATATTCCGACAACAGAGATCTGAACCAATTTTTTTTATTTTAGTTTGCAAATCTATTACATACTATAACTAGTAAAATTTGACACTGGTCGGAATATACGAAATACAAATGAAGAAGGTAAAAGATATTTACCATCTGCAAAAATATTCGCAACGTTTCGAGAACTACTGTTCCCTTCATCAAGCGAAAGTGTCAAGGAAGTGTAGGTGTTCGGTATTTATACCCCAACTTTGGTTTTCCCCAAAGCTATCCCGCACTCGGGTTTTCCCCCCTGTCTGAATCTGGATTTTCTAAGAACTGTCCCGCACTCGGTAATTCCCCCTGTCTGAAACTGGTTTTCCCCCATCTCCTAGCAAAAATGCGGTAAGGTTCAGGCATCGATTTTGCGATGTTCATCGCCTTACTTCGCATTCGAAAAGTCTCCCAAGACTCCAGAAAAAGTCTACAATAGCGAGAAGTTACATTTTTATGAAGAACTTTTGTACTTTTCCAATCAGGAACATGACCTTTCTCCCAGGCATGTTCTGCCAGAAGATTAGTCATCTCACCTTTCTCCACAGCACGATGATGTTCTTTTTTGCGAGTACAAACAGTTCTTCCCGTCTCGCCAGTGTATACTTTTTCGCAGTCTTTGCAGGGTATCTGGTAAATTGTTCCAGTCAATTCATCCATTGGAACTCGATCTTTCACTCTCACCAACAGGTCACGCAAAGTCGATGCAGGTTTATAGTAAGTCCTGATGTCAGATTTCCTAAGAATACGCGCAATCTCCTCAGAAGTCCTCTCCACATATGGCAAAACAACCGTCCCTCTAGTCTGTCTCTCCTCAACAAGTTCTCTATGTCCATTATTAGATCTTCGAGCGATAAACTTGCTCGGGTAGCCATTATCTACAAGCGCTCTCCTTACCTTCCATACCTCAGCATCCTTCAATTCAACTCTGCGACTGTGTGTGAGGGTCCGATGTGACAGACCTCACAACAGAAGTTTTGTGGCAAGATGGATGAGGTGAGAGGAAATCCAAGTACCGGTCCGTATGAGTTGGCTTTCGGTATACAGAGGTTGACAAGCTTCCATTGTCTCCTCTGGTGACTTTTACGTTTAGAAACGGCAAACACCCCGATGGACGTTTTGGACTGCGACGAGTTTAGTGTTAAGATTTAGAGAAGGTATGTTGATGATACTTTTGTCGTTCTTTCGAAGACAGAGGTGGACAGCTTCCACCGTTTCCTTAATGACTTAAACCCCCATATTCAATTTACCTTAGAGGTAGAACATGAGGGATGTTTGCCATTTTTGGACATTAAAGTCGCCAGAGTTGACGATGGAAGCTTGTCAACCTCTGTGTATCGAAAGCCAATTCATGCGGACCGGTACTTGGATTTCCGCTCGTATCATCCAACTTACCACAAAGCTTCTATTGTGGGGTCTCTGACACGTCGGGCCCTCAAACACAACAACAATGTTGAGTTGAAAGATGCTGAGGTACGGACGATACGGAGAGCTCTTGTAGATAATGGCTACCCGAACAAGTTTATTGCTCGAAGATAGAATGACGGAGTTAGAGAACCTGTTGAGGAGAGACGAACTAGATGGACGGTTCCATATGTGGAGAGGATTTCTGAGGAGATTGCGCGTATTCTGAGGAAAGCTGATATCAAGACTTAATATATATATATATATATATATATATATCGCCTGCAGAAAAAATTAGATGCAGCTCAACCAAGAGAACAAGCTGGATTTCGAAGTGGATTCAGTACAGTGGACCATATTCAAGTATTAAGAGAATTAATTGAAAGAACACATGAATATGAACTTCCATTGTGTGTGGCATTTATTGACTATGAGAAGGCCTTTGACTCTATTAAAACATCAGCAGTCATCAACTCTTTAAGATCAACAGACATCGAGGATGTGTACATTGACATGGTGAAACGTGTGTATAAAAATGCAAGTGCAAAATTTCGGTTACATAAAGATACCGAAGCTATCAAAATTGGTAAAGGTGTGAGGCAGGGAGATACCATTTCTCCAAAACTTTTTACTTCAGCTTTACAGATGATTTTTCAGCAGATAAATTGGAATAACAAGGGAATAAAAATAAATGGTGAATATTTAAATCATTTGCGGTTTGCTGATGACATTGTTATTTTTTCAACGAACCCATCAGAACTCCAAGACATGGTACAGGAGCTCTCAACTAGAAGTAAAGAAGTTGGACTCAAGATGAACCTACAAAAAACTAAGATCATGTTCAATAATTTCGTAGAGGAAACAAAAATACAAGTTGACAACATTGAGCTAGAAATTGCTGATTCATATATTTACCTTGGCCAGCTGATTTCAATGGATGGCAACATTATGAAAGAACTCAACAGACGTATTAAACTTGGCTGGAGTGCATTTGGAAGAAACAGTTTTATCCTGAAGGGGAAATTGCCTTTGTGTCTAAAAAGAAAGGTCTTCAACCAGTGTGTATTGCCAGTCCTCTCTTATGGATCAGAGACATGGAGTCTAACAGTTGGAGCAATACGAAAGTTACAGACAACGCAAAGGAGCATGGAGAGGTGCATGCTTGGAATAACTAGGAGAGATCGAAAAAGAAACACTTGGGTGAGAGAGCAAACTAGAGTAGAGGACATCATTGTTAAAGTAAAAGGGCTGAAATGGCGATGGGCTGGGCATATTGCAAGAAGAACTGATCAACGATGGACAACAGAAATTCTGAACTGGATTCCAAGAGACCACCGAAGACCTAGAAAACGTCCTCAAACTAGATGGGTGGATGAAATAAGAAAAGAGGTTGGGGTGACGTGGAAACGAATGGCCCAGGATAGACTTGTGTGGAAAGCATTTGGAGAGACCTTCATCCAGCAGTGGATAGATAATGGTTGAATATGATGATGATATACAGTGTGTATGTGAGACTCGTTAAAAAAAATGCCTTGATATCTAGAAAAGAAAAGGGGTTAAGACCAACTTTCTTGCACCACTGACTATTAGTTACGTGATACTTGCGGACAGAGTAACTAAAAGTAAATACTGGCCCTGCGGTGGCGCAGTGGTAACGTGTTCAACTAGAGTTCCGTTTTCCCGGGGTCAATTCCCAGCGGTACCATAAAAATAACGCTTGCCAACTAACTGCTCACTGTAGTCCCAGGGTTGGTCCCTTGGACCTTGAAAGATTTTTATTTCTCGAAAATTGTAGGTCCTGGCACAGCGTGCATAATGAATATAAAATCCAAAATTGCTGAGAATGCCAGTGAGTCTACTTAAAATGTCATAAGGAATTATGGTCTTTCAATTGTTAAGTCGCCAAAATTACTAACAGCCTAGGAGAAGAGTATGAGAGGATATCTCTGCAGTGGGAAAAAAAGAAAGCAAGAATTCGTCAACTGAATTTACAGAATTCATCCAAACCCTTTTCCCAGAGAAATTATTCGCTTCTGGCATGAAGAACCTTTGCAATCTCTGTTTGTCTGCAAAAAGCATGGCACCTGATTGTTGCGTTCTTTTAGAGGATATGCGGTGCTAGGCATTATGCAGCTCAGGGCGCACACATGTTTTGCCGCCCCAAAATTACCTCATTTTTTTTATAAGAATCCTATTTTGCCACCCCTAAAAATCTGCCGCTCAAAGCTAATGCCTGGTTCGCTCCCACTCGGCGCCGTTCCTGCATTCAGTGGTCAAGTAGGTACAATTACTATAATCGTAGCTTGATTAGAAGTTGCATTATGTCCTGCTCATATCCGTTTGACCATTATATAGTTTTGAAATATAAAGCTTAAAAGAAAAGAACGTTTATACAGAGAACACTTTCAAAACTGAAGACAGTAACAAATGAGCTGGGTTATTTTTTTTTTTTTTTTAAATCATAGTATTAGAAATAATTACTGAGCAATAAGTTTATAAAAAAGTCCATTATTGTTTGTTCTGAAAAGTTGATAAAATATAATTCAGCAGAATTTTTCTTTTAACATATTGACGCCCGGGAACGAGATTTCTCGTTTTCATTTGAGATTTGCTGGTGACCGGAAACGAGAAATCTCGTTTTGGTGAGAAGAATTGATTGTATTGGTTGTATTTATTGATTAATTGATAACGAGAAATGTTTTGCAAAATATCATATACTCAAAAATTTTAAAATTACTATGACTAAATAAAGATTTATTCAAATATGTATTAATTTCAAAAAGTTATCGCAGTTTCATTACACACCTCCCAAAATAATTTTCAGGTCTAAAATCGCCGGTCTTATTGTAAATTTCTGCAAAATATTAGCGGGCGGCAATATGTTAAAATTAAAAATCAAATATAAGGTTGGGCTTGTTCTTTTGAAAAGTTGCGGTATATTATTTTTTATTTTATTTTTAATTATTTAATTTTTTTAAAGAAAATGTAGTCGTTGGAGCTCCACTTGGTGCTGTACTCGAGCTAGACAGGCGAAGATGTCCTGGTTTAAAAGTACCTTTAATATATCAATGGGTAAGACATATATTTAATAAATACTTTTAAACATATTGAATGTTATAATTTTTACTACAAAGCACTAAATACTTTAAAAATTCCAAGCACTAAGTATACTGTATCATACAGTTGTATGACAGAGATTTTATCAACAAGCATCTTCGCAAACGATCTATAGACGTGTATAATTCGTTCGTGAAGAGTTGGCAGCCAGGTACCGTTAGCTGAAGTAGTAGACGGGTTCTTTTATTGCAGTAGAGGGAAGGGGAATCTTAGCATAACCGGTTTTTCGTGCGTAAAAAACCAGTTACGCCAAGACACCCTTAAATATTCACCATTTATTTTTATTCCCTTGTTATTCCAATTTATCTGCTGAAAAATCATCTGTAAAGCTGAAGTAAAAAGTTTTGGAGAAATGGTATCTCCCTGCCTCACACCTTTACCAATTTTGATAGTTTTGGTATCTTTATGTAACCGAAATTTTGCACTTGCATTTTTATACACACATTTCACCATGTCAATGTACACATCCTCAATGTCTGCTGATCTTAAAGAGTTGATGACTGCTGACGTTTTAATAGAGTCAAAGTCCTTCTCATTATTTTATTATTAAAAATTAAATTATTAAAAATTAAATTATTAATTATTAAAAAATTAAAAAATTAAAAAATCGCTTTTCTGCACTGGAAGGACTTATTGATGAAAGTGATATCTCAGAAGCAAATGAAAACATTGTTAAGACAATAGTTGAAACTGCTGGGGAAATTGGTGGTGTAACCTGTAAAAAGCACAATAGCAAATTATCTGAGAAGACGAAACAGCTCATGAAAAGGCGAAGAGATATGAAGGTGGACAATCGAAATACCAGTTCCAGGATTGAGTACATAGAACTTTGTAAAACTCTGCGCAAAAGCATGAAAGAAGACATAAGAAAATTCAACTGTGAGCTAGTAAGGAAAGCCATTGAAAATAACAAGAGCCTTAGGGTTGTTAAAGGAAGTTTATCTGTTGGGAAGAAACACATCATTGCATTAAAAGGAGAGGATGGCACCGTAACAAGAAATAGGGAAGAAATACTTAGAAGAGTTGAAGAATTCTACAAAAAACTATATGAAAGTAACAGTGGATTAAACGAAGACGCCGAAATAGTCGAAGGAACAGCTCCTAAAATCTTAAAAGAAGAAGTTTCATTTGCAATAAAAAATATGAAGAAAGGAAGAGCCCCTGGTGATGATGGTATTACATTAGATATCCTAAAAGAAGCTGGAGAATATGTAGAAGACATACTTGCAAAATTCTTTACCAAATGTCTTAACAGCGGTAACATACCAAACCAATGGGATTCTGCAACAGTAATTCTTTTGCATAAAAAAGGTGATAAAGAGGATTTGAAAAATTACCGACCAATTAGCTTGTTACCTGCTATTTATAAAATCTTCACAAAAGTTCTAACACATCGCCTGCAGAAAAAATTAGATGCAGCTCAACCAAGAGAACAAGCTGGATTTCGAAGTGGATTCAGTACAGTGGACCATATTCAAGTATTAAGAGAATTAATTGAAAGAACACATGAATATGAACTTCCATTGTGTGTTGCATTTATTGACTATGAGAAGGCCTTTGACTCTATAAAAACATCAGCAGTCATCAACTCTTTAAGATCAACAGACATTGAGGATGTGTACATTGACATGGTGAAACGTGTGTATAAAAATGCAAGTGCAAAATTTCGGTTACATAAAGATACCAAAACTATCAAACTTGGCAAAGGGGTGAGGCAGGGAGATACCATTTCTCCAAAACTTTTTACTTCTGCTTTACAGATGATTTTTCAGCTGATAAATTGGAATAACAAGGGAATAAAAATAAATGGTGAATATTTAAATCATCTGCGGTTTGCTGATGACATTGTTATTTTTTCAACGGACCCATTAGAACTCCAAGACATGGTACAAGAGCTCTCAACTAGAAGTGAAGAAGTTGGACTCAAGATGAACCTACAAAAAACTAAGATCATGTTCAATAATTTTGTAGAGGAAACAAAAATACAAGTTGACAACACTGAGCTAGAAATTGCTGATTCATATATTTACCTTGGCCAGCTGATTTCAATGGATGGCAACATTATGAAAGAACTCAACAGACGTATTAAACTTGGCTGGAGTGCGTTCGGAAGAAGCAATTTTATCCTGAAAGGGAAATTGCCTTTGTGTCTAAAAAGAAAGGTCTTCAACCAGTGTGTATTGCCAGTCCTCTCTTATGGATCAGAGACATGGAGTCTAACAGTTGGAGCAATACGAAAGTTACAGACAACGCAAAGGAGCATGGAGAGGTGCATGCTTGGAATAACTAGGAGAGATCGAAAAAGAAACACTTGGGTGAGAGAGCAAACTAGAGTAGAGGACATCATTGTTAAAGTAAAAGGACTGAAATGGCGATGGGCTGGGCATATTGCAAGAAGAACTGATCAACGATGGACAACAGAAATTCTGAACTGGATTCCAAGAGACCACCGAAGACCTAGAAAACGTCCTCAAACTAGATGGGTGGATGAAATAAGAAAAGAGGTTGGGGTGACGTGGAAACGAATGGCCCATGATAGACTTTTGTTGTTGTTGTTTTTTAAATTTAAAATCTTATTGATTTAGACCTGTGTATTTCAAATTTCCCTGACTTTTCAGTCCGAAAAAACTTCTCTGATTTTCCAGGTTTTCCATATCCATAGACACGCTGTTTATTAAACTGCGCAAATCATAGGCCTACGCAGAAAGTTCGTAAGGTTTGAGTTACAGGCTCAATTTGGGGGTTACAGAGCTACAACTCACATATTCCTATGTTAAATATACAAAATTTCATTGCAATGGGGGTTACAACCTACAACACCTAGAGTACGACAATGGCGCAGATAAAATTTTAGTTCATGGCATCACTAGTAATATGGCTTAATGGTATCAGCAGATTGTGCAAGGACGTGAAGGAATGGCGTAGTGGTGCTATTCCGAAGAAATTTAGGAATGGCAACGTTGATATGGATGACGGTCATGCTGCTCCAAACAAGCTTCGGCACGGTAAAGTTGATATGGATGACATCAAGTGAAAATTTACAAAATTATTGCACAGAAAAAGCGAAGCAAAATATGAATAATTACAGTTCTTTGTCTCACGGTGTATTATTGCTTTGAAATGATAATTGAATTGTGTTCGGGAGGAAGCCAGTCGTTAATTTTAAAGTTATTAAAAAGTATAATTTTGTTTATTTTTTTCAGCAGGATGCTTCTCGGACGTCTACGCTATCCCTAAAGTTCAGGATTGGCGTAACCTGAACTTAACCAAATTAAATAATTCACACCTACCAATAACCGCGTAGTGCACAAAATGAAGTAAACGCTACATCATTAATAGCAATAACACCAGGAATTAAGTAAAATCTCTCTATATATATATATCTTAGAAAACAAGCTGTCAAGTAAAACTGTGCAGTTTAACTTTTTAATATAATGCATTTTTGAACGGGATTTTCTTTTTTTTTTACTTTTTAATTATATTTTTCAAATTTGAGGTGGAGGGTTCAGACAGAACTGGAACACTCCCTTTGAATACGGCCGCCTTTTCCCGTTTGGGTTATTGAACAAAAAAAATGAACTATTTTCCAGTGTCGGTTTTCGTCGCAAAATTCTATTAATCGAATAGAAAAAAAAATCAAGCTTTTTTCATTATTACAATATTATATGCAACGTTATCAGTTGCCATAACTTTGTATGACGTCACTATAATATATGAATTGCTATCAGTTATTATAACTTTATATAACCTTATTAAAGGAAACGTTACCTTTTAAATATGACCCATTCAATTTCTTCTATGTTTTTCAAAAGTGGGTGACGGGAGGAAAATCAGTAGCCATATTCAGAAATATAATATGGTAAAATAATTATATTTATATATAATAATTATCATTATATATATTAATTATCATTATATATATAATAATTATCCAAATTATAATAATTATCAAATTATAATAATATATTTTCATCGTTTTCAGTCAGTGCATTTTCCGTTTAAATTGAAAAATGGGGGAAGAGGTTAGAAAAAATATGCTGAGTCTATGTATATGTAAAATGAAAAAAAAATTCGAAAAGAGGTTGCATATTCTGCTCTTGAAAAAATTATCTTTTTTAAAAAATCGAGGAAAGGCAAGTGCCACTCTTCCCTATGTTGCCGGCGCGATCCATGTCCGTGATGCTGGTGGGTGTTGCCGTACGTTGATTGAAGCTTGGCTCACTCCACCTGCTCAAGTTCCATAAACATAATAGCCACCACCTCTGAACATAAACTCACCGCCATGCTCCTGACGGGACCGCCCGCGCTATCAAATAGCCTATTAGTAATTTCGCATGATAAAGGGCAGAGTAGTTCTCGAAACGTCGCTATATTTTCCTTTTGCTGTTGATTTAGTTTTACTTATTCTTAGTCTTTATCTATTTATTTCTTCTTTTTTTTTAACCGTTTACTGTTTTCCCTAACCATTTCAATTTTATTTTCATCCTTTTTTACTCTATTTTTATTTTCAATTAACTTTTCTATTTTTTTTTCGCATTCTGACCAGCGACAAATTTTACTCGTTATAGTAACTTGTGTTTTTTTTTTTAAATATTATAACATTTATAAATTAACGGAACTAATAAAACTTTTGTGATTTCTTGCTTTTAATATAGTGCAAGTCACAAGTCCCCTTAAAAACGTCCTTCTCCGTTAATCCTCCTTATAAGATAAATTTCATATATGTTTTTTAATCCCATTTATCGTCCCCACACTCTCCTTGGTTTCTTCTCAACTCCGAATAGCCCCTCTTTCATTCCTTCTGCTCCCTTTTTCCCATTCTCCATCTTCAGTCTTGCGATCTAACAAGAAATATGCGATATTAAAATAACGTTTAGAACAGTATCCGATAAACTCCTAATATCCATAAATTTTAACCAAATGGTTTTTATGTGTTTGATAGTCTGAGGACAGCAAAGACCATTTTGTGCAAGAACTTACTTTTTCTTTGGATATGAATCACACGCTCTCTCTCTCTCTCTCTCTCTCTCTGTGTGTCATCTAAATAATCAAACCTTTTATAAGGTTTGGTTTGAAAAAAAGGCCATTGCTTAATGTTAGATGAACACCCAGACTTTCCTCATAATTTTAACAAATGGGGGATTCGCATTTTCAGCAAATGATGGGTCATCAGTCTCATCACGTTTGTTGTCTGAAATTTAGTCCGCTGTGCTCAGTACAATCAGATTGTAAGAAACTAGTCTCACACGCACAGGCAGACATCATTAATCATTCTGCATCTGAAAATGGACTTCTCTGCTATTAATTTTTAAGAGTCTTGTCCTTCAAGTCGCAAGTCAACTGTCTAAGCTTGGCGTCAGTACAATATGTCATTGCGATATCATCTGTTTATCGAACAGCTTTGCTCTGAAAACGTAAGTATTATCATTTATCATTAATCTTCTTTTTTCAACAGTCTATTGTTCAATCAATCACTCGTATTCTTTCTGGTGTTTCTGAGCTGGTTAACGAAAACCTTCAGTGTTCTAAGTTCCTTTGTACGGGAAGTGAGCAGTCATCAAACCGAACAATTGGAATTTTTATGTTAGTCGTATTGTTATTGCGAGGAAAACGACCTCGTTCTGTGTAAGTATATGCATGTTCCGTACAAATTTTTTCTTCTTCACTTCCAAATATCCCAGACACGATTTTCACCATTTTGTATAATTCCATTTTGCTAAATTTTTATCATTTAATTTGTGTATCTTTTCATTCTACATGTGTATTAATAATTTAATTTTACATGTGTATTAATAATTTAATTTTACATGTGTATTAATAATTTAATTTTACATGTGTATTAATAATTTAATTTTACATGTGTATTAATAATTTAATTTTACATGTGTATTAATAATTTAATTTTATACATGCATTATTTTATTTTAGGCGTGCATCTTTTTATTTTAGGCGTGCATCTTTTCATTTTAAATTGAAATGTGTTTCATTTTAAATTGAAATGTGTATCATTTTATTTTACATGTGAATCATTTAATTTTTACACGTGAATCATTTAATTTTACGCGTGTATTTTGAAATTTTATATGTTTATTTTTTCATTTTACATGTGTATTATTTAATTTTATATGGGTACCATTTCATTTTTCATATGTATCATTTCATTGACATTTACATCAATTCTTTTTGTATTTATATCGTTCAATTTCACATTTGTATCGTTGTATTGATTCTGAGAACACATGGTTTATTTTATCGAATCAATATACCGCTTTGTGGTTTATAAGCACATAATATTTTGCAATTTTACACTGATTTAAAACAAAATAGATGAAGTAATTACAAAGATAATATCATTTAAAAAATGCACACAAGCATAATAATGGTAGTTTCAAATTAAAATCCGTATTAACTGGAAAATCTATAGTTTAACTCATAAACGTAGCAGCTCACAACTCACGGAAGTCTCAGGTGTTTATGTGGGCTCAAGTGACTTTACAGAAGAGTGTGAAGTGAGGCCTTAGAGAAAATAAATTTTAATATCTAAGGTGACATTTAGTCCTTTGATCACCAACCCCCCCCACCCCCCACATTTCCTTACGATACTGGTTTAACACCTACTTGCAACAATTATTCCTTTCGGTTCTTTTCTTTTTAACCCTTCATAATACACTAAAGTGCCAGAAAAACTGGTACAGGCGTGCGTATGCAAATAACGGAGCTTTGCAACCAATCAGCGTAACGCGATGCGGTCGGCAGCGCCTATATAAGACAAGAGATGTCTGGCAAAGCTATTAGATCGGTTCTTGCCGCTACAATGGCAGTTTATCAAGATTTAAGTGATTTTGAACGTGGCATTATAGACGGCACAAGAGAGATGGAACATAGCATCTCCGAGATAGCGACAAAATTTGGATTTTCACATATGACCATTTCACAGGTATACCGTGAATATCAGGAATCTGGTAAAACATCAGTTCTCCGACAGCGGTGCAGCCGGAGAAAGATCTTGAAAGAACGGGACCTTCGACGACTGACGAGAATCGTTAAACGAGATAGACGTGCAACACTTCCTCAAATTGCCGCGGATTTCAATGCTGGGGCATCAACAAGTGTCAGCGTGCGAACTGTTCAACGAACCATCATTGATATGGGCTTTCGGAGCCGAAGGTCCACTCGTGTACCATTGTTGACTGCACGGCACAAAGCTTTACTCCTCGTCTGGGCCGACCAACACCGCCATGGGACTGTTGATGACTGGAAACACGTTACCTGGTCTGACGAGTCTCGTTTCCAATTGCATCAGGCGGATGGACGTGTACGGGTATGGAGACAACCTCATGAATCCATAGACCCTACATGTCAACAGGGACTGTTTAAGCTGGTGGAGCTTCTCTGATGGTATGGGGCGTGTGCAGTTGGTGTGATATGGGACCCCTGATACGTCTAGAGACAACTCTGACAGGTGACAGGTACGTAAGCATCATGTCCGATCACCTACACCCATTCATGTCCATTGTGCATTCCGACGGACTTGGACAATTTCAGCATGATAATGCGACACCCCACACATCGAGAGTTGCTACCGAGTGGCTCCAGGAACACTCTTCTGACTTTAGACACTTCCCTTGGCCACCTAAATCGCCAGACATGAACATTATCGAGCATATCTGGGATGCCTTGCAACGTGCTGTTCAGAAGAGATCTCTACCTCCTTGCACTCCTATGGATTTGTGGACTGCCCTGCAGGATTCCTGGTGTGAATTGTCTCCAGGATACCTTCAGACATTAGTCGAGTCCATGCCACATCGTGTTGCGACACTTCTGCGTGCATGCGTGGGGTTGGGGGCTACACAATATTACGTAGGTGTACCAGTTTTTCTGGCACTTCAGTCTATAAATCAATAAATTAGATCAGTACTAAGTAAAATTATAAAGAGAAATAGAACTACTTAGAAAAAGAGTATATATGAAAAAATCTCTAAAAGCAGCTATGCATTTCAAACTAAGAGCTGTGACTTCCTGAGAATAAAGTTAAATAGTGATCTGCGTAGTCTATATAATCCTTATAACTATGGTAATGGCTGTGTAAGTGTAACAATCATGATAGCGAAGTTTTCATTTAATTCCTGCACAAGTTTCTAGACTAGCCTGACCTTGGTTGTCCTTGCGCTATAAAACATATTCGTGGAGCTGGCTCGTCCCCAATCGTTCTTCACCTGCCAGTAGTGACGAATGATGAGATCTCGTCAATTCCCATCCTATGTGCTACATCATAACTTTCGCTTCTGCCAGAAGCGGGCACAGACTTTCATATCGTGGGGTGGGAGGTCAAGGACAGAATTTACAATGTGTCTTAGTATACCATTGGAATTAAGTTTTAAGACATATCCTGCTCATGTTTTAAATCATAGCTTGCTGAGGTTGCAAACCACATCTTGCTCAAATTGTAAATCATGTCTTGTTCAACTTTTTTATTTATACAATGAGATACGTTTGACTCTCTACCCTTTGTTCGTTAATAAAGTTGCGTTAGTGTTGTGCAAGCTTTGTTTACTAAGGCAGAGGTGTCAGGTAAAAAACCTTGGCAGAGGACTTTATCGCGTTAACTTAGCTGCCGGCAGGAGGCCATATACGTTGACACGGTGTCTGATTAATAATAACCTACAACACGGTATCAAACACAAATAAACCATCCTTAGCAATATTGACTTTGTTGTATTTATTTCAGAACAAAATTGTTCGTGAATCTGCCTCAGGAAATTTGCATATGACACCAAGGAACAAATATGCTGATGTTATCATAATTTGATTCCGATCAACACGGCAATTAAGGAAGAATATGCAAAATAAGGTATAGAAAAGGCACAGTACAGAACTTATAAAAATCTTTCATATTATCTAACATATAGTAGACTATTTCAATTCTCTTTTAACTGGACCTTATTGGTTTATTGGTTAGTACCTGGAGGCAGCAATCGGTAACTCCCAGAGATCTTGCCAGTTGACGTAATAAGAACAAAGATGCAATTCTCCATAATCATAAATGGAACAAGTATAGAATGTTTGCTGTATACAACATCGTATTTAAATAAAATATCCTGGCGCTTTGTCATATTTATTTTTACTAGAACTGTCAGTGTGAACAAAAAGTTCAGAAGAATGGAGTTACAGGCTTAAAAGGTTGTTTATAGAACTACAATTCCATATATTCCTATGCATATTTACCAAATTGTATCGTAATGGATTATAACCCCTCCCTGCTTACACGAGTCTAATGCCCAAGATGCTCAAATTTCATAATTGTTACATGTGTTAATTAATTACATAATTGTTATAAATTTCATATTGTGACACAAATTTACCTATACAAGAAACAGATCAAATAAGCTGCACAAATAGTTTTATTGCATAACATTCATTTTGCAAAATATCCTTGATTTTATTTTATGCCTGAGGCATACATTATTAAAAAATTCGGAAGCATCAAAAGTATAGGGTAGAAAGAAATTAGCAAATAACCGTCTTTTACGTCATATCACGTCTTTCATTGTTCTAAGAACAATTGTCATTACACAATTTTTGTAGTCTATTTAGTTCGATGTTAATAAGAAGTTCTGTGAACTCTCTCTCTCTCTCTCTCTCTCTCTGTTTTATTATATTATTTTTAAAAATATATTTATTTCAAACGTCTTTCTAGTGAATGAGGTTAATTAATTTTAAATACAATTATCGTAATTCTGAAGCCCAACAACTGGGATCACATGGGGCTACTACACACTTTAAGCAATAGTAAGGTGTGGAATCTTTAGGTATCATACCCGATCTTGATTAGAACAATGATGTCTGTATTTCTTAATACACCCAATACTTGTCTAGTATATGTAGGCCAATATATATTTTAAATTGACCCTGCGGTAGTGTCGTAGTAACGCGTCCGTCTTGAGTCCTGTTATCCTGGATTCAACTCTCAAATGCGCAAAAAATACGCTGCTTACTGCAATCCGGGTAGCTGGTTTCCTAAACTTTTAAAATTACGGATTACTCGGTGAAATGCAGGTCCCGGTACATCATGACCTTTATTGACCTTGCGCCATAAAAACACATTTTTTTTTAATTACACCTAACATACTGGTTGACGTCGCAGCATAGTAACGATCATGGACATTTAATGACAAGTGGATTAGGCTTTACTTTTAGTATCAAACGCAGAGATAAGTATGTTTCTGCAGTTAGTGTGCAGATGGTGGTCACGCAATGTACTAATTATATTAATCAATTAGTGCACTAATTTGTTAGTAGCCATTTTATGCAGTGCACTTGGTGCAATTCTGCAGTTAGTTCCTGCTGCAAAGAGCACAGAAAAAAAAACCAGTGCTCACTAGAATGGGCCCCGGGACAAAACAAATTTCTTGCATCCACTCTGACAGCAACTTAATTAATCTTAATCTCTAAATTTTCTCAACTTCTTCATGAACCAGTATACCATGTATGGTGTCTATATTACCTTGTATATGCCACACCTCGTTCTTTCAAATATTTGTATATACTTTGCTATGGAAATTACGCACGGATGCCACAAAGATTTTTATCAAAGTATGCAAGATTTATTAGCGTGAATACTTCATTAATAATTCAAGAAAAAAAAAAGAATATCCAGTGCACACAAAAATGTGAATCATAGAACCAGAAAATGGGCGAAAAATTTTTAAATTCTATGTTTCTGTCAATAAACTTAATTTATTATCTAAACGCAAATGTCATTTTGCATTTTGTAGGCAAGCTGAAATGAATAATTTAAATTTTTAACACGTATAATGATAAGGTTTTAAAATTGCGTGGGAATTAGCGTTTGATTGCTTGTCGCTCAAAAATAAAGGCAATATATTCTTTGTTTTATATTTTCACCTACCGTCAACAGGATGACTTCATCCCACCAAATGAGGAAAGATGAAAGTTGTGATAACTCCTGTCTGTTTCGTTGAAATATTTTAATGAAACCTGGTTCCGGTAGGTAGAAATATTGGCTTGAACAGAAACTATTCAATTTTAAGATTTAAATTACTCATGGTGGAATTCTTTCAGTTGTTGTTTTATGTACTTTTTTTGCAAAATTTGCTTGTAATCAACTTCTTTGAAACATTTGCTTCTACATTATGTAAATTTAGTTAGGTAATATTTAGTTAAGTAATATTTTTATCCGATCTACCAAACAGCTTAGGGGTCCGTGACTTACCTCCCCGGCCATGAATGGCTTTGTCACACATTTTTGAAAAATACTTTTTACACGCCTAAATTTTCAAAATTTCCAAATTTTATATAAAATGATCTATTAAACAATTAAGAATATGGAAGGAATATATATTTTTTAAGCATAAATTTCACGAGTATCAGGGTTTTAAAGAAACAATAGAAGAAAAATGAAACGAACACACCCCGGTTAACGGTAACATAAACTTCGTTTCATATTGAACGATTTTTCTGTGGGATAGTAAGCGAATTCAATGGTGATTTTAAAATATATCTTTGTTAGAATTTAATATCTCATAAAATATTAATTTTGAAAATTTATTCAGAGTAAAATGAAGTTGTTTCCACCATATTTTTTCAAATAAAACATAACAAAATAAGGGTTTAATCAGTGTTAAGAAACTCTTGAGCCATTTGACATTTTCAAGTGTTTCTTATATGTTTATTTGTTTATATTAGCTAATATTACTGTTTCATGCGTA
>QLNU02015359.1:19862046-19889926 GCA_006491805.2 Dysdera silvatica
AATAATCATTTTTACCTGTTGCCTTTTGTACTTTAAAATACAAGACAATGAAACTGTAGAAGCGATTAGAAAGAGTATCTGCGTTATCAGTGATTACCTTAATCACACAGTGGAAGAAGTTTACACAGTCCAAAAGGAATTGAGCTTTTAAAAGCCACTGTTCCATATGTGGGAAAGGTTATATATTTCTCCGACAAGGCATCAGAGCACTACAAAAATCCAAAAAAATTTTATAAACCTCCGCCATCACCGTGATTTTGGGTTGGATGCTGAGTGACATTTTTTTGAAATTTCACATGGTAAGTGACCTTGTGATGGTATTAGAGAGGCCACTAAAAGACTTGTATCAGAAGCGGACGTTCAAAGAATTACCCAGGATCATATCACAACACCAAAGGTTAATTATTTTTTTGTACTTTTTGTATTTATTTTTGTATTTATTACTTTTTGTATTTATTTTTGTATTTATTACTTTTTGTATTTATTTTGTCGTTTGAACAAAGGTTATGTTTGAGTTTGCAAAGAAAACATACCTATAATCAAATATGCCTTTGTGCTACAATCAAAGGCTGAAGAGCAAGCAGAATTTCTTGCAGACAGATTTAATTTCTACATTAGGACTTTGAAAATTCAAGCTTACCACAGCCATATTCCTTTAAACATGCGTACTATAGGAGCCCGTGGAATTTCTCTTTCGGAACATTTCATCGATCGTAAAATCTTCAAAGAAAATATCCAAGACTTTGTTTCCTTTGGGTGTGTAAAGAATAACAGTAATGTTGCTTGCATATATCAAGGAAATTGGTGGCTTGGAATTATAAAAGACATTTCTATTTCTAAACAAGATTTTAAAATAAGTATCTTTCATCCTTCAGGACCAAGTGTACCAGTTTCAAAATTTGTAAAAATGACTGCATATGGGTAGAACTGAAAAATGTTTTAAGGATCTTGTGTCCTTTGGATTTATCAACACCCACAGGACAAGTGCATGACATAAAGCCAGAAATGAGTGATGCAATTTCTGAATGTTTTTTCCAAAAAGATGCTAAAATAAGGGGAATAAAACACGAAAAAACTAAGCCATAAGGAACAGAAAGTGATTGAACATTTCAAGAGCTTGGAAGATCGACTTTATCTCCTTTTTTTGTTTGTTTTCTGGTTTTACGGCTCAAGGAATACAATGATCAGGCTGCGCCGTGACGTTCTGTTTCCTAGGAATCCGATCCTCTTACGGCCTAGGGAATCAAACCCCGAACTACAGTGAACAAATTTTCCCCCGAATCCCCACCCACCCTGATCCTTTTCAAGGCAATCTTCCGATTCTCCAGTTTGGAGGTGGCTGTATCTCGTAGGTTAGTTCGAATAACAAAATGAAATTTTCAGGTTACAAACAACATGCAGAGTGATGCTTCTTTGCCAAATTTCAAACACATAACTGCTCCCCCTTTTGAGTTGTGAGTCGCCAAATATACCAGTTTTTGGAATTTTTCAAAATTTCAGACTCTTTTATGTTAAGAGGGGATGGAAATAACAACTCCAGTTATTTTGAGGTACCACACTGAGACAGAGAACTAACATATAAAAAACGCGACATTGATATCTGTTGCCCTTCAGGAGGAAATCGTTTTCAAATATGACGATTTCAGCGATATTTCGGTCATTATCACATTACTCGGAATCTTTTTTAAAAATAATCTAAAGCTGTAAAACTTACGCGATGTAAGTAAACAAACTACGTAGATTTTAAATCTTTTTGAATATTTGATTTATCTTTATTAGTTAATAAAATACATGCGATTTTGTAAGTACTTGATTTTCGCAAAACCGCACGAAATCTTGTTTTTCCGATGCCTGTTGCCAAAATAAAAAAAAAAAATTTCAATTGGTTTTTGATTTTCTTTGCATATATGTTTCAGCATACAAAGTATGAAAGAAATCAAAAATGGTCGAGCAGCCCCATTTGTCGAAATTCTGTGGAAAGACCCTACAGCGACAGACCAGTGCTTAACCATAACTACTAAAATTTTGTCACTGATCTAAAATATAACTAAAGAATACACAAAGTTTCGAGAACTACTGCTCCCTTTATCAAGCCAAGTCTTTCGCTTGATAAAGGAAGCAGCAGTTCTGTATGTAGTACTCCTTTATGTTTACAAATAGAGAGGTCTCTGTAAGTAATTTTGGAAGTGGTGCAAGAATTAAGGTCAATTTTATTCTGAGAGTGAAGTTAATTTTGTTTTTTGCTCTGATTAAAATCGACAATAGGTTCTCGTGCGAATTCAGAAGGTGGAGATAGTCTTAATGAAAATTTCTTACACAATCTCCACAATAATGCAAGAAAAAAACTATCCACTACAGGTAGTTAATGTTATTGCTATATTATTGCACTTTATTTCTCCAAATGGTTTGCTTATCCAACGACATTTATTCATGTTTTATCTAAAGTTAAGGTGCAAATCGAAGAAGAACATAATTCGTCAGGAGACAAGACATTATTGACAGGGGAATGTGACATCATTGACATTAAAACATGTCAAAATAAAGATGAAAACAGAATTATAAGATGGCTAAAATTGCAAGGTTCATTTCTGAAAATTATTCATATAAATTAGCATTTTTGACAGCACATTTCACCCGGTAGTAATTAATAAGTGCAACGTTTTCGAATCAAAGTAATTGCATTTTTATAAAAATATTTTTTGTTTCTTGATTCCTGCTGGGTATTGAAGCGAATTTTGACAGGCAAAGACTTTCAAACTTTCAAGGTCCATTTAATTTATGCGCCGAGATCATTAGACTTTATTCCAAACTGTTTTCTTATTTTAATCGATTAAACTTTTTATTTATATTTTCTGATATCATACTTCTTTCTTCCTTACGAATGCGGAAAAATTCACATATGAATGACATGCTGCATGGTGACTTATTCTTTTCACTTTTCTATTTCTTCTTCCTCTTCTTCTTCGTGCAATTCGTTCAAAGCAACGATCACAGCTTCCTGATTTGGCAGCCACTCCCATTTCGGACCAATGGAATCCCTGTATTCGACCCACGGTTGCGACTAAGATAAGAAATCATTAACCGACAATGAGTTGTGGAATAATAAGTCGCACCCCTCCCCCCACATACACCCCACTGTTGGCACAATGCTTGACGGTTTAAAAGCCATCAATCAAAGTCACGGGGGCTTGGAAACGACTGCCTTCAAAACAGTTTCGCATTTGACATCAAAGGCATAATACAAGATGAATGACCATGTCCAAGCACTCACCTTCAAAACATTCCCATTTCGATGCACTCTTCGGAAACTGAACTTTTTATAAATTTGCTTATATAAGTTTGATGCTCTTTTTATGGTAGCTAGTCTAAGGTGCTGTCTTTGGAGAGTTTTCGGTGGAAAAATAGATCATACGGTCTACGGTTTGAATTAAAATTTTCCTTGAATCAAATAAACTTGTAAGGAATGCCAAGGTAGTAATCCGACATGGGATTCACCGTAACCTTTACCTGTTAACTGGGTATGACGACATTTTTCGTCATGCCCGGAAGACTACCAAAATGCGAATGACGACATTTTTCGTCATTAAAATTAACCGTATTATGTTGAACGCATTACGTTTTATGTAGTTCTTATATATTTAATCCTAGCGTGATGGTGTGATGACATTACTTATCACTGTGAAAAAAAGTCCCCAGTGTGAAACGAGTTTCACAAAATTTTATTCCCCGGTTAACAGGTTAAACACACAGGTTACAGTGTATTTAGAAATTCATAAATTAAGCGGAATTCTAACTCAAATGGTAGTTCTTTAGTTCACTGTGTTAGCCTTTTATGCCTATGTGCTGTAGGGTAATTTTAAACGAAAGGTTTTACAAAAGTATAGGAAATTGAAGCATGACTTAGGAAAAAGGCGTAGCTATTTGTAAAGAAGACTGATTACAAATAGCCTACGATATAGGCATTATGTCATTAACTTTATAAGAAAAAATAATTTTTATGAATGTTCAATTTTTACACTGTTATAATAACTAAACTTGTAGATACATGTATCGAATATTAAAATTACGAATTATAAAAGAATACATTTTATAAATATTTGTATCCTCTAGCGCTTTTTTTAATTCTCTCGTATCACTTGTTTACATGAAATAAACCTACTTTTGTATTTACGAAAATTAAATTCTTTGGATTTGAAAATTACAGGTGCTTTACAGTAACGTTTGTGTAAAAGTAATTTGTAGTCTCCGCAAATTGAGGAGTATAAAGGATATTGCAGTTTCGTAATTGACTAACATTTGCATATTTGACGTCCCTCCGGGATGATGCTACGGACATGTGGGACATGAATGATGGATTGCCTGGATATCTGAAATATAATACAGTGTTATCTCCTAACAAGAGATACCCACAGAACAAGACATTTTGTCCCTTAAATAAGAGTGTCTCTTTTTCGGAAGTGCATATGTCCTTATTCAAAAGCATTAAGAATCAGAAGAATTGTCCCTTAAATAGAGGTGCCTTTTATCTGGAGGTATCACTTAAAGGAGGTAACACTCTCTTTACACACCACCAGTGACAGATGTCCGAGTAGGCACATAAGACACGGGCTTAGAGGCGACAGCGGAGCGATCAAATGTGCCGAAATTGACAACGTTGTAATAATATGTGCCGAAATTAACAACGTTGTAATAAAATGTGCCAAAATTGACAACGTTTTAATAAATAATATATGCCAAAATTGACAACGTTGTGATAAAATGGGCCAAACTTGCAACGTTGAAATAAAATGTGACAAAATCGGCAACGTTTCAATAAAATGTGCCAAAATTGACACAGTTGTAATAAAATGTGCCGGACAATATTGTAATAAAATGTGACGAAATTGAAAACGTTGGGGAACTGATGTGCTGTAGTACAAATGTACGAATAAAGCATGCGTCCAAGTTTAATATCTGCGGTAACATAAATTATTTGTGGATGGCATAATGCAAATTTCCATTATATTACGTTTTAGACACTGTTTGCATATCCGATAATTCTGTTGGCAAATTTTTGTAGATAGCAGCTGAGAGCCCAAAATAAAAGTTACGAGTTATAATGAGAGCCCTGATTATATGTAAATATATATGTGAATATGCAACTGCATGACTCCACCAATTTTGCCGTTAATGCATTTAAATGCATAAGAACAGTGTATTTTCCAGAACAAATGCCTATTTTAAGGGTATTAGCATTTTAAATATATTATTATTATTATTATTATTAGTTTATTGGGAAAATTTTTCCTCAGAACTAAAGATAAAATTCTCTTTTGCTCCCATTTGAGCAGAAAGGAGAAAGGAATGGAAGCTAAAACAAGTTAGCAGTTTTATTTAGTTTCAACTGGCCCTTCAGTGGTGCTGTGTCTGCTTTGTGTGTTATTGACGCATACACTTGCCCTATTCGTAACATCCAGCTAATGAAATTACAGCGTCCGTATATTATTTAGGAATAAAATGGACTTATTTTTTAGTGTTTTGTTTGTTAAGTAGAACATAGCCAAGCTTAGATAATTAATCAGAAATATAAATTATCTCTCACTAAATTTAGTGGATTTTCCATAAATCGACTCATCATGGTATAAGTGATTTATGTCGAGTTGTGGAAGCATCGGGGTATCAAGGTAGAGGGAAATTTAAAATGAATATAAATTCTAGGACAATGTAATTTAAATTTTAAAATAAAATATAATTTTTTAAATATTCCTTATACTTCAATAAAAATATTTTCAGAGATTTTTTGTGTCAAATTATTAGCTGGACCGGCGCTCAGTGGCATGCGGAAATGCATTTGAACTTTATACAAGAAATGCTGTTTTAAATGCTCTTAAAAGAATCCTGGACTGTAGATTGCTTTTGTTTTCCATTGAATATGCGTTAGGCCGCGTCTACACATGCAACAGTATCGTAATATCGTTGCGTATCAAGTTTGGACCTTACTCCGTAACAGAACATCGTAACATTCCAGCGTCCCACGAGTTCTCGGTTTTTCCCCGTGGCACAGTGTTATATTTCAGCAATCTAGGTCGACATTTTTTTTAACCACACATAAAGCATTTCAATTTTTTTGGAGGCTGTTAAGTGTAAAATACATAAAAAGGTACACTGAAGTGCCAGAAAAACTGGTACAGGCGTGCGTATGCAAATAACGGAGCTTTGCAACCAATCAGCGTAACGCGATGCGGTCGGCAGCGCCTATATAAGACAAGAGATGTCTGGCAAAGCTGTTAGATCGGTTCTTGCCGCTACAATGGCACGTTATAAAGATTTAAGTGATTTTGAACGTGGCGTTATAGTCGGCACAAGAGAGATGGGACATAGCATCTCCGAGATAGCGACAAAATTTGGATTTTCGCGTACGACCATTTCACGGGTATACCGTGAATATCAGGAATCCGGTAAAACATCAAATCTCCGACAGCGGTGCGGCCGGAAAAAGACCTTGAAAGAACGGGACCTTCGACGACTGACGAGAATCGTTAAACGAGATAGACGTGCAACACTTCTTCAAATTGCCGCGGATTTCAATGCTGGGGCAACAACAAGTGTCAGCGTGCGAACTGTTCAACGAACCATCATTGATATGGGCTTTCGAAGCCGAAGGCCCACTTGTTTACCATTGTTGACTGCACGGCACAAAGCTTTACGCCTCGTCTGGGTCCGCCAACACCGCCATTGGACTGTTGATGACTGGAAACACGTTGCCTGGTCTGACGAGTCTCGTTTCCAATTGCATCAGGCGGATGGACGTGTACGGGTATGGAGACAACCTCATGAATCCATGGACCCTACATGTCAACAGGGGACTGTTCAAGCTGGTGGAGCTTCTGTGATGGTATGGGGCGTATGCAGTTGGCGTGATATGGGACCCCTGATACGTCTAGAGACAACTCTGACAGGTACGTAAGCATCATGTCTGATCACCTACACCCATTCATGTCCATTGTGCATTCCGACGGACTTGGACAATTTCAGCATGATAATGCGACACCCCACACATCGAGAGTTGCTACCGAGTGGCTCCAGGAACACTCTTCTGACTTTAGACACTTCCATTGGCAACCTAAATCGCCAGACATGAACATTATCGAGCATAAATTTGCGATTGATGTGATACACTGCGCAAAAATAGTAGATAAATAAAACATAATACTTTTGCAGTTAGAAATTACATAATTTAATGCCTTAACAGCTGTTTCAGTAGCTTCTTGCTACTTTTTTCAAACGAAATACATTTACAAACCAAACAAACTGTTGATTGGTAATGCTGGTCGCGATTGCCGCTATACGACTTAAAAGTAATGCTTCGGAAAAAGCGTTTTTTTCTAAAATACAAATAATTAGGGCTCAAATCTTGACTGTTTCGAATTTTGCTAACCACAGGTTAAAAAGGGACTGACGAAAAATTGACGAAGTCATTCTGGAAAACAAAAAAATTTAGCGCCAAACTTGTGCAACCTTCTTTTTTCGGTTTTGAATGGCTAATGAGTTTAGCTTTAATTATTATATAGTAACTTTACTATACAAAACGGTATAATATCCTAGAAGTACAGTTATAAATTAAAATTACTTTTACTTTACATGAAAATCACTCACCTAATTAAAAATAAGTTTCCAGGTAAACAATATGGTATTTTAATATTTTAAAAAATTAAAGCACTTAATATTATGTTTATAAACTGAAATTAATAATGTAAGGACACAAATATCGCTGGAGATCGCTGAGGTAACACACTCGATAAGAGAACTTGGGCAAATGATTTCAATGGGTTACGACGAATCACTTCTAGTGCAAGTAAGGACATCGTTAGACTCATTTTGGGGAAAACCCTGCCCATTTCTTCAGAAAAATAAACATGGGTATTAAAAAAAGGGGATATTTTGTTATTCAGATAAGAAATATGTTTTTAATCATTGCGTTAGTTGCCAAATTAAATTTTTTAAACCTAGATTGCTAAAATATCACACTGTGCGTGGCATCAAAGGGATGTCATGGAATTATGTTGTACTCTATGTCTGTGTATTTAGGCCGGTTTACGAACAACAGCGTTTTGTCAGTGTAGATTGGATATCGGCGTGAACTGATGGGAAGCAGTGCTGTTACGCAGTGATGACACGCGGCAATGTTCTCCCTGTAACATCATCGCGTAACACGGGGTGTTACGCGACGATGTTCTGTTACGATGTCCTGTTGCATGTCTGTATGCACCCAAAATATAGTGTAAAGAAGTTTCTGCTTTGGAGGGGGAAGATGAAGACATGCTGATTTAAGCAGGTCGAGTTATAGTGAGTTTTATCCCATGGTACAATACATTAGACCAAACAAATCTTAAGAAAAGGTAAGTTATCCGGAATGTCGAATTATCCCACCGGTGGATCCAAAGGGTGGGGGCGATGGAGCAATCGCCCTCCCCCCTTGAGATAGAATCATATCGTGGAAAAATGTAATGAAAAGTACGGCATATTTGGTTAAAATAAGAATCGGAAACAAATCTCCCCTCCTCCTGGAAGATTTCTGGACCTACCATCGGTTTATCCGAATGTTTGGATCATAAGAATCAAATATAGATTGTAATAGTTTCTGTTGTTATTGCCACTCTAGTAGCAGTGGATATAATATTGAAGTTTCATAACACGATTCATAGATATAGTAAAATTAGCAGTGTCAGAATCATTAATATTCTAATAAGAAGACCCTATTAGCAATTCTTTGCGTGTGAAACGCAAATATCAATTTTATGTGAGGGATTTGTTAGGCATACATATTTGTTTGCTACTATCAGTAATTGGCACTAATTATCGCCAAATAAATGACGGTGTTATGAGACCAACCAAACAGCCGCCAAAGCCCATCTCACAAACGTTTAATTCTCCCGAAATTAAAGACTATCCTATCTAGATATCATCAATATCTCAAATAGTAGACTGAGTCAAACAAATCGAGTTCTATTTGAACATTTCGGAAGAACAACTAATTTTTCATTTTGGCGCCAGCATGCCTAAACCGAATTTAATTGGGCTTAATTTTCTTCTAATTCGTATCATCAGCAGGGACAAATCTAACATCAGTTATCGAAATGCTTATCATGATCTTCTTTATGACTTATCAACGATGTTTCCCTCGCTCTTTAAGGTGTTCAGGGAACAGGTTTACGATCACGGGACTCAAAGATGGATTAGAAGCCACGTGGAACGTGACGACTTACATTAAATGCGTGTCAGTGTCTTCAGAATGATTAATCCTTGAAGAAGCATGGACGGTTGGTACTTCCACCAGGATGGCGCTATGTGGTCTTGTCTCCAGTTTTGCTCTTTGGTGTGGTTAGTAGGCGAAGACATGTCTCATCTTAATGAACGCTGGCTTCCTGATCAATATTTACGCTTCAAGGACTTAACTCGTCATGTTCTTACAAACCATTAATAAAATTAAACTGATGGAAATTATTATCGTATCTAAGATGTAATTTATGATAATTGCAAGGAATTGTTTTGTTCTATTTGCGCGTTTTCCGAAATCTTAATTAGCTCTTTATTTCAGGTTCTTTTCTTGAGGAGAAGTTTTTAAGAGAGCGTAGATATACTCCAACTCTTCTCACTTGCTAGGACCAAATTTAGTTTTATTACTTGGTCATGCATTAGTATAACACACTGATCAACTTCCATAGGTTAAATTTGGGCGTAAATTTTAAAGTTTCTTACATTATATTAAAAATACTTCTGTTTTTTAACTCCTGCTGGACACAATATGAACGATCGTGTAGGAAATGTCGCTGCCTATTACGCTGATCTTCTTATTTGATACCGAGAATTAGTTTGTTCCACAGCCGTCCACTGCCGAGAATACCGGCTTTCGAGATTTCCGCTTCAGAGAGTATCCTTCAAGTAGTGGTCACTCGATAAGAGTCAGGCCTTGGCGTAGGACCGGTTGGGATGATCGAAGTTCAGAACCTTCGTTTAACAGTAGGTTCAGCTTTTCAACACGTCTGCCCAACAAGGGGAGCTTAAGGCCAATTTCTCTGTATTTATTTCACCGTGCTACGTGCATATGTGATAACAGAAAGACCTCCATCCTCCACTGGATTGAAAATGGTTGATGATTATGATGATATTTGCTTAGCCTCTAACTTCGTTCGTTATCACTTGCGATTCTGTGGTTCAGAGATCACGATCTTACGTGTCACTCTGACCTTTGTTAAAAAATATAGTAACTGTAAATTCAAAGTCACACTGTAACGGGTTCGGATTTAATATAAGAAGTCCTAGCTCGATTCTAGCAGACACCACAGTATAAACATGAGGAGTTTAATTACTTAGGGTGAAAGATGTTTGTGTTCCTTGGAAAATTGTATATCCCGGTGCAGTATGACCCTATATATCTTCGACCATGAAACGCAATGAAAAAATATCACCACGTCCTTGATTCTTTATGATATACACTGCCCAGATATAAAAATTATAACAAAAGGGAGGGAAGCATCTTTTACAAATTTCGTAATAGTTGTGTTTCCGTGATTTCGTAATAGTTATGTGTCCATGGTATATTTCATGGCAGCATTTCTTAAAGTATGGTAACCTTGCGCCATAAAAGATACAACCAACCATCAAAGTTCAGTCTGCGGCGGCCTCTCTAGAGGTTTACAGGCTTTTCAAGGAATTTCGGAAACAAAAGCAATAAAATAATGCATTTAAGATCACGGCTTGAAAAAGTGCTTATCTACGACGAGCAGAACAATATTCAATGTTAACGATAATGTATTGAAAAGTGTAATTATCGTGGATGTCAAACTATTTGTAAGTAAAGAAACCCAGGTTTAGAGGTAAAATCTCGAGAGTGGATGCTTTTAATGTTTTCTTAAAAATGCACAAAACAAAATTATTTAGCCTGCTTCAAAATAGTAAGACTTAATATCGTCAACAGGAAGGTAGTTTTGGTCTTAAACGAAATAATTCATACTCTTATCTCATAGAAGGTCTTCAAATTTACCTCACTGATGGTGAGTAACCAGCGAAGGAATGCTTACGGTGGACAACTTACGTTCGAGAAACTGTGTTCTAAATTAGCACAAAATGCTATAAAATTTCTCCGAGGCTTATTTGAAACCATGCCCGTATCCAGAGTGGGAGGAGATCCCTGTTAAGGGCCGGTCTCTCCTCTGAAACTAAATTTGAAATAGGACTTGGCTACGGCTTTGCAGGTGGTAATTATATCGATACATGCTGTAAAAAGTTTGGACCCCCTAAAAATTAAATCCTGGTAATGGTCTTGTTTTAAATGGTGCTACTATGGATTACTAAACAATAGAAATGTTCCGGAGTTTTAACATTAATCTGAAATTGACGTAAATCTCACAATTTGATGTTAATTTCAAATTAATTTCATATATCCTTCTCCAAAGGACTAAGTAATCGTGTCACATAAAACTCCAGACTAGTCAAACAATCCTTGCTTATTGTATATTTTATTATTCCATTTTGTTTCAAGAATTCGAAGGTGCAAATATCACTAATATTTTCTGGGTTTTTTTTTCTTTTTAATTTAAAAGACTCAAGAGATTTTAGAGGTACATATGGAAGCTTTCGCTCAATAGTGAGAACTTGGACGGATTTATTCTCGAAGTCAGGGTGGGTGGTGTTTAATTTTAACCCGCGAGCAGGCGCGCGGGGTGTTTCACACCCCACAACTTACAATTTGTGAAAAAAAAACGCCCACCCTTGCTTTTGAAACTGACCGAACTCTTTCCTGTTGCCTTCAAAGTAACGATCTTTTTGGGTAGGGTGACAAAGAGAAAATTCCACTTATTGTTCCCTGTAAAACTGGACGTTTTTAATGAAATAATGCTATATAATTAGATGGGGTGCAAAACACCCCGCGCGCGTTCTCGCGTTCCTCTAATCCCTGCGCTTACGAAACTAAACACAGAACTATGATGAGAAGAAAAACGGCCCGCTTTTTACGGTTGTCCTTGCGTCATAAAAATACAACCAACCAAGCTTTCTACGGGGCCTGTTGAATGTTCTTCAATTATTGTTGCTATTTTTACATACACGATCAATAATTGCAACACAAGAGAGAGAGAGAAAAGAATATGAAGGTGCGCGAGACATTAGTTTTTTTTTTATCGAACGCCGTTTCAAGTTTTATTATTGGTTTTTAGTGGCAATACAATGGTTGTTGTTTTTCGATATTCTGTTTTGTAATGTTATTTCTTTCGGCTTTCTTTTCGTTTTGTATTTTACGTTCTTCAGATTTTGTTGTTCGAATAAATAGCTTTATAGAAAATGACGGAGTGGACGTCTTTTGTACCGACTGCAACTTAGTTTTTTTAGATGAACCGTCGCTTTTAAATTGGTACAGATGTCCAAGTTATATCGACATTTGCGATCAGCGACATGCTAAGAGGTGGAACCCAACTTTAAGGCATCAGATCTCTCAAAGTTTGTTTGAGTTGTTGTCAAGATTCCGACAGCAAAAAAAAAAATCGAGCCCACGTGATGGGGTCGATATATAAAGGCGTTTTTGCTACGCCATCGTCGGGCTTCAGTAATTAAAAATTAGCACTGAGTTAATTGGTAATTTATCACTAGTAATGTAAGAAATTACAAATAACGATTAACGACTAGTAGAAAAGAATTATATTCGGATGATATTAAGGGGAGTGGCGCAGTAAAGTTTTTAGAGTGGATTGGTTTACAGGTTTTCATCTTCAATGATGTCTTGAAAAATATGTCGTTACCATACTCTTGATTGGTTCGTGGTTTATCCATCTGTGTTTTACGAAGCAAGGAGCATGAAACTCGCAATGTACTGGGTTCATTACATAGATGTAACTGAAGTCGAAAACTGACTTCTCCATATTGAAGATCTCCCAGGAATACAGTTATGTGATTCACTTTCAAGATTGTAGAAACACGTGTACATAAAACTTCGAAGAAAATTAAATAGTGTAGTTTAGCATTTTTTTTTTAAATTTAAATCGTAAGTCAATGTGTTAAAATTCTATTTGAAACTTACGGCTCAAGCTCACATTCTCATAAAGTATTTCGGACGAGGACGGGCTCAAAAAATTAGCCCGAAATCAGCTCTAAGCGAGGCATATGCTTTTCCAAGGAATCAATCTCTTTAACCTAGGGAACCGAACATTAGACTACGGTGGGTAGAGAATAGGCACGCGCACTACGGCACACTAGAATCGAATCCTGTACGATAGGAGTATGGGTTTCCACTGCGATAGCATAGGCCTTGTTTGTGATTTGTCACAAAAAAAGAATATTCGGAATTCCCCATAGTGTGACATGGTAATTGTCGAAAACGTGGATCCTGGACATGGCAATATTCCTACAACGAGCAATACGGGGGGGGGGATAAGGACAACTAAAATTATTTTATGCCAGAGACGATTGTAGCCAGGTTGAATGGGCAATTGGGGTGCGGCAAAGGACATATGGGGCGCAAGGTACCCGAGGACTCAAGAGAATAAAACAGTTATCAGAAGCAATACAGGATTTGGACATTATGTCACCATAAATCCAAATAAATTTTACAATCCACTTATCACTTTTTTTTTCAGTTTATTGCAACTACAAATACTGCAATATTAGCATATATCAAGATTTGTATTTTAAATTTTATGGAGAGGGTGGGAATTGGGTGGGAGAGAACGAATTATATAAAAGTAGTTTACACAAATATATATAAAAGCAGTTTATACATTATTAATTTTTAATAATTTTCAATATTTTAACATTGTGTTATTATTGTTCTATATATATATGTATATATAAATAGCTCGAAGGGGCAATTGAGGCCGCGCTCCTGCAAGCCCCGTCTTGGTTACGGGCTTGGTGCCAGGGCTTGCAGTTTGCAGGGAAATTTGAAATTTTTTCGCCTAAGAAATCAAACCACGGAGTACAAATCCGTTGATAAACCCCCCTAAACAACCACCCGAATCCAGTGTCCAACACATATCATTTTTAACCTTTGTCATCCTGGGGGGGAACAAGCAGGCCCATAGGCGTAACCAGGGGTGGTTTTGGGGGTTGTAACCTCCCATTACATTGCAATTTTGTATATTTAACATAGGAATATATGAGTTGTAGCTCTGTAACACCTTCATTGAGCCTATAACCCCTCCTCATGAATTTCCTGCCTACGCCTATGATCAGGCCCATCGCTAAATAATCTTGCGACCCTGGCAGAACCGTGCAGATTGCGCCCCTAGTCCAGGACAAATTTTCCTCTGAGTTTATTTAGTTGATTTTAGGCCCCCTCGCCTGTGCCTGAGGCGTTGGCCTTCTTCGCCACCCCCTAGGTACGGCGCGGGGATAAGGCTATAGAGCTAAGTATTTCCTAGATATTCGTTAGTTACATCAATGGGAATATAATTTTACGCGGTGAAAAACATTTCAAATATCCATATTGATTTCACCATGTGGTTTAAAATCATTAAATTTTTGTACTGTTTCGTATTAATTATACAGTTTTATATTTAGAAAGTAATTATTCAACAATAAGAATATTAATTTATATTGACGAAAGTTTTTCGGATTTGAATAGCAGAAATGTAAAAAAAATCATGTTTTATATTATTTAAATATAACATCTAAAAATTTTCAATGATAAAAATAATATAATTACCGTTTTCATTCATTTTATAACACATTTTAAATATAATCAAGGAGCCGTTTAGGTTTAATCTAGTTGGAATACGTAAGACAACAGAGAAAAAGAAAATAATACCATTAAAAGGATAAATAAAAATAAAAATAAATATATATATTTAGAACAGATAAAATTTAAAAGTAAACAAAGGAGGATAAATAATGTGTACGAATGTAAAAAAATGTTTTTCGACATTTTGGAAAGTAATGCTTTTTTTTTCGGGTATAAAATATAAATTAATTATAATATAACGTTTAAATTTCTGTGTTATTTATTATTATCATTGTTTAAATTAGTTTTTATTATTATTTATAAAATTTTATTTATAATTATCAAGAATATTTTGTTAGTTAAATTTTTTTTATTATTTATTTATTATTTAATTTTATTGTTTAGGTTGTATTACTTCTTCATTTTTATTTTGATATAATTTTTGTTGCCTTCTTTTAATCCGTCGTCTTTTCCTTTTACATTTGTTCTTCATTTTTTAAATGTGACTGAGAAAAATGCTTAATTAACTAAGCTAACCAATTTGTTGATTAGCTTGATTAACTAAAATTAATGAAATTCATATTTGTGCTATTTCTTACCTTTTTCACGTAAACAACTGAAAATTGTTTTAACAAATAGCTGAACACCAACAAAAACGCAAAACAGCCCTCAGATAATATATTTAACCCTCAGACTGCTTTTCCCCGCGATTTCCACGGGCAATATGAAAGTAACCAAATTTTCCTTTCGAACGGTTTTCGCGGGTATGAAATTTTTCCATCTTTCATCTGTCATCATCTTTGGTTACAAAAATGTGCTACATATTTTAACTCTCAATTACATGTAGATTTAAAATATTGAATAAAAAGAAATATGCAGTTTTTGAAACGATTTTGTTAAAAATTTAAAAAAATTAAGCAGTCGGAGGGTTAAGTCACAACATAAATTTAGGGTTAACTATATCCAAGACCAACGTACGGTGTGGCCCTTTCCTCTTCTTCCCTACCTTTATGGGCGAATGAGCTCTAGTCTGGACTGATAAACGTTGGCGTTTGGACCTAATTGTTGTAATAAAGTTTTTAGAATTATGTGGAAATTTAAAAAAAGGACGTATAAAAATTATATAATCTTATCTTAAGTTCTTAAAAGTTACCGAGATTTAATAAAGACATCTAGGTTTTTTTTACATAAAATAGATTTTTAAAAAAGTTTAGTTTTTTAAATGTTCAACGATCTGTGAGATCCATGAATATTTATAATTTCCTACAGGATGTAAGATTGGTTGCTTGTAGATAATTGAAATTCAATAGACGCCATATGCTTCTAATTTAAACACACATTTCTTATAATCTATGGACGTGCAAATTAATACAATTCAGTATAGAGTGAAACACCGGTTCCTTATTTTTATGAAAACTGTAAAAAAGTCTTCATAATTGGAAAAATTTTAAAAGCCAGAAAGTCATTTTATATTAATTTAACAAGGAAATTCAAGACGCTTTCATAATTCTATCTCTGTCAAACATTAAACAGAAAAAGGAGAGATAATCTCGTTATGAACATGGTTAGTTACAGAATTTAATCATTAAAATGTAAATTTTATATTTTAATGAATTTCTGCTTCGTCTATGCGTTTCCGCAATGTATTTCAGTATCCAGTTAACCAAAAACGGAAGGCGAGCTGGCAAGAGCTTGCAAACTGTAATAAAACGGTCAAATCCTTATCAAATTATCAGGTGATTGCTTCCATAATGACCGGCCTATCAGCTTACCTTTTCGGGACATGCCCCGCCCAGTTTCCCCAGAGCTCCTCCAAAATAACCATTCCGATAAAAATCTGGACAGAAATAAAAGATGTTGAAGACTCTATTGGTCCGTGGACCTTGCCTTTATTTCAGGCTAAGCCGTGAGTTCATAAGGTTATTATTTAGATACACTTGTTCGGGGTTTATGCAATTACGAAAGTAGGATACGGTAAGGTAATGGAGTTTTAAAATTCGATCAACGCGGCCATTCACCCATGTTAGGATGATTTATTTCGGGAGGCCATTTGTCTTCGCAGCAGCCACTGTTTCTTCTCAATCATAACTCTGTCAGTTTCGCTTCCATCGGTCAATATTTTAATAAAGACAGTGATGCGGAAAGCCTATTTTTCAGTAAGTTTAACATTTGTCATTTAAACTTGATGTAATTTTGCGAAAAAGTCAAATGACTGGAATTGAAAATACATATAGTCTGACATCTAAGAATGGATTCACATCTGCTGATGTCCATTTATCTCCATGTATGGACTCATGTCCACTCATATCCGCATTTAAAGAGATATACATATACTGATATCCATTTATGGATTCGGACCCACTTATGTTTATTTACGGATTATTTTCCATTCATGGATTCATGAACACTCATGCCCATTAATGGATTCGCGTTCAACCATGGCTATTTATGGTTTCGGGTATACTCATATTTGATTACGGATTATTTGTCACTCTAATTCATTTACGGATTATTCACCTCTAATGTTCATTTACGGATTATTCTCCATTCATATATTCATGTACAATTATGTCCATTTAGGGTTTTTTGGTTTGGTGTGCACGCATAACCATTTATGGATTCATGTTTTCTCAGGTTCATTTATGGATTATTCTCCATTCATTGATTTATGACCATTTACGGATTGGTATCCATTTGTTGCTCCACTTAATTTTAATATATTGTAACGCAAATTCATTGCTTCGAATTAAACAATAAATTACAATATACAGCGAAAATTACCCGTTTCATTATCATACAGGCTATATGGAAAATTTAAAATAAAAAAACTAAAACACGATAAAATATAATCAGAAGAAGAAAGAAAAAGACTAAAAATTTGGGAAGCAAATTATACAAAAACGTAAACATCAAGGTACACGAAATCGGGGGTTCATTTTTTGTTCGCAATTTTTCGGGCGCAAGGAAAATAAATACGATGCTGCGCTGGAACCCATACCCGCGAAATCCAAATATACCATACCTCAGATTACGGTGGATAAAAAAATGGCACGAGTGCTGTAGTAGCAATGGAAGTCGCAGCCATGTTAATGGCATGCCAATTGAACGCTTTACCATAAGCCACCACAGAGCCGTGGCCTTATATTTTTCAAGGAGTCATACACTTTTAAGTCATAGAAGGCCAATCACTGGAGTTTGGTGTGTAGGCCAGCAAGTTTTTATTGCACCGTTTGGAGCCAAACTCGGGTTAGTGGCAGATTACGTAAGCACCAGTGGCGTACGGTAGGCGTTAACTACAGGTGTTCTGAAAGGGATTCGGAAAAGTGTGCCCAGCATCTCGCTCCCTGTAGATAATCATTCGGCTATATAAATGTGTAAATAATACACACAATTTTCGACAGTAGAACCTCGGTCATCCGAACTTTGCTTAACCGAAATGACCTTCTATACAATTTTTTTAATTATTTATGGGTGTTTGGTAATTTGGAATATGACAATTTGTGGAAAAAACCCTTATCATCTAGCTACTTTCAGAGAATTAGAGAAATACGGCTCACTATATCATCGATAACTTTCTGAATTTTCAAGATATCCCACTGGTATTTTTTTTAAGTTGCCCTATACTATTGACTACAAAATTATGAAAGAAAGTTATTCATATCTTTCGCGCATGCGCAGTAAAAAATTATTTTCTTCAAATGCTCATATCTCATCGTGCATTCCATATATTAATTTCTAATTTAAGTATAATATTTTTCTTGTACGTTGACAAATGTTCTGTAAGTTTCGTGAAATTTGACTGAAAATTGTGGATGTTATAAACAAAAAAATTGTGACAAAATTTGGGTTTTCTTAAAGAAACGTTTCTATCTTCATGAATATACATGTTTGGTTTACGAAAATGCACACAGGCATTAAGCATAGCTGGTTAAATATTTTCTGAAAGTTACAAATAATTTCCAGCTTTTTATGATACAGGGTGATCAAATATATTTTTTCACTTTGTCAATATGTGGGTGGTCCCCTAAATGCACAAGTCACCGAAACTTTATTGGAAAGTGGGCGTTCAAGTATGTTCTATATATCTCCAAAGTTAGAGAACAATAGGCTTTGTCAAGTGAAGGCAGAATTCTGCCTTCACTTGACAAAGGGAGCAGTTGGCTCCCGAAACGTCGTGTTTTTAAACCTTACGCCAGTGTCGAAATAACTGTTTGTTATTTAACAATCACGTCGTCTACTCTAGTTTGCTCTCTCACCCAAGTGTTTCTCTTTCAATCTCTCCTAGTTATTCCAAGTATGCACCTCTTCATGCTCCTTTGCGATGTCTGTAACTTTCGTATTGCTCCAACTAGACTCCATGTCTCTGATCCATAAGAGAGGACTGGCAATACGCACTGGTTGAAGACCTTTCTTTTTAGATACAAAGGAAATTTCCCCTTCAGGATAAAACTGTTTCTTCCAAATGCACTCCATCCAAGTTTAATGCGTCTGTTGAGTTCTTTCATAATGTTGCCATCCATTGAAATCAGCTGGCAAAGGTAAATATATGAATCAGCAATTTCTATCTCAATGTTGTCAACATTTATTTTTGTTTCCTCTACGAAATTATTGAACATGATCTTAGTTTTTTGAAGGTTCATCTTGAGTCCAACTTCTTTACTTCTAGTTGAGAGATCCTGTACCCTGACTTGGAGTTCTGATGGGTTCGTTGAAAAAATAACAATGTCTTCAGCAAACCGTAAATGATTTAAATATTGACCATTTATTTTTATTCACTTGTTATTCAATTTATCTGCTGAAAGATCATCTGTAAAGCTGAAGTAAAATGTTTTGGACAAATGGTATCTCCCTGCCTCACACCTTTACCAATTTTGATAGTTTTGGTAACTTTATGTAACCGAAATTTTGCACTTTCATATTTATACAAACATTTCACCATGGCAATGTACACATCCTCGATGTCTGCTGATCTTAGAAAGTTGATGACTGCTAACGTCTTAATAAAGTCAAAGGCCTTCTCATAGTCAATGAATGCCACATAGAATGGAAGTACATATTCATGTGTTCTTTCAATTAGATCTTTTAATACTTGAATATGGTCTACTGTACTGAATCCGCTTCGAAGTCCAGCATGTTCTCTTGGTTGAGCTGCATCCAATTTTTTCTGTAGGCGATGTGTTAGTACTTTTGGGAAGATTTCATAAATAACGGGTAATAAGCTAATTGGTCGGTAATTTTTCAAATCCTCTTTATCACCTTTTTTAAGCACAAAAATTACTGTTGCAGAATCTCGTTTGTTTGGTATGTTACGACTGTTAAGACATTTGGTAAAGAATTTTGCAAGTATGTCTTCTATATGTTCTCCAGCTTCTGTTAAAAAAAATTAAAAAAAAATATATATATATATCATCATCATCATCATATTCAACCATTATCTATCCACTGCTGGATGAAGGTCTCTCCAAATGCTTTCCACACAAGTCTATCCTGAGCAATTCGCTTCCACGTCACCCCAACCTGTTTTCTTATTTCATCCACCCATCTAGTTTGAGGACGTTTTCTAGGTCTTCGGTGGTCTCTTGGAATCCAGTTCAGAATTTCTGTTGTCCATCGTTGATCAGTTCTTCTTGCAATATGCCCAGCCCATCGCCATTTCAGCCCTTTTACTTTAACAATGATGTCCTCTACTCTAGTTTGCTCTCTCACCCAAGTGTTCCTTTTTCGATCTCTCCTAGTTATTCCAAGCATGCACCTCTCCATGCTCCTTTGCGTTGTCTGTAACTTTCGTATTGCTCCAACTGTTAGACTCCATGTCTCTGATCCATAAGAGAGGACTGGCAATACACACTGGTTGAAGACCTTTCTTTTTAGACACAAAGGCAATTTCCCCTTCAGGATAAAACTGTTTCTTCCAAATGCACTCCAGCCAAATTTAATACGTCTGTTGAGTTCTTTCACAATGTTGCCATCAGTTGAAATCAGCTGGCCAAGGTAAATATATGAATCAGCAATTTCTAGCTCAATGTTGTCAACATTTATTTTTGTTTCCTCTACGAAATTGTTGTCCAGGATCGAGTATGTAGAACTTTGCAAAACTTTGCGCAAAAACATGAAAGAAGATATAAGAAAATTCAATTGTGAGTTAGTAAGGAAGGCCATTGGAAACAACAAGAGCCTTAGGGTTGTTAAAGGAATTTGTCTGTTGGGAAGAAACACATCATTGCATTAAAAGGAGAGGATGGCACCGTGACAAGAAATAGGGAGGAAATTCTTACAATGGAAGTGTCTCGAGTGCCGATTTAATTTAGGATTAAGATATGCTGGGTTTTGCAGAATCCGCCTTCATTTTTAAGAATATATATTCAGTTTTTTGTAAAAATAATAAGCTGATATTTAATTACGTTCCAAAAATTGCTATTGGCGACGTATTTTTGCGCCATTGGCGTGTGTTCGGCGACGCATGTGCGTTAATCTAGTTTAGCCTTGTTTCGGCAGGCTAGTCTAACTGGTGTAAATAGCGATCGTTTGTGCTGTTCGCAGAATTTTAAGCTGCTGTGAAATCCATATATTTAGTAATATTTCCCGTTCCTTTGCAACCGGAGATGTTTTTTAACTAATATACTTAGTTTAGGATTACTTATTCTAACATTTGACAATGAAAAATATTGTGAATATACTTCAATCAGCTTTAAATTTGTCTGTTCTTAAATATAACGTAACCCCGTCAAATATTAATGACTAAGAATTCGAAGAGAGAGCAAGGCACTTCTTATAAAAATTGAAGAGTTACTATCTGCTGAATATATCATCGAGGAAGTGACGTTAGATTATGAATATGATTCTGCTAATTATGTTAGTAATGAACTGGCTGGACTTACTATCAGCAATAACGTATACGAAAGTGAATTCGACGATAACATAAGTGACGTTCACCAAACATACTCTTCTTAAGAAGAAATGAAAAGAATCGTGAACTTTTACGACTCTTGCAAAAAAAAAATGAGATATACATGTGTGAAAAATTCACCGTACATAATTGGATATAAAAGATATATTTCTAAAGAAGGAACAGATACCACAAAACTTAAAATTATTAAAATCGCAATTTTACATAAATTTAAGGAGTCAAGGGACAAATATTTATTTACTTGCCACAACATAGAATTGAAAAGATGTTCTAACATGAAAGCAAAAGATATCGCTTTCCTTACATTTAACGCTTCCGATAGCTTTATTAGACGCTTTAAAAAACAATTCAGAATTGTTTCGCGCAAAATACCAAAATATGTTACTGCACTTGAAGTGCGCGATAATGAAGTGATCGAAAACACTGCTATCGAAGTCATTCTCAAAACTCGCGATATTACGACCAATATTGCACTCGAGCAAATTTTAACTAGCGATCAAAGTGGCATAAATTATTTTATTGCCAATGATAGGACCTTATCGCATAAGGGAGAAAGGGAAACTTTTACGTTAATTCAATCAAAATATGCGACAACTCGTTCATATACCATCATGCCGATTATTCCTTTAAATGGCCAATTAAAGAAAAAATTGTTTTGATGTATGAGATTATTCCTTTAAATGGCCAATTAAAGAAAAAATTGTTTTTATGTATGAGAGAAGCATCAGGGACATTTGGCCCACCAATTAAAACAACAACACATATTCTGTTGTTAAGGTATTATTACCCTCCGCAGGGATAACACAATTGCCAAATATGGTCAACACAAGAAAGCCTCCGGGGCGAGATTTTTGTGAGTTTTCGTGGGGGAAATTTATTATACAATAATTTTTGCCACCCACGTATTAATTACAGCTCAAACTGGAGAGGGACCCTGGTTCGAATCCAGGATGGGGAAAGCGTCTCTTTTTCTCCAAAATTACATAAGCTCTAGTTTGAGCTGTAATTAATACGTGGGTGGCAAAAATTATAGTATAACACATATTCTATCCATCAAACTTACATGTAACCTGTTCAAAATCAGGAAAAATGGATAAAGTTAAAATGAATGAATGGGTAGTAAATTCTTAAATCTTGTACTAACTGTAAATTCACTTTCATGTGTTCTTGATTCTTGGGCAGGATTCAATGACACAAATACTTACACAGATCTGCTCGAAAATTGTATGAGACTACAAATTCCCCCCAAAACTACACATCTTATTCAGCCACTAGATGTGTATTTTTCAGACAGTTCAAAATTCTTATAGCTAGTAGTTGCCGATTCATATATTTACCTAGGTCAATTGATTTCAATGGAACGCAACATTATAAAAGAACTGAACAGATGTATTAAACTTGGCAGGAGTACATTTAGAAGAAACAGTTTTATCCTGAAGGGAAAATTACCTTTATGCCTAAGAAGAAAGGTTTTCAACCAGTGTGTATTGCCAGTGCTCTCTTATGGATCAGAAACATGGAGTCTAAGAGTTGGCCCAATACGGAAGTTACAGGCTACCCCAAGGAACCTGGGGCGGTGCATGCTGGGAATAACTAGGAGGGATCGAAAAAGAAACATTTGGGTGAGAGAGCAAACTAAAGTATTGGACATCGTTGTTAAAGAAAAAAGCTGAAATGGCAATGGGTTGGGCATTTTGCAAGAACTTATGAACGATAGACATCATAAATTCTCATTTGGATTCCAAGAAACCAGCGAAGACCTAGAAAACGTCCTCAAACTAGATGGCTGGATCAAATAAAAAAAGAGGTTGGGGTGACGTGGAAACGAATTGCTCAGGATAGACTTGTGTGAAAAGCATTTGGAAAGACTTTCAACCAGCAGTGGATAGATAATGGTTGAATATGATGACATGATATATATATATATATATAATGCAATCCTATTTATGAAGATTCATAACCTTTTTAAACGACTTTTTATTGTTCGAAATTTTCACTAAAGATCTTATCTTTTCAGATTGTTATAATCGATATTGATTTGCTTCCTTTTCGTCCTAGTTTCCTTATTTTCTTTCAAGCTCATGAAACCAATCATTACAATGGTCGACACTTTTTATGCAATATAATTTATAATAATTGGAGAATATTCAAGATAATAATAATATTAAATAAAAATTAGTTTTGCCAAATAATGAAGGAAGTTACTGTTCAAGTGGGCAATATCGAACCACCATTGTCCATTAACCTTTTGATTTTCAACAGCGGAATTTTCAGATGAGAGTGAAATTGCCAGTCCTTCGTTTTGGTACCATATTTGATGACTAAAATCGCCTCGACCATAAGACGTATTGTTCATTCACGAGAAGTTGGTGTCCAGATTTTCTGAAGCAGCAGACGGGTTGTTCCATTGCAGTAGAGGGAAGGGCGTTTTGCCATAACTGGTTTTTCGCGCGCGAAAACCTAATCGAGCCTAACCATATGCACCCCGTAACCTCATTCGAGAATAAAAGAGGAAAGACTCACGTGTGGTGTCCCACGATGACTCCTCGTCCTTGCGCCACTAGCCTTCACCAATTATGTATCGATGTTGTTTTGTTTGGTGGTATAACGCACTGATTCGGTTAGTGATGGCCGCAACTGATGCTCCTTGCACAGTAAATGCCAGTCGTCTGCAATCAACGCTCAGACTCGCTCTGCTTCTTGCTTCGGAAACTCCCCTTGCTTCACAAATTTGCTCACGTTGCTATCAACTCTGTTAACACCTCGCTGTCGAGGTTTACTATACTTCTAATTTCGAGCCACTTGGCCCCGGCACAACTCTACGCTCGACGCGTTACTCTCCCCGACTCTCTTCCTACGCTCTTCCGACTCCTTTCGATCCTCTCTCCGAGCCTTTTCTCTCGGGTTCCCCACTTCGTCTCCCTCTTCTCTCTCTTCCTAAATTATTCCTTAATCATTTCTCGACCTATCCATCATCTAGAACGACCTTTCATCATCAAGAACCCACCTTTCTAGACAAATCACAATTACCGCCCGCAACTATGGCTCCTCCTTACGACCTATCCGATGCTCGACCAAACACAGGCACGGCCCAACTTGAGTACGTCCCTAACTCCCTTCTTCTCGGGATTTAAAACAGCGAAAACCACGAGGAGTTATAACCCCTATAAACCGACTGTCAATTTTATTATTTTGCCTTTGTTATATTCGAGTTTCACTGGAACCTCTTGATCGTAAAATCCCTCTAGGCTGGGAGTTACGGTGGCCTTGTTCGACCACCCTGCTTGCCGCTTTCTTTCCAATACAACTAATCCTTCAATAATTCATATCTCTTTACTTCGAAGCAGAAGATTCTGAAACGTCTAAATACACAGCTTATAGCTCGCCATACCCGTGGTGAATTATGGGTCATTTTCCTTTACACTGAATGTGGAATGCAAACAGGCGAAGAGCTGCACAGCAATAGTTAATCAAACAGTCTACTTAACCTATTTTTCTGAAGTCATGAACGCTTCTACGGTGTTTTGTTTTTTTCACAATTTTGGCCAATTTTCGTCCTAATGCGACCCCCTGCCAGCTCCCTTTGGGGAAAATTTTTGTCCGTTGACGTATTATTTCTCAATAACTTGTTTCTAATACACTGTCACAACTGAAGTTTCATGATAATCTGACCAATTTAAGGCACTATTCAAAAGTTTCTAAAAAAGGTCAATTTATGGCTAATTTCACAAATTTTGAGGGTCATGTGTGACCTGAAGATATTATCCGATTCCAAAACTTCTTTTGCCACTGTGTTTATCTTGACGAGCAGCAACTTTTCCGCACTATTGCGTTTCGATTCGAGCAACTTTTGAAAATTCGACCCACCCTAGCAGACAGTCGTGGGATACTGTAGCATATATACTCTATAATTACTAAATATTACGTAATCATTAAATACAGTCAAACCTCGATAATATGAAAATGATAAATGTGAATTATTTTTAATGAAAGCTGTTTCCCAAATCTTTCGTATCGCGTTCAACAAACTACACAGTACTACGATTCTATTCGGGATAAAGCGAAAACATGTTTTGTCATCACAATTGTTGTCGTTAATTAGGTTCGACTGTATTATATACAATATATAAAGACTAAATATATAAAGGCTAAATATACAAATACTAAATATATACACTATATAAATGATAAATATGTAACATATATATAGTATCACTAATGTAAATTGTAACTACTTCTGATAAAATATAACGACACAATAAACTTACAAAATACATTTTGACAATTTTAAAAGAGACATTTCCTTTAATTTCGATGCAAAAATAAAACGAAACTTACATATCTGACTGGGCATAAATAAGAAAATCACACCGTACCAGGACAGACAAAAGGGGGCAGGAGCTGAAGCCTGGGGCCCTCTGGCGAGGAACCATGCTAAGGGGGGGCTTGTCCTGCAAGATTAGTTTTGCTAGCTGAAAGCTCAGAAAAATTGTTCTCTAAATCCAGATTAATAAGATTTTGTACATTTTTAATGTACAGTTTTATAATGATTCTTTATCAGCCTATCTTCATTAATAAAAAAATAATAGCAGCTTTCGTTAGTTTATTTTTTCAGCAGTGATTTTGTAAAATAAGTCATGCGTGAGTAAAAAAATAGTTCTTATTTCATATTTTTTGTCCATTTGGAGGTTCAATGCCCCTCCTCCCGCGAAAAGAAAAAAGATCTATACCACTGCCCAGGAAAGAGGTCAATGGGGACTGTCGGAACGAGACTGGGGGACCCACGTTGGTTCTCAGTGCCCCCGCATAGCACTGTGCAACTGACATTAAAAGTGAAATTTTTTTTTTCTCCTTCATTGAGATATTTCCTCTCTATAGTCAAAACTAACTTTCTTATTCCAAGAAAGATTATGGAAATTTTATGGATGATTGATCGATCAGAGGGTCGAGATCTTTTCAATTATTCGATAACTTTTGAGGAAAAAATGAAAAAAGCGCACACGTGATGAGCATTCCAACGTTGTACTTCGACCAAAGGAATACTTTTATTGGCTTAATTAAATTCAAAGTCACACTCGTTGCAATTCTCGAAACGAGAAGAATCGATCTATTACATCATCATCTGCTCTTAGCATTCCAGTAACGTAGTTCCTCCCCTTAGGAGACGATAATCATATTGCGTTAATCAAATAATCGGCATTATGCATATTTTTAGCGTTATATTTATGTTAGTTGTCTCGCTGTATTCCAATTTCATGACTGACCTGCTACTAGAAGCATTCGATCAAATTATGATGCAACGTCTTACTTTTCTTCAATAGGCCTACTTCTCTCTTATAGATTGTGAAATCCATGAAGACCGATGAGCTATTTTAGTTCTAACACGGAATAGTTGAGATCAAAAGGTCAGATAAAGTTCAATGAAAAGTGTGAAGATATGTATATTTGACTACCCTCATTTTATATGATTTAAATAAATGGGTGTCATTTTTAAGTTTTTCTGACATTTTCATAACATTTTATCTATATTCAGAAGTTAATCTGGATTTCGCCTTATATTAATGTTATGTATTTAATAAACTCATACGCATTAGATATTTTATAAAGACTTTCCATAGAATTCACTCATACGTAATTTCCCTAAGGAATATATACTATAAATATACTATGTTTTGTATTTACAAGTTGCACTCCTTTGTGTAAAAGTTTATATTTCTATTATGCAGGACTAGGGACATAACTTACGAGCCCCTGCTAGTTAGATCAGATCTTACATGTTTAATAACAATATTTTTAAATCATTAAAGTTCGCTTTCTCTTAAGATTCCGGGCCATTGAACAGTTGTCCCTTTAGCTCCTCCCTGACTTTAGCCCTCATATTATTGATTGTGTATATAAACTATTATTTTAAGAAATACGATATTTCCAACGACTTACTTTACGTGATGCATTACGGTGCCAACCCGTCTTGAAATGCGGAAATATAATACAAATGAAACCTGTTTAAGATATCAATAAAACGATATCTGATATCTAAGTCATTTTCGGAGATGTGTTTTTGGTATATCGACATCAGATTGCATAGAGGTGAGTCTTGAACTCAACGGAGGTATTAGTAATGAAAAAGCTTTTGTGTAATGAATTAGAAACTTTCTGAATTTATTTTATCCAAACTACGCAAAGTTAAATAACAGAACTCTTTAAACGAAGTTATATTTGTGTGTATTAAACGAAAATTTAATTACACCCTCTCCTAACCGGTGTAATTAAATTTTCATTTTATA
>QLNU02015359.1:19899178-19926028 GCA_006491805.2 Dysdera silvatica
TTAATTTCCACCAACTCTTCGCCTTTTCTTCTAATTTCACTGAGTCCTACAACGTCCCATATGATCTTGTCAAGTTCGTCTTCCAATTCCTAAAGTTTTGCTTCAGAAGCAAGGGATCGTTCCTTAGTCGTAGTCAAGATAAAAAAAACGGCAGCCTGGTTCATTCCAGTGATCCTTATCACCCCCTGCTTTCATTCTACGCTGACCGCTGCTTTGAGCAAAAATACTCCAGCAGGTGGGGACAATGGAGCCATGATTTTTGGTGTTACTGTTCGTCATTGCTCATTTTCGACAAAACATATAGTCAGTACTTTGAGGGAGAAAAATATTATTTTACAATTAAGAATCCAAAAGTCTAATTATGTGAAATTTTCTTTAAAAATGAAATAAAAATCATCAGTTTCCAAATAGAAGGAAATAGCCTATGGCAAACTCAGAAGCAGCATGAACCTACTCCAAATAAGGAGTGGGGAAGCCATTAACAACTCGGTGTCGCCAATGAACTTGGTAAACCAAACGACTTTCAATTTTTGTTCTGTTTGAAATATTGTAACATGTGCTAGTCGCTGGCAGTGGCAAAGTTTGATTTTCAGGGGGCCAAGGGGCGGGTGTGGAGTCCACTTTACGTATGTGACAATGTGTGGAACCAGCTGGGCCAGTAACCGAGCGTCCAACCCCGTCTTCAAGTGGTGCGGGCCGGGCTTTCAATTTATGAAGCAAATTATTATTTGCTGCACGAATAGAAAGGGGGAAGGTGAAGGCTAATTCACCAATCCGTCTAACCAGCGTGGTGAAATGATGGCTAATTCCTCCACTATGCTTAAAAGCATAGTGGCGGAATTAGCCATCTCAATATGTGGAGCGATTCTCAATATGTGGTCAAAATTTCTGTTGCATTTTGACTGCGGATATCTTACGTCGACTGTAACAATGCCTCGCCGAAAGATTCGTGCTCATTACGAGCATATGTCAGAGTTTGAAAGAGGTCGTGCTATCGGATTGAAAGAGGCTGGTTGGACGAATCGAAGAATCGCTGGACATGTGGGTCGAAGCGATGCGGCGATTGGACGGTGCTGGCAAGAGTGGGTCAACAACGGCAGATGTCAGCGTCGGGACGGCAGCGGTCGACCTAGGGCCACAACAGAACGGGAAGACAGAGCGATTGTCAGAGCAGATGTCACAGCACCGGATTCGTCGTTATCAACTATCCAACGTGTGGCCCGCACACATGTGTCCAACATGACCCTCTGCAGACGACTGAGAGAGCGGAATTTACGCTCGCGCCGACCGTTACGCCGCTTACCTCTCACGCCTTTACACCGTCAAGTCCGATTACAGTGGTGCCGGGCTCGATCAACTTGGAACTGCGCTGACTGGGGACGTATAGTCTTTAGTGACGAGTCCCGTTTCCAACTGTGTCCTCACGACAACCGCAGACGTGTCTGGAGACGTCCAAATTACGGTGGAGATCCTTCCCTTGTTATCGCACCACACAGATGCCCACAACAGGGCATTATGGTATATTCAAAATGTATCCTAACGACAACCGCAGACGTGTCTGGAGACGTCCAGGGCAGCGTGGGGATCCTGCCCTTACTATCGCACGCCACACATGCCCACAACAGGGCGTTATGGTCTGGGATGCCATCTCCTTTGATAGCCGGACCCCTTTGGTGGTCATTTCTGGCACACTTACAGCACAGCGGTACGTAGACGACATTCTACGACCGGTTGTGTTACCGTTCCTTTTGCGACACCCTGGACTTACGTTTCAACAAGACAATGTCCGGCCGCACACGGCACGTGTTGCTATGAATTGTCTTCAAGCTTGCCCAACACTTCCTTGGCAAGCTAGATCTCCTGATCTCTCTCCCATAGAGCACATTTGGGCCGTTACGTGAAGGCAACTGCCGCCATGCCGGGTGACAGCTTGCATCCAGGCCAGAGGTGGAGCAACGCCTTATTGACTTCCTCCCTTTGTAACGGTCAAACTCTGCAATAAATCATTCAATTGTTCTGAAATTTTAATCGTTTATTTTCTATGTATGTTCCACGTATTCACTAATGTTTATCGCAATCGGAAAATTTTTCTTGGTGTGTCTTCTTTTCTTTTTTTGTTATAAAGCATATACCAAATATTAGCTTATTATAAAGAATTTGGTATCTAAACACTAACAATCTAGGGCTATTTCTATTTATGTAGTTGGAGCGGGATCAGCCGGCTCAGCAGTGGCTGCAAGACTTTCAGAAAATCCATGCATTAGCGTTTTGTTATTAGAGGCAGGCAAGTCTGCACCATTGTTGACGGAAGTTCCTTTTATGACAGAATCTTTCCGGCATTCAGATCTTCACTGGGGTTATTACACCATTCCGCAGAAGTATAGTGGAAGCAGTTACATTAATAGGGCGAGTAAAAATTTGATGGATTATTAAACAAGATGTTTTATTATTATATTATATCTTGATAATTAAATAATTTTTAATTAAACAATTTTTAATTAAATAATTTTAATTAAATAAATGAATGTAATATATTTATTTTTTAATTAAATTAAAATGCTCTGAAATCAACATCATTAGTTTGAGTTTGGTTTCAGCTATAAAAGTAAAGTTAGTCAATTGGTATCTTGCCTGTAGAAATTGTAAGATATGGTACATTTCTAATTCAAATTGAAAAATCCACATAATTTCGTATGTTTGTTTGTTTGGTTTTACGGCTCAAAGACTACAGTGGTCATGCTGCGCCGGGACCTACTGTTTTCCGAGGAATCCGAACCTCTTAAGGCCTGGGGAACCAAACCCCAGACTACAGTGAGCAGTGCGATCTTTTATGAGATCTCTGAGTAAGCGTTCTTTTTGCACTGCTGGGAGTCGAACCCGGATTAGCCGCGCAATAGGAGAACGCGTTACCACACTGCGCCACCGCAGGGCACATAATTTCGCACTCATTTTCAGAAACTTATTATTAAGACAGCCCACAAAATCTAAACAGTGTGAGATGATCTTCATAGAATATTTCTTACTTTACAGAAACTCCCGTATCAGAATGGTAAGGTAATTGGCGGTACTAGCATTATGAATCATATGATGTATGTTCGTGGTTCTTTCCATATTTACGACCAATGGGAAGCTGACGGTGCAACTGGCTGGAGCTACAACGATGTCTTAGGATACTTCAAGAAAGCTGAGATGAACATGAACCCCGAATTTGTCGATAAAGGTAATTATTTCATCCTAGTTATTTTACAAAATTCAACTCTATTTTCTTTTGAAATTTTAATTAATCTTTGCTTTAGTATATATATATTCAAATATGCTTATAAATCCATAGGTTTCTTATTCATTGATTGCAGACTATCATGGATTTGAAGGTCCTCTGACTGTGGAGACACCCAGATTTCAACACGCATATAAATCCGCCATTGAAGCTGCTATAAATGAGCTTGGATATAAGTCAATCGACGTAAATGGTCAATACGCAAATGGTAAGGAAAGAGTAATTTACAAGTTCCTCTTTTACAGATAGGCATAAATGCCAATTTTTGCAAAAATTACTTCAATAAGTGCATACAAATTGACAAAATGACACAAGACTCAAAAGTAAGCAAAAGCGTTGGCGTTAATTTATTAACTCAACGCGACGTTGGATTAACCCTATCCTATATGCTATTTCGTTGACAATTTTGCGTAGTGTCCACTAATAACGTAGGCAAGAACAAAATTGATCTACTACTTACCAACTGTGTTTTTACCACACCATAAATATTCGATTTGGGCATAGTAACCTGTATATATATATATATATCAACACCATCATCGTCATCATATACAACCATTATCTATCCACTGCTGGATGAAGGTCTTTCCAAATGCTTTCCACACGTGTCTATCCTTGGCCATTCGTTTCCACGTCACCCCAACCTCTTTCCTCATTTCATCCAACCATCTAGTTTCAGGAAGTTTTCTAGCTATTAGGTGGTCCCTTGGAATCTAGTTGAGATTTTGCGTTGTCTATCGTTGATCAGTTCTTGCGATATGCCAAGACCATCGCCATTTCAGTCTTTTTACTTTAACAATGATATCTTTCACTCCAGTTTTCTCTTTCACACAAGTGTTTCTTTTCCATCCCTCCTAGTTATTCCAAGCATGTACCTCTCAATGTTTCTTTGGGTTGTTTGTAACTTCCGCATTGCTGCAATCAGAGAATGCAGGTCTCTGATCCATAAGAGAGGACTAGCAATACACACTGGTTGAAGACCTTTCTTTTTAAGCACAAAGATAAATTGTGGAGTTGAATTAAGCTTCTTAGGCATATTTAAATTGTTTTTTTAAATGTTGTTTAACTTGTTAGTCAACAAATTTATAAGCCTCTATTTAAGGTTTTTCAGGTAGTAAAATATTTTTAAATCTAAATTTTTACACATATGTACATTTTCAAGGCATTTTTAATGCAGACTTCCTTGAATATATTATGATCTCTCTCTCTCGACGTATGTGAATAGGTTTCTTCGATGCCCAACTGAATACGAGAAACGGCCAAAGATGCAGCACTGCAAAGGCTTACCTGGTGCCATCTGAAAATAGAAAGAATTTAAATATTGTGCAAAGTGCTTTTGTGACAAAAGTAAGATACACTAGTTGCAATGTAATTTCAAATCTATCGTCCATCTTTGTTAACTACGATTAAATAACGAAGAACCTCAAAATTAGTGATATAACTAGATTAATTAGTAATCTATATAAGAAATGGTTTAAAAATACTATTTTTTTGCAATAAGAAATTAATTTGTTTGAATTAGACGCTTATTTCCTCTGACGCTTGATCAGTGCACATCCAGAAAGCGATCATTTGTAGAATTTTAATATAAATGCCATTTCACAACATCCCTCTCAACTAAAAATAACTGTCAGGTGAAAAAATAAAATAAATGTTATATGCCTGATGAAAACCCTCAATCATGTATGTAAAAATTTTAAAGCTCCTACAGATGGATGTAATTACCATATGTTCAATTGCTCATGTTTTCGGTCAAATAAATATGAGCTCCATTATATTTACAATTCTTCGTCATGAATACTTTTAAATATTTTTCGATAAATAATTTACAATTATAAGAATCGAATGATCGTTAGAGGTATAAATCATTTCATGTGCGATTAGTTTAAAACATAAATAATATTACGATGTTTTTTCATTTGAACCTCCATTTATAATAACTGAGGATTCAAATATAAAAACGTGGACAAATTTCAAAAAAGAAAATGGATCACACACAAAATCATTAAATATGCCACTATATAATTTAAGTATTGATATTTTGCACAGTACTTAAAAGAAAGTTACAGGAATAATAATAATAAAAATAATAATATCATTACCTATAAAAATCTTGAGTCGTTACTGTTTCATTATTTTACAACCTCACAGAGATCATTGCAAAGGATCTGGAATGAAACAAAGTTTCGAATGCGATGGTGTTACGACGACATATTGTTACTGATCCCATAAGGTCCACATAAGGAATTTAGCTTTTTTTTTTTCGATTTTTACACATGTAAACATCAACTGTTCCTTTATAAAATTTGTTACACCGATGGCAAAATATTAGAAATTGCAATGTATTTAAAGATTTTGAAATGTGCTCAAAAGCCCACTGCTATAATTTTTCGACCAAATATAATATAAAACCCTTTCTATGTGCATAAAATTAGAAATAATGTTGTTATTTTATTAGATTCTTATTGAGAATAAGCAAGCCGTAGGAGTTAGCTTTGATTACGAAGGAAGCACACATCTGGTGCGAGCCAATCGTGAAGTCATCTTGTCTGCAGGGACAGTGAATACAGCGCAATTGCTAATGCTTTCTGGTATTGGTCCTGAGCAACATCTTCAAGAAATGGGAGTAAGCTTTTAATGACAGTTTGTTTTCATCCATTTTGAAATGACCGTAACTTGATAAGCGTTAGAACCCTAATGATGCAGCAGCCTCTGCTTCTGAAGTTGTTAGTTAAGTGATAAATAATTTTATTTATAAATATGAATTATCGAATGTATCTTTGTAAATCGTAACAGCTGATTTAAGATTTCTGTGTACCTTCCATTTCTAAACGAATGCGTTTCTTTCCCCATTTGACATTTCATACTAAGCTTCGTGTCATAAATTTGAGGGGAGCCCTATAACATGGTCCCAACTTCTTGGTCCAAAAAAAAAAATTCAAGAACCTTCAAGGACCGAAAGATTTTTTTGAAAGACCTAACATTTTCAATAACGACTTAAAACAAGGCACGTGTAAAAGTTGTGCAGCTGATTTCTGCAGTTCATCAACCTGCTTTTTAATGTGAAACCCCATTTTTTTAAATCCTCCAACTCACAATAAAGTATCCTCCTTTATTCTCCCTCCCACAAATTTAGCTTTTTCTGTCCATCTAAATAACATATATAACTATCATGTCATCACTACTCCATGCACAGCAATACGTAATTATTTGGTTATAATAAAAATTTCAAGACTTTAGAGAATTTGATTTCATCTAGCATAAGCCTATGTGTAATTTTCTTCTTTCATATTTTCGACCACAATTTTGGTATTTACAGAAGTCCATGCTAAACAGATGCTCGTCCATCAATACAGTCAGATCATACAATCAGTAGTATTTGTACAACACCCTTACAGTTTTCGCATTTCTTTTTACTTAGTTGCTCATGCAGAAAGCACTCTACTCAAGGAAATGATTTGTTAAAATTCAGCTGCTCGGAAGAAATATTTAGAAATTTGTTGCACTACAGAAGTACGGAATCACAAGCTTTGGCTTCACATTTACTGCTTTATAAAAGAATAGTTTGCGACGTTTTCATTTTCTTATACGCACACTGGTGTCTGATGTCCTACAATTGGTGTATAAGTAAAACATAAGATTTAAGATGCAATACTTTATAGCTGACGTAGTGACCAACCCATGCAGTGACATACAAATAAAACTCTGAATCTATAGCTTAAGCTCTTTGGCATCATTATTTTTTTTTTACTTTTGTCTAGCACCAGATCCTTCAATAAGCTGCCTGTAAGAAATATCATAATCACCTTGTTTACATCAGAAGATAAATTCTTGAAATCACACTTAATTAATTCCAAAATGGTTTATAACTCCTTCAAGTCCTCAGGATTCAAGACATTTTGTAGTTTTGGCACAATCCATAGCTACTTTATGCCAGTCTTGTGCTGAAAAGTGAATTATAGACCAATCGTTCTGGTAACTTTTTAGGAATGGTTGAAAAATGCTCACAATCTTCAGAAAAATATTTGTCCACATCATCTGATGTACACTACATAAACGACATAACTGATGCTTTCGGATAATATTCTCTAAATTTGTGGGGGGAGGGGATTTCCCTTCTGATCTTATAAAGCTTGTTTTGTTTGTATTAGGTGTGGAGATACTTTCCAAGGGCTACTAATTATCAGTTCCTGGTGGTAAACAGTATTTGGTCTTAACCGTGTTCGTGCTAAGGGAAAAAACAACGTGGGAATTGTTATGCAATTTGGCGGGAATTCAGAAAACGGTTCATATTAAAAGTAATTCGTCTTAACTTTGTTTGTTTTAACAAGGTTAGGACATATCATAGTTGTAGTATCTTTAAGTTCCATGAACATATCGGAAAATGCTTGTTACTGATTTAACAAAAATATATGAGATACATAATTATAATAATTTCTTAATCTTAGACATTTTCTGAAATTTTAATGCATCTAATTAAACTAAAGGATATATAATAATCATATGAAATAATCTATCACAATATTTATTTTTCCCAATACTTACATTTATATACAATGGAACACAGTGGACCATCACCATGGAAGTGGCTTGAGAGAATGGCCGGTATAACTACAGCTTCTTCACAAGTCTCTGGGTCCCCATTGTCTTCACTTCACTTCACGAACCTCGGTCCTACCCTCTGCTTCGCGTAAACAAATATTTCCATGGTGTTATCATTACCAGACAAAAATATTTCATATACGTGTTCATCTAAAGAAGTATGCAATTTCAATTTTTTTCATAATGCTCGAAATTGCAATAGCTAAAGACAACGTTTTTTTAATACGTGGCTAAGAGTCACTGTTTTTTCTGCATAGTTAGAACGTCTCCAAGTGACAAACAATGCACGTGCGTTTATAGAACCTAACAGACACCGAAAACAACAGTGGTGGCATGACAGAAGAAGGCTTCTTACGCAGTACGATTTATAGAGACGAAATTATTAACATAAGTGCAACGAAATTGCAGAAAAGTTTATAAAAGAACACCTCCGTTATTTGCCAAATAAATTTAACTTCCCTTGATATGCTTAAAGAGCGCAATGACGAAGCCTTCCTCAAAGCAAAACACAATATTTCATTCCCCAAGTTTATTTGAAGAAGTGTAGTTTCATGCAGTTTTTAAAGCTATTAAGCTGATAACCAAGGAAACTTGGAACATAGGTATGGAAGTATGGACTAAATTACGTAAGTACATGTATTTCAAATGATCGTGAAAATTAAAATTCCATACTTAACGAAAAAAATCAATAATATACGAAAAAAATCTTTAGTAATCAAAAAAATCGATAATAATAAAAAAAATCGATAGTAATCTAGAAATCTATAATAATCGGAAAAATCGATATTTACCATTTGTGAGATTTAGCGCAAGCCTATTCTAAGGAGCTTTAGGTTTGAAACATTTACTAAATCTATGGCAATTGGCAATTTGTTTTATGAATATTAGAATTATAATAAAAGTAACTCTTTCTCTCTCTCTCTCTCTCTCTCGAAACTTACTTTAAGTTATATTTTATTTTTCTTAAGTTTTAATATCTGATGCCATCTAGCAAATTTAAAAAAAAGGGGGGAGGGGGAGAAGAGATGTTACGAAAAAACAATTGCTATAAGGCCCATGACTGAATATGAGATATGCTTTAGTAAATTAAAACGTCAAGGAATTATAAGGAAGTGGTGCATTCTATTGCTTTGTAATTGATTTTAGATTTTCATAAATATTACATTTTCAGATTCCAGTAGTTGCTGATTTACCAGTTGGCAGAAATTATCAAGATCACTGCTCAACTTTACATAATTTCTATACTGATGAGTTGCCGCCTCTTTCAGAAGAAATTACTGATACTCAAAATGTTTTGACATATATTGAAAACAGAACTGGTATTTATTTTATATTTAAATTTCAGGATTATGATTTTAACTCCCATTTAAAATTAGTAAACCTTCGCTTATTTCTATGTAACTGTATGAAATATTATATATATATATGTATGGGCGCCAATATGGGGGGCAGAGGGGTGGCTCGAACCCTCAATAGGAGTTTAAAAATTTTATTTGCCCGATTCTGCCATACATTTACTTTCAAAAGTTTTACAGTAACATTTTAAAATAAGGTACTTTTTAGATCATCTACTAATTGTCAAGCAGTATCAATTATTTTTGTAGTATTTTGGTATCTTGTACATTCGTTGAACTTCGCGACCGCTTTAAGAAGAAGTTGATATTTTTCTTGCACCCCCCCCCGTCCCCATAATTCTTCGTATTGGCTCCCACGTATATACGTATTTAATGATATGATATATATATATACATGATATATATACATAATATAAAATATAATGTATATACGTACAACTCTACAAAATAAGGTATAAAAAGGGGCGTGGAAAAACTATTCAGAGCAAACTCCAGATTTCTCGTAGTGATGGGTGTTATGATCACAGGGCGTAATCCGGAAACAATAGTAGAAATAATAAGCAAAAATTCAATTGATACATAACGTAAATTTATGTATAATATAAATTTGAAAAAATCATTTGTATTATTATAAATATGTTTACATTATATAGTAATATATAATACGTATAATTTTTTATGAAATGGCGCCACAGTTCATAAGATGACGCCGCTAACGACACATGCCATTCTTCGAACTTCCTGCAAAAGAGAGAAAAAAGGTTGCACCGATTAATACCAAAGTTGAATGTCGGTGGGAAAATGTTCCACATACGTAAACATAACGGTTTAAAAATTGATGTCTTCAGCCGAAAGTAAGCATCGTACACGTCCATGATACGCAATCCTAATTAAAACAAGCAATCCAGAAATTCCAATAAAAATCGCCTTGATGTCCCTCCCTCCATAGCAAGACCACCTCTTAACAGTGGATTGTCTTTATTTTGATATAGTGTAACATCTAATGATGTGAATTCAAACTTTCTAAAAAACTTCTGACTTCAATACTATCTGAGGGTAAAATTTTAATTTTTTGATACCCCTTAATATTTTGCTTACCTCTCCATCACATCAAAGTCTCTTCCCCGTAGCAAGACCACCTCTCATCAATGGACTGTCCCCATTTCGCGACATTTAAGGGAAAACACATGTGTAGATCAATCGTTAAAATATTTAGATGCAATTTGAGAAAATTAATGTTTAACGTGATGGCCAGACATTTTGCTGCATGATAAGAATATCCAATATCTGTTCATAATTATCCAAAATTTCATAAAGTGTCCCTTTTATTTATGATTATTTAATCCTTTCTAGTACTGAATTCATGAAAATTGTCGTTTACTTTATTCTTTAGTTTTCTTGTTGCAAATTTCTTTAAAAACTTTGTATTGATGACAAAATTACCACCGTGTTTAGTACATTTATATTCATCTCTTTACTTTCTGTGCCACTTCTTTTTTCCAGGTAAGTCATAGGTCCATAAGGGCCATACGTTAAAGCAGATTGGAGAGTCGTTATTCTCATAATTATATTGTTTACGTGAAAAATAACTAAACGTGATTATAAACCATTTCTTTTCTAATTAGGGAAAGCGATGCTAAATCTATTTCGTACCGTAAAGGAATTTACGGAAGATTAGTTTTATGAGTTTAAAGCAGAGGAAGGGGACAAATCTGATAATCGTTTACACGCTTTTGGGAAATTTCATTTTCCATATTTACTGTTAAATAAAATGCTACAATCATCATCTCAGAGAAAACGTGAGAGAAATGCTCAGAATTTGCACAAGTGACGTTAAAACACGAGTATAAATTTTTATTTAGGCGTTAACAACGTAGCTCGTCGCTTCCCAGTATAACAATAAACTCAATTATCTTTTAACATTTATCGATGACTTTTTGTTTCGAAAATGCGCATATTTCAACAATGATGTTAGTTCTCTATTAGGACATTTGTTTGTGATACACGTGGTTGAAAGTAGTGTGTTGTTTTATCCGGCATCTTCGAATAATAAGTTTTCTCTGGAAAAAAAACAATTATATTTGTATATGCAGTGAGGTAATATCCTATGCTGTCTTTATCAATTTCTGTTTCGTATAATGAATACACCCACGTGGATGTCCCTCTTCGACGAACCATACTGTTAAGAAATATAAGCATTTTATTAAAGACCCCCAAAATCACGAATTTTCTATATTTTTTATTAAAGATTCCGCTCAAGCTTAATATTTTTTGGAGTTTTTTGTAAAACAGTGTAAGAGAAAGTCGCGGTGTGGGATGTATATTACCATACCTGTTATGCCTTTATTCATGAGCAATGACAGTGATAAAGGAGAGATTTGTTTTCCTCCTACATTTAGAAAAATCCCATACTACACATTTGTGGAAATAAATATTAGAGGAGAGAGCGTTGTTATATTCATTTCAATAATTAGCTCTTCACGAGAAATTAAAAACAAATCTAATTTTGATTATATTTTTTATGATTAGGTATTTAATATTCAAATTTGAGAGAGAATTTAGTCTCTTTATCTTATTATCTGAAGCTAATTCATCAATTCTAGTGGCAATCATGTTTGGAGAAAGAGCGATTTCTTTAAATGCGTTCCCCTTTTCAGGACAAATATGCTCTGTTGCTTTGACAAAACACACTTTTATAAACAAACCCTCAATGAAAGACTTAGAGTTTTCTGCACTCATTTTGATATGGTGTAACTTACCGTCACGTTATCTTTTTTTTCAGCATATTAACTTTCTGAAATAAACTTGGTTGTGCAGAAATTATACCCTGGCTGCAGCGTTGCTTTTACTGCATCAATAGCGGTCCTGACACCCCCACTAAGCACATCCCTGGCATTGCGCCAAAAGTAGAATAAATCACCAAAGTGGGTACTTTGGTTTTAAAAGTTGGCAATTATCACGTGATCCGTCTCAACGAATGGTACGCCTGAAAGCCACTGTAACATATGCTATAGCGTAATATTCGCTCATATGTAACCTTTCACGTTTGGCTCACTAAAATTTGTGGTTTGAGCCGAAACCTACATGCGCGGGCTTGGACACTTTCGGAACGGGTTCGCGCAAACCCGTTCGGTATGCGCGGGCCTAGCCAGTCTCGAATAAGACCCGGGGTTTCAGGCCCGGTCTATAACCCGATAGTCGGTCCGTAGGCCCGGCTCGACATAACCCATGGGCCTAAGAACGGCCAACACAGGGCTCTGATCCGAATGGATCTAGGAGGTAGGACACACCTGGTGGATGGACGCCATCCAAACAGCGGCAAGTGAGAAGAAGCTCGTCCCTAAGGAAGCCGTAGGCCGGGCGACGCAATGGAATGTGTTCCAGGGTTTAACACTGGAGTCACAAAGACGACGGTTGCCTCCTAATGCGACAGAAGAACTGGTTGGTGAACGCACAGCCAAGTCTGAAACGGTGCAGTTTGATCTTAGGAATCCGTCTCCCTACCTTCTCCAAATTTGTTTATTATTTTCTAGTTCATCTACAAAAGAAATCAGTAGTATGTCCAAAAAAAAAAGGCCCTCTAGACAAAAATTCACGGTTACGGCGTCGGTGTAAAAGGGAATTTTTTTATTACTACTATGAAGTAACATATATGAGCAAACACAAAAGTATTTTGAATTGGGAGAGAAGCTCTGGGGAGACGGACGGCCGAATGTCATGCTCCGGGCCTGCTTCTTGTTCTTCTTTAATAACAAATTGCCACAAATTCGATGCCGAATTTATCTTTTATTAACTCAGTATCTTCTCCTGGACTAGTGGCGCCATCAAGTGATTACTTTTAAACTTATTTTTTAAAAGCTTGTCTTTTTTTCCCCTTGTAGGTAAATAGATGAATTTCAATGACTAAATTTCTTTCAGCATTTAATTACAATTTTTGTCTCGCTGTCAAAACAGTATGCGGTTATACCTATATGCCCAGTTAGAGTGGACGTCCGATCATGAAATTGAAGCATTAAATAATGAATATATGCTAGACGATGGTGAAAGAGGCTATATTTTAGACGTTGATATTAAATATTTTCCACCGAATGAATAAATAAGTTCATATAAATGTTCCAAAACTGATTTTTAATAAACTCATATATGTTGGAGTATCTACCCTGGATATTTCAAATAACTTTAATGAATAATTTTCAGTATGATATAGTGGAACCACAATATGAAGATGATGTAGAAATTCTGCATATTGATACCGATGTTTTTCTTTTATGAAACTTTAACTGTCGGCTAGTATTCAGATATGGAATGTGTGCTGTCATTTTTTGGATGCAAGTGATTATCCATTATATAATAAACTTGACAGAAACGTAAATGAAAAAGACATAAAATTTCAAATATGGGAAGAAGGGAAAAAATCATTAGGGAATTCATATCTCTAAGACCAAAAATGTATGTTTTTTGTATTGCAGTAGGAGATGTGAAGAAATCTAGAAGTGTGAGCAAAGCTGTAGTTAAAAACCATCAACATTCCTAACGCTATAAAACTTTACTATTTAAAAAGACGAAGATGAGGAATCTGATGGCACCAATGAAGAGTGGAAATCGTATTGTGTATAGCGTGGGGAAAAAATCCATATACCCATGAGGTGATAAAGGAAAGATATATGATAATATGAAAGGATTACACTTAAGTACGGGAAATGGAAATGACGGTTAAAGCTTTTGACCAACACGACGTTTAAAATATTGTCTTATAGCCTGTGATTTCAATTACCATAATCAGCAAAGAACGAGTTGTTCTACGTTCGAAATCAAATCCAATCCGTCAAATAGCATAAAAAATTTTATTTGCAACTCTTAACAATAAGGACTGTGATCGCTGTGAAAATTATTTATACTTTTCCCGGAAATGTCTATTTCCTTAGTCTATTGTAAAAGGGATCTTTACTAACCAATAGGGAAATCTGCCTGGAGTGTATGTAAATTGCAGAGAATCCTTAAAACACTCTTGCACTTCTAACGACCAAGATCTGAAATATTGGACATTAACATGGTAGCACATTGGCTCATGTCTAAAAAAAAATACTGGTGATAATCAGATAAGTTATACACTTATTTTTCAGATGAACATGGAAAATACGAGAACAATAAATCTCTAATCACTGCTTTTCAAATCCCTTACGCATTTGATTTATTGCATAGCCTATTTGACCCTCCGTCTTATCTGGAAAAAATGTGACACGGAAAATTAAATCTTGAGAACAATTGTACTAAATACGATGGTACATTTTTCATCATCGTCTTTTTTATAGAATTCTGTAATTGTGGAATTAAACAGTAAAATAGTCGTACATTTTCAAAGAAGCATAATAAAAAGGATTAAATAAAACTTTATAGAGTCGATGCTAATCAATTCCCTTTACTTATCCTGCGATATTCATTCGCAGCAAATTAGTTGTTTTATTGAAATAAAATCAATAAATTCGATAATAAATCCCAGAGAATCGGCATTTCCAATTAAAGTATAAACAGACTTAATAGCAACGACAGTTCTTTTTGTTAATCGCCCCATACAAATTTAAAAAGGAATATCGATATATGCCAACAGATAATCGAATTTCGGCATCCGTCAATAAAAAAAATCTTTAGACAAGTGTATATTATAGATGAGCCCAGTTTCTGTTTTAAAGGTGATTTCCCATTCAAATTTAGATAAAAAAATCGTCGATAAATGCTACACATATATGAATTTCTTATTGTGCTGTGAACTGACAAGCTACTTTGCTAATGCATACATTTTTTAACTGCAAATCTGAAATTGTGTTTTAAGAATTTTGTTTTTAAAATTTTGTTTTTAAAATTTTGTTTTTAAACTTTTGTTTTTAAAATTTTATTTTTAAAATTTTGTTTTTAAAATTTGTGCAAATTTTATGAATTCCGCACGCATTTCCTGTGCGGACGGTAACATTTCTTAAAGAGTAAATCTTTGAAACGATATTTCCGAGAAAAGTATACACAATTATCTGATTCGTCTCTCACCTCTTCATTGAACTTATAAAGACCGTCTTTCATAAATTCTTTTACGATATAAAATAGATTTAAGATCATTTAAAGTAATTAGAATATAAAATTGATAATAAGGTTTAGTTAATTTTCACGTAAACCATGTACGAGAATGAAGAATCTCTAGTTTGCTTTATCGCATAGCCCTTTTGAAGCTACGACTTATCTGGAAAAGTTATATAGAAGATTAAGTGATGAGAATAAATGTACTAAGTACGATGGTAAATTTATCATCGAGCCAACTTTTTTAAAGAAATTTTCAATAATAAAACTAAAGGTTAAATCAAACGTCAATTTTCATGAATAAAGTGCTAGTAATAATTAAATAATCATAAATAAGAGGGAAATGATGATCATAAATAAGAAATCCCATGCAATTTTAGAATAACCATCGTTACATTATAGATATTTGATTTTCTTATTATACTGTAAAACGACAAGTCATCACTTTAAGATCTAATTTTTCTAAAATTTCGTCCACATATTTGAACGATTGATCTATAAATCTGTACCCGTGTTTTCAGATAAATGTCGCAAAGGATAAGGACGATACAATGATGATAGGTGTTTTTGCTACAGTGGAGGAGTCTTTGATTGGCTAAGGAGCTATGAAAACTGATAAGGGCATCACAAAATTAAAATTTTACTCTCAGATTGTACAAGAACCCGAATTTTTTGAATAAGTACAAATTCGTGCCACCAGACTTTATATCGGGCCAAAATAAAGACAATCCACTGATAAGAAGTGGTCTTGCTATGGAGGGAGAGATTTAGATGAAATTTATTATTAGAATATTCCCCCCGAATGATTTTCCACAGCTGAGAGAGAGGTAAATGGAGCGGAAATAAAGACACTGGCCTTTTTAGATAATGTCACAAATTAAATTTTACCATTAATTGATGCTAAAATCCGAATTTTTTTTTAATAAGTAAAAAACTATGCCGCTAGGTGGTATATTATATCTGAAATAAACGAATAAGAGGCGGTCCCATTACGAAGGGAAAAGACTATGATTGGTTGGAAACTTATAAGGACAGGACAAAATAATGAAAGGAGGGGAGGTAAGGGCCACGACCTTGCTAGATAACGTCACAATATTCCATGCTACTTGATTGATTCCAGACCTATGCATGTGATTAGTATTTCAGTATTCCGATTCATAACTTCAATGTTCATTATTGAAGTTATGAATCTAAATACTGAAATTTATGTTTGAGTTAGCCTCATCAGTTGACCCAATATTGACAGCAATGTGTTCATCACTGATAGCAAGTGACGCGGAAATTTTGATTTTGCTGCATATGATTCAAGTTAATGATACGTTTTCTTTTTCTTATTAGGGATATTTGCTTCAACAGTTCTATACATCGACTTTTCGACAAACAATCCGCATTCTTTGCCTCAAGACTTACCAGACTATATGATATTTTTTGTCATTGGAAGCCCAGAGGACAAATTTTCAGCAGATTTGAAACCAGAGGTATGTGAATCTTCTGTTGGACAGTACACGTGCAAATTTGCATAACATTTTCCTACTGATATCTCTAACAACACCGCAAGAAAATTCAGGAATAACGAAATTTGGATTCAGTGATCGTACTTTTTGATATATTATTAAGATTGAAAGACTATATTAGCCCCCATGTATATACAAATTATAAACGTATACATCAGGTTCATAAGGAAGGGGTTATCTATTTATTATAGAGGTTATAGAGCTACAGCTTTATATATTCACATGTGCATATGCAAAATTCCATCGCATTGGGGAGTTACAATCCTTATCAACACCCCTGAGTTCCCCAGTAATATCAGCGATATACATCACAGAATAATGAAACAAAATTTCTGATGTAAAACTTAAATGACATAGTCAAGGTACACATGATCATCTCATAGCTTGCAAACAGTGTTTAAATTTATTTTTAGGAAAAATGTATTTCGTTTTGAGCTTTTTCATCCTCATTCTGGCTTTTTCATGTGTAAAGATTAATTAACAGACAGGAAAGGAACACTTTTTTTAATTGTGTAGAAACAAACATACATTGAGAAGTTTGGTCACATTAGCCACATTATAATCCCAGAGAGAGTGTCTGAGATATTCAGTGTGACAGTGGGAGGGTAGGCATCCATGTTAGTAATTTGAATCTTTAATAATTGTAGAATTTTAAATTTTTGTTAAGCTTTTCATTCATATATTTAAGTTAATATTTTGTTTAAGCCTTACTATAAAAACTTGAATTTCTCGTGTAGTTTAAGTTTTTACAATACCAATTTGTTCACTATTCGACGAATTGCTTTTTAACGATACTCCGAAATTGACTTTGCTTTTCGCGTAAATTAAACAAAAACATGTACTTTTGTGTTCGATGCTTTAAAATATAACTTTAAATATATTGATAATCAATATAAAATTAAGTAAATAGTACTATGTGCCATTTTCTAATAATTCCATAAGAATCACCTTAATCCACCTTTTGCCAGATTTATAAAAATTAATAATTTTAGCCAGTTTAATTTTAAAAATTCCAAGTACACTTTTAACGGTTTAAAATATTTTGTAAAAATTATCATATAGGTCTTAATTAATGAAATTGTTTTCACTAGCCCCAAGTTATTGAAGGGAGTATACGGGGGGGGGGGTTTAAAAACTTTGGTAAATGTTTATGAAAGGGCACGATAGTTAATAAATGGAGTCACTGCCAGTGAATGAATGAATGAACATAGGGTAGGAAAAAATTTTTCAGACGGAATAAAAGAAATTGTAACCTCGCCCGACAAGTTGTGTTGTCCTAGAAGGAGACTATGTTGAAAAACTTTTTTTAGTAAACATTATATTTTACTTGCTTTTTACTAAATTTTCAAACCACCCTCCAATATATAAGAAGAGTGAAGGCCTGTCGCGGTCAGCATAACGTATTCAAATATAATTTTCGGTTTCCTAGGAAACGGTTAACTATTTCTAGCATGTTCAGCCACATGTAATGCCACTGCTAAGGCCAATGCTAGATGCAAATAATTTAATGTTTAATATATCTAATTCTACTTTATCTAAAAATCAGGTTAATACGTCCATTTTAAAACATTTTACCCGTACTTTTAACATATTTATTCTTGTAACAAAATAAAATAAAGAAGTCATAATTTGTCAAAATAAATAAGCGTAATATCTATTTATATGAAAAAAATCATAAAAATAAATAGCAAGCTTTAAAAGGCGCACAAAACATTAAAGGAAATGAACCTGTAATTACAGATTTATCATAAAGTTTTAAAAGAAATGTGAACAACACTGAAAAATTATTAATAACTGCAAATAGTTCCACAGCATTTCAAGAACTGTTGTCCTCTAAATAAAAAAGGCATTGTAAATATCAAAGAATATAGCATTATACCTCCTGTTACTTCAGGTATCGTAAACTAACTGTCAGATATTTTCCTAAATAAAATTTTCTTAATTCACCAAATTGTCATTATTCGCAATGAAATACTAAATAAAACAAATGTATAAACTGTTGAAGGCTAGAAAATTGAACTGTTGATGAAATAAATTGCGTAATCATCTTAGGAAAACACAAAATAGTATTAATTAGTACACGTGTATAATTCTAATCTTTAAGAAACAAACACAAGAGCATTTAGAAATCTTCATTATTTACTTGATTAAAAGAAGAATAATAGGTTTCAAAATTTTAAAACTTCTGTCACAAACTCGTTAACATTTGATTCCAATTTTCATCTCTGTTTGTTCATGTATTCACAAAAATTGGTATATTTTTATAATATCGACTTTTTCTTTTTATTTTAATTTTGTAAGTTACCTTTCTCTCTTCCCTTTCATATTTCTATATCCTCCACTTTCCATTTATTTTTTATTTTTGTCCATCCTATACTTTACATTTCTTACAATATTTTCTCTTTGTTTTTTGCCTATCTTAAATTTCTTATTCTTCAATATTGTTTATTATTTTTCTCTTTTTAATCATAATATATCATTCCCTCAGAAACTTTATTGAAAGAATGCATCCTATGTACCAAATGTTAGTAAATCACAATTATTATAGAGAGACGTGTTTATACGCTACTTTCCGAATGCTGCTTTCTATTAGCCTAAATAAATTTTCAGTTTATAGAAAATGATATCATTGATACATATAAAATGAAAACATTCATGGAAAAGTGTGGAATGGCCTCTAATGATTTATTACAAACATATATGTAAATATATATATATATATATAGTAATGTATAAGCTAGTTTTAAAATAATTAAACTTGTATCGTAAATAAGTTTGTAACTGCTAGAAAATTTATAACGAAATTTCATAAAAATAGAAATATGTGAAAAAAATTGGTTCACAACAACATTTCCGCCTGTATACGGATTTAGATGATAAGGCTATGTTTTTCACATAGATAAAATGTGAGATTGCCCTTATTTATGGATTACATTTTTTTTGAAAGCCCTATTTTTGTCATACGTTAATTTAAGTGGAGATGGAGTGCCTAACATATATAAAGTGCAGTATAACTATAAACGTAAAGTGGAACTTCAGTTCACAAATTGTTTGTGAAACAAAACTACCAGGATTTTAAAACTCTGGCATAGAACATTGGTTTCATAGACAACGTCCATAAAATGCCGCTGTTATTGTCAAACTCAAAATATTTGAGGAATTGTCCGTATTTGAATTTATCTTTTAAAACCTTACGATTTACATATCGTAAGAATTCTTAATTTGCTCAAACGTTTTGCAAATTCGAAACTGAAACGCATGTATTAGTAGATATGGAATGTTTCCGTACTCACAGCCTTTAATTTAGAAGTTGGTGTAATTATTTATTATACATATATTGTGTATTCGTATATAGTATGTTCATTAATAATTTACAGTTACATAAATTAATATATATATATAAGGTTTTCCTCGCCCATTCTTGGCGGAAACAGGCTTTGGGACGGGCAGAGCGCCATGTTCCCAAGCCTCTTTTTACATCACTTCTTAATGTGCCATGTCTAGAAACTTCCTGACAATGTGACACGTGTTTAGGATTGTGGCTTTTTGTATTTCAATGTAGGTGTTTGGGTCAATGTTGAGTATCTCCAAATTCGTCGCAAGCGTTTTTGGTACTATCCCTGTTGCTATGATGACTAACGGGACGATGAAGATTTTTCCATACCCCATACAACTCGTACTTCATGTCTGAGACCTTAGTACTTGGTGATTTTCGTTGTGTAGGTTGTCTGTATGTTATTGGTGTTGGGTACTGCTATGTCGATTGGGTACTGCTATGTCGATTAGGTACGTGGTCTTATTCGATTTATCGACGAGGGTTATGTCAGGACGGTTATGTGGGACTGTCTTGTCTGTTATGATTGCTCTACCCAGTAAAGCTTGTGTGTTTTGTTCTCAAGCACCGTCTCTGACTCATATTTTTAGTATGGGCATTTCTCTGTCAGAAAGCCAGCATTCGCTGCCAATTTCTGGTGGACTATTTTCGCTACTTGATCGTGTCTATGTTTGTAGTCTGACTGCGCAAGGATCTTGCATCCTGCCATCACGTGTTGGATTGTCTCCGATGCCGCATGACAGTGTCTGCATTTGTCGCTTTCTATGTCTTTTCTCTGGATGAATTTCTGATTGTTCCTTGTTGCGATCACTTGGTCTTGGATGGCTAGCATGAATCCTTCTGTCTCTGGCTGGAGAGTGCCTTTGGCCAGCCAAGAATTTGATGCCTTTTTGTCAACGTGTGGTTGTTGCAGGTCATTGTAGTGCCTGCCATGTAATGGTTTTCCGGCCCAAGTTCTTAGTTTCTGTTCATTGGCTGTTTCCAGGACACGCTCTTCGGTACTACACAGGTTTAGTGGCGTGTAATTTGCATCTGCTTGTATTATGGCTTGGATGAGTGGCGATCGGGGACTCTTCAACTGGAAGTATTGCCTCATGCTCTGGATCTGCTTGTCATGTAAGTCTTTGAGGTCCGCTTGTCCGCGTCCTCCTTCTTCCCGGGGTAGTGTTTGCCGTTCAATTGCCGTTGCAGGGTGTAGTTGTCCGGCTCTTCTCTGGATGGTTCTCATTTTCCGCTGGAGTTGTTCTAGTTCAGTGTTGGACCATTTGATGATCCCGAAGGAGTAGGTGAGCACTGGTACCGCATATGCGTTAATTGCTTGCGTGGTGTTCTTCCCGCTCAGTTTCGTCTTCACAATGCTTCTAAGTCTTTCTTGGAATGCTTGCGTGAGCTGGACTTTGACTTTCTTGTGCTCCTGCTGCCGTTTTTGCATTATCCCTAGGTATTTGTAGGTTTCGCCCTCGTCCAAGGTCTTCAGTAGTCTCCCGTCTTCGAGTTCGATGCCTGGTAAATCTTCTTTGCTATTCTTCTGTATTTTGCACTTATCGAGGCCGAATTCCATTCCTATGTCCTTGGAGAATGTCTCTGTTATACTGATGAGTTGTCGGAGTTGGGTGATTGTTGGCGCGTATAGCTTGATGTCATCTACGTACATGAGGTGGGAGACTTTATGTAGGTTTCTCTTGTCTTTCTTCAGCATGTATCCGTATTTACTTGTGTTCAGCATCCTTGACAAGGGGTTTAACGCCAAGCAGAACCACTGGGGGCTTAGTGCGTCTCCTTGAAAGATTCCGCGGCGGATGGGGATCTCGGCCGTTTCTATTTTACTGTCTGGCGTGTTTAGCTGTAACCGGGTTCTCCATTGTTTCATGCTGCTCTGTAGGAATCGGATGATTGAGGGATGCACTTTGTATATGCTGAGTATTTCAAGGAGCCACGAGTGCGGAACAGAGTCGAAAGCCTTCTTGTAGTCTATGTATGCGGTGTTGAGTTTTCGCTTTTGTTTTCTTGCTTGTTCCAGGATAACTGAGTCGATGGTAAGCTGCTCTTTACATCCCAGAGTCCCTTTCTGGCATCCCTTTTGTTCTTCCGTCATTAAGTTGTTGCTTTCGCTGTGCCGGCTTATTTTTTCAGAGATGCACCCCGTGAGTATCTTGTACAGGGTGTTAAGGCACGTAATGGGTCGGTATTTCGCTGGGTTACTGGTATCCTGGTCCTTCGGTAGGAGGTAAGTTATTCCCTTGCAGAGGAATTCAGGCATTTTGCTGGGGTCTTCAATTATCGCCGTAAGTTCCTTGGCTAATGGGCCATGGGCGCTGGTAAATTTCTTGTACCAGAAGTTGTGTATGCCGTCAATACCGGGTGCTTTCCAGTTGTGCGTACGTTGGATTACCTGCTGGAGTTCCTCTATCGTGATGCCCGTGTACTCCATCTCCTCTATTCCTCTCGTAGCCTCCATTTCTTGCTGAATCCAGGGGGCGCTTTTGTGCTGTACTTCATTGGACCATAGTGTCTTCCAGAAGGTCTCTATTTCTGCTGGCTTTGGGGCTTCGTACTTGTCTTTGTTCGCTGGGGTCTCTCGAAGCTTCCTGTAGAAGGCCTTCTGGTTTGCTTGGAATTGCATGTTCTGTTGTTTTCTGTTGGTATAGTCTTTGTATCTTCGGAGTCTTCTGGCGTATACACCCAGTTTTTGTTTGAGGGTATCCAGATATTCGCTGATGTGTTTATTGGGCTCTTCGTGTCTTGTATGAATCCTATTTCTCTTAAGGGCCATCTTCACTTTCCTCACTAATTTCTTACTCCTATTTCCCTGCATGTACTGGGTTATTCGCCCTATGCTGCTGCGGAGCTCTTCTATTCTTTTCTCCAGTCTCACTTGCCATGGTGGTTGGGCTTTGTTTCCTCTGTTACTTCGGCCTTCGTTCCTTACTTCGTACCCATTGGCGCGTGATGCCGCTACTGCTGCACAGTATATGGCGGTGTGTATTTCCTGTAGGGAGTTGTGGTTCTGTAGGTGTAGTGGTAGAGTATGTTCATTGAGGATCTTGGTTGCTTTGCAGAGTTTCCAAGATGCCGGTTGGCGTGGTATTCTTGGCCTTGTTGCGGCATCCGAGCCTTCATATTCCGCCAGGGCACATTGGAAACCTTCTTCCATTTTCTCCACGTCCCTCCTCTCTTCTTCTTCTATGCTTGGTTGGAGCGGTTCTCTTGCGCCAATAGCTGGTGCTTCAGGGTTGGCCACACTGGTTGAAGTGTTTGCCAGGTCATTGGCGACTTCATCTCTTAACCTTTGTAGTATGGGCTCTGCTAAGAGATTTCTGGTTATTATGTTCCTGCGTTGGGTTGTTATCCTTTCTATACTGATGTCCAGGTGTGGGTACTGTTGTGCGAATTTGGCGTGAAGTGTGGGTCTGTAATTTGTCATGTCTGTTTCCAGCTTTGTAATCGTATAGTAGGTGCGCATGATGTAGGTGTTCATATCTATTGTCCATGACATGCGCTGGCGTGGTCTTTCAGCCCTAGTGGTTGCACCTATACTAGGCTGCAAAGCACTTTGGGCTGTGTTGGTTCTAGTAGCCGTACAGTTGGAGGCGCCGCTACAACCGCCGACACCTCCAAGGAGAGACTGTTGCATATTTTTCGAACTGGCCCCTCTGCTTAAAACTCGAACGCGGTTCTGATTTAAGAGCGAGACAACCGATGCTCCATTCATATTTTCATTATGGTTCATATCATCAGAGTCTGAGATAGCCTTTTTCACGTCGCTGGGTTACCGATAGTTATCCCAACGGCGTTCCGGATGCTGGCATGTCGTCAGCAGGCTACAAATCCGGTTTTAATGGCCCAATGGTATTTTTATTCATTATTAGTACTTTCACCGATCAAGACATCGCGCCATGAGCGTAGTAACCCTGACTTTTTTTTTCCTTACTGGGGCGCGAACTCACGTCTCTAGCAAACACCTTCTGGTTAGAAGGCGGGCGCTTATACCAGTGGGCCACATCGCGCATATATATATAGCGGCAAACACTACCCCGGGAAGAAGGAGGACGCGGACAAGCGGACCTCAAAGACTTACATGACAAGCAGATCCAGAGCATGAGGCAATACTTCCAGTTGAAGAGTCCCCGATCGCCACTCATCCAAGCCATAATACAAGCAGATGCAAATTACACGCCACTAAACCTGTGTAGTACCGAGGAGCGTGTCCTCGAAACAGCCAACGAACAGAAACTGAGAACTTGGGCGGGAAAACCATTACATGGCAGGCACTACAATGACCTGCAACAACCACACGTTGACAAAAAGGCATCAAATTCTTGGCTGGCCAAAGGCACTCTCCAGCCAGAGACAGAAGGATTCATGCTAGCCATCCAAGACCAAGTGATCGCAACAAGGAACAATCAGAAATTCATCCAGAGAAAAGATATAGAAAGCGACAAATGCAGACACTGTCATGCGGCATCGGAGACAATCCAACACGTGATGGCAGGATGCAAGATCCTTGCGCAGTCAGACTACAAACATAGACACGATCAAGTAGCGAAAATAGTCCACCAGAAATTGGCAGCGAATGCTGGCTTTCTGACAGAAAAATGCCCGTACTACAAATATGAGCCAGAGACCGTGCATGAGAACGAAACACACAAGCTTTACTGGGATAGAGCAATCATAACAGACAAGACAGTCCCACATAACCGTCCTGACATAACCCTCGTCGATAAATCGAATAAGACCACGTACTTAATCGACATAGCAGTACCCAACACCAATAACATACAGACAACCTACACAACGAAAATCACCAAGTACCAAGATCTCAGACATGAAGTACGAGATATATGGGGTATGGAAAAGATCCTCATCATCCCGTTAGTCATCTCAGCAACAGGGATAGTACCAAAAACGCTTGCGACGAATTTGGAGATACTCAACATTGACCCAAACACCTACATTGAAATACAAAAAGCCACAATCCTAAACACGTGTCACATTGTCAGGAAGTTTCTAGACATGGCACATTAAGAAGTGATGTAAAAAGAGGCTTAGGAAACCTTGACGCTCTGCCCGTCCCAAAGCCTGTTTCCGCCAAGAATGGGCGAGGAAAACTTTTATATATATATATATACCTTAATGTGCAAGAAATTATAATATTTTCTCTCTCTCTGAAGGTTCATAAACAATTGTATGGACCATACGAAAACAAATCCCTTTTTGTTTGTTATCCTCATCAACTCACTCCAAGAAGTCGTGGTACAGTGACTCTTCAATCAGCTGATCCTTACGATCCTCCACTTATCGATCCCAATTATTTTTCTGATCCCGATGATATCAAACCTTTAGTTGAAGGTAGGATATTCTATTTCCACCAATAAACGTACAACAAGTAAAACAACAAAATACATAAATTTTAAAAATACGCTTTAAAAGTTGCATGCGAGTATATTGTACAGAAGCAAAAACAAATTTAGGTAACACGCAAAATCGTATATTGTTTTTGTTTAAATAATAAATTAATGCTTTATCGCTATTTGTCTGCCACGAAATCTTCTCTAGCCGCGAAGTCTACGCCTGTATATTGCCGGGGTAACCTGCGACATTTCAATGCATTCGTGGCTTCGGGTTCGATTCCATTCTTGGAGTCTTTTTTTATAATAACTGTCAAATTTCTAAATTTTTGTATGACGTATAATAAACAAAGTTTGCCAATTTTATGGTCCCCGCATTGGTCAGCACCCTGGGATCCGTTATATCGCTCACAAAGGCGACACGAAGTAGAAACGAGCCTTACCACTATTCAGTTTTCGTAGAAATGAATTTACATTGGCGGTCTCCACGACAAACCGACGACACGTATTTTTTATGTTTGCTTCAAATGAAATGTCTTTTATGATGTCAATATAAAATTATTTTTTTCGCAGTCAACTTTCGCAGAAACAGGTTTTGCACCTGAACTATTCCTATGCCTATTGATAATAGGTTTAAGAATAACCCTATTCTGCAAAACTTGCTTTTGCTTGCCCTCTGTCCATTACTTCATCCACAGAAGCATTTTTCTCTTCCACGACCCTTAAAAAATCATTTTCTTTGAGAAGCAAATTCTTGTGATACAGAAAATTTCATATTGTTTGAACTTCTTCTAAGTCTTTCAATTATTAAATCCCTTTGAAACAAATTGACCCGTGGTTTGTGTCGATCTTAAATCGACTTTATGGGGTGAAAAGAAAACACAAAATTTTCAATAAGCACTGTCTTCTTTCTTTGAGTAAGCTATATACTTATGCTTACTCAGTCAAGGTAAGCAGAAATTTCGCCTGTGGTGAGGTGTTCCTTGACTTAATGCAGCACAAGTGATAGTCGTGGGAAAATTTCAATTTGCATATGGTTCCCAAAGATTTTCAGCATTGTTATCCTACCTTCTTCAGTGAGGTTAGATTTCTTCACATACGTAAAAATATCTGCAGTCAGAATTTCCACTTCAACTGTGTTTGATATTATGTTTTGCTCTACCTTTACCTCTTACAAAGTTGTTTGAAGACAGTCGCGGGCCACTGCTGTTGCTTTTCTCAAGAGCAGTCTCATCAACGTTACCAGAGTTCAGGGAAATGTCACTGGGATCGTCACTATTTTCAATTTTACTTTAAAAGAAGAAATGACCAGTGTCTATTTGAGTAATAATTTTTCGCTTTGTTAGTCCAAGGG
>QLNU02015359.1:19926128-19937303 GCA_006491805.2 Dysdera silvatica
TTTAAAGAAAATATATGAGATTTAATTGTGAGACTTAGAAAAAAGTAAAGACTTAAAATTCCAACTTGCTTTGAGAACGTAACTTTTTAGTAACACGGTGCATATATTTTCCATATGTTGAAGAATAATATTTCCTTTTTAAATCCATTCTTCTGTGTACTTAAAATTCATGGTTTAATAACCATTTCGCCCCTAATAAATTTCGGCAGGGCGCAATATAGCGAGTCACATATTCGGGCGCAATGATACCAATATTCACTTTCCATAAAAACGACATTTACATGCATAAAACCATTTTTTTTATTATCCTGTTTCAAGAACAACATTTGAAGGTGTATTTGAAAATTAAAATGTAAAATTTATAAAAAGCAATGAAAATTCAGAAAACAATTCACAAATGCAATATCGCAGGAGTTTTTCATCTTTCAAACACTAAAATCATCGATAAGTGTGAATGATAATTATAAACTAAGCAATTTAGAATACAAATTTTCAAGCAAATCAGGCTTCACTGTGGGTGGGGAGGAGTGATTAGTTCATTGCTATAACAAATCACAAATAATTTGCATGTGATATAAAACTTACATACTTGCATTCATATTTTGACAGGCCGATATTCTGATACCAAATTCTGGGCGGCATACAGCATACCCACGCTGTTTCGACGATCCTAAAGATGGAACATTTTCTATGTTTTCAGCTGAGTGTGGACCGAATATTGGAAGTCCAAGGATTTACTACCAGTTTTAATAGTTTTCCGTTTTTTGTGTTAGTTTTTTCAGAAATAGTCTCCTTCGAATTGAATCAAACACGTTGCCAACATAAATAAATTAGACATTCAGACCACTTATTTTCGATATCGTAAAATGGATAATAATATATTCATACATTATTTACTGGTTATATGTAAAAAATAAATTTAATGAATAGGTTTTGAAAATAATTTCCTTAAAATTACGAAATGGGGCCCAATATGTCTGGTCGATTACCTTTGTTACTACCATATAAGCATAAAATTCCAAACAGTCTTCCAGTGATATTGAAATTATCTGGTGAGTTTTATAACTCACATGTATAGGCAGCTCTGTGCTAACGCAATTGGGGGGCCCCATTTTACCACTGCATTGTAATTTACAAATATTTGCATTAAAAAATGATACCGTTCGAGTATTGGCATAACCTCCTCCGCCGCTTTCTGGCTGGAAAACGTATTCTTTCCTAAACCTCAGCAATTGTCGGCTAGCGGCCAATTTTTTCTGGTAGTCAGAATGCCAGAAAACAGTAACCTATCCATCCATGGTTACAAAATTCGCTCAATAAAGTTTGAAGATAAGTTACACTCGAGCAAAGTTTAAACAGCAGAATCCCAGAATATCTTCGCAAATATTCAACACAGTTCCTTATACCAATCACGTAGAGAAAAAATGATATACAAAATAGTTTGAATTGTCTAAATAATCAGTGAATAGAAATAAGCGCCGCTTATGAAAAATTGAGTATTAGGCGTGTTTAAACTGTTTTGAGATTATAAGCCACTGTAGTTTAAACTAAACTACAGCTATTGTAGCTCAATTACCAAGCGTCAAAATAACATACAATTGCATTCCTAAGAAAATTAGGACTACTATCAGGGGAATTCGTTTAAGTGTTCGGTGGAAATTCTGAATATCGAAATTTCCCGTTCAGCAATTTTTCGTACGTAGAAAATTGTGTTGTAATAGCAAGTGCTGCCTAAAGATAGTCGAATCATCAGGTGCGTAAGAATATGACTATTATGAAAACCAACCTGTGTCTATTTTCTCGTCGAGGTCATCTGAATTTTGCAAACCGTCTTGAAAACACAAATTCCTCCATTTTCTGGCTGTAAATATGCAGGTCATCACTATTTCTTCTCTTCTATTATTATGTTTCGAACAGCATCCCGAGAACGATGATATTATTATAATTTATACCCTGATCCTAATCTGTGAAAAAATGCTTTATGAAATTTTAGTGGAATAGTCGATATGATTTTACTATTGATTTGGAATACCCTTCACACCTCCTTTAAAAAAAATTTCATAATGCAAAACATTCCTTTGGAAGAAAACATTTGCTTTTTTTTCCAGAGTATAACAGAGATAATGTTACGTATACGCGTAAATTGAATCAAAAACATACAAAATTTAGTTAATAGGTAAAAGTACATCCACAACTACGTCAAAGGGTATTGAAGTAATCTACCAACTGTGTCGATTTCTATATTATGACACTTTCTTCGTGCGATATACGGCTTTAATCGAATTCCATCCTATATTAATTATGTTACATTGCATTTAAAAATGCTCACCCAATATGACAAATTGTAGTTTGATGTAACTTCGGCGGTTGTTTGTTTTTATGGCGCAAGAGCAATTAGATTCAAGCGAACATGGCATTTTCCTGAGGAATCGTAACCTATGTAACCCACAAGAACCAATTCTTGGAATACGAATCGGTACAGAAAACGGGGAACGCTCAGTACTGGTGGATCGACACTCGGGCACAGAAAACATAAGCGAATTTCCTATATGACAGTATATTGCTTTCCTTTTCTATACACTGTTTACAAAGTAATGAGATTATTTACGATTCGTCTACCTTGCTGATTTATTTCCATTAGAGTAATCACTCATAATACTAACGTTCTAATTAACGTCGATTTGAGTTTGAAGGCGGTATTTTGTCGTCAAGGCAAATGTTTCATAGAATTAGACCGGCCTTAACTTTTTTTTGGTTGAATGAATTTTTTCCCCATTTTTTGAAATTCGTTAATGGAGAGAAGCTTATTGCACTTGATATTCTTACGTTTGTGATACTACGTTCCTTTATTTTTCCGCTGTTGATTCTCCTCGGCGTCGGCTAGAACTTTATTTTTAACGTAACAAAGAAATTTAGTTGATAATGGTTTTAAATTTACCTTCATCGCATATGGCCAGTAGATGTGAACGATTAGTAGTTTGGTGGAAAAAAATTTTCCTGCGAACCTTCGATTTTCCAACTGTCAAACAAACTATAACCCATTAGGCAAAACAACTGATGTCTAGTTTGTAACATTCCCTAGTATTTTAAGTGGCGAAAAATTTTATTGTTTTAAACTTAAACTTAAAAAGAAGTTTTAAACTTATTCGCAACATTTTGTGTATTAAAGAAGTTAACTGATATATCGTTAAAATATTACAACTAAATGCACATTAACCTTCATGAGCATATTATCCGTTCTTGTGGAATTTTTTTCCATATATGTATGTGAAAAACGCTTACTTTGTATTGCAAAGTTCAACATTAATGTCCGAAATAAAGAGGGTAGAAATTATAAAAAGGAAGGCATGGGCGCCCATATGGAGACAGAGTGTGCTCGAGTCCCCTAACCGTTGAAAATTTTATTTGCTCGAACCTGCTATGCATTTATTTTCAAAAGTTTTACAGTCACATTTTAAAATAAGGTAATTTTTGGCTCATTGTTAATTGTCAAGCAATATCACTTATTTTTGCAGCGTTTTGGTCTTTTGTACATTCACTAAAATATTCGACAGCTTTGAGAAGGAGGTAACAGTTTTTCCCCACCCCCCCAATATAGAAGTATTCGTTCATTTTTCTCATCTCCCCACTAGAAGTACTCGTATGAGCGCACATGAAGGAAGGTAAATGGTTTCTTAGATCAGTAAATGGGGAATTTTTGACATAACGAATGTGCTTTACGAGAGAATGTATATATTATAATATAATGCACCTTCAACAATTTCACGTAAAACAGTGTGTAACGAACCATTTTTCTTTTGGTAAGGGGCAAGTTGTTGATGAGCGCCTTCTCTTGGTGTAAAGGATAAGCTTGCAGGTATTTTTTTTTCTTTTTACCATAATTAACGTATATTTTTGAACATTGAAATTTTTGCAATGGAAATTTAAGATGGACATGTTCATTTCAAGACATAAAAATGTAGCTTTGCAGCGGCCTTAAGTATCAAGGATTTTAACTGCCCTTTAGCATTCTGTTCCATATTAATTGTATCCTCAAACTATGTACATAATAGTCATCTTATTTATGGCGTGCCATAAGCTGCCTGTTTAGAAATTTAGGATCTTCTCCTTCGTGGTAAAGAGATATGAATTATTGAAGGATTAGTTGTATTGGAAAGAAAGCGAAAACATCGTGGTTCAGCAACGCGAACGCAACTCCCAGCCGGATTTTACGATCAAGAGGGGCCGTAAAAACCGAATATAAAGAAGTCAAAGCAATAAAATGACAGTCGGTTTATAGGGGTTATAACTCCTCGTGCTTTTCTCGATTTCGAATCCCGAAAAGAAATACGATGTTAGGGACGTACTCAAGTAGGGTCGTGCTTGTTTGTGGTCTAGCATGGGATAGGTCGTAAGGAAGACCCATTGTTGAGGGCAGTAATTGTGATTTGTCTGGAAATATTGGTTGAGAAGTGATTGGTATGTTGGAGGTGATAGGCAGGTAGAGAAATGATTAAGAAATGATGTAGGAAGAGACGATGGAGAGACCAAATTAGGAGCCCGAGAGCAAAAAATCGGAGAAATCGGCTGGGAGTTGGAGAGAGTGACGCGTCGAGCGTAGAATTGTGGCGAGGCCAAGTGGCTCAGAATTAGAAATATAGTAAACCTCGAGAGTGAAGTGTTAACAAAGTTGATATCGACGTGAACAAATTTGTGGAGCAATGATGTTCGCGCGTAGATTGTTTACGACTGGCATTTACGGAGCAAGGAGGCGAGCGAGGTACGGAAATTATATGGTTACGACAGGTGTTTCCGAAGCAAGGAGCCAAGCGAGTCTGAGCGTTGATTGTGTACGACTGACATTTACTGATCAAGGAGCCGAGCGGATCTGAGCGTAGATTGTTTTACGACTGGCATTTACGGTGCACGGAGCATGAATGGCGGTCATTACCAACCGAGGCAGTGCGTTATACCATCAAACATACAACACAAGACATACTTGGATCAGTCTTGTGGCGCAAGGACGAGGAGTCAATTTGGAACACCGCACGTGAGTCTTTCCCCTTTTATTCTCAAATGAGGTTGCAGGGTGCATAAGGTTAGGCTCGATTAAATGTTGTTTATATATACGGCCTAGAACGAGGGCTAGGCTAAGGAGGGAACATAGTTTAATGGTAGACACGCATTATCAGAATCAAACTGGAATAATTTATGCATATTGATGATTTACTAAGGTGAGCTATTTCTAGCTATTTGTCAAACAGAAGAATTTACTCATCTGATTAACCTTAAGCAACTTTTCTGCTAATGACTAAATTGGTAATGTATGATCAAATCCAATCGGTCAATTAGACAGCCATTTCGCGCTATAAATATGAAATAGATTGTTGGCCATAATTTATTTCATCTATACGATCACGGTGATGTATTTCCAGTATTTCGCATTTATTAAATTATTGTTTGTTTTACGAATGTTTCACATATAAATAGGACTGGCTCATTCACCTTTTGTCTTTGTAGCTAATCTTAAACTAAACGTTTACTTAACGCCAACTATTGGTTTACGATATATTGGAGGAAGTCTTTCCTTAAAATTAATACCTTTGGGAAGACAGGGAAAGAAAAACTTACATTGTAGGCAGATGCATCAATAATTTGTAAGAATTGTATTTGCTTCCGTGGCGTTCCCGTCTGCCATATTGAATTACATTCTTCTTTAAATCATTTTGTGTGGGTATTCAGTTATTATTACAAGAAATATTAGTTTCCCATATTGAAATTCATTGTTCTTTAAATAATTTTGTGTGGATATTAACGTATTATTACAGGATAATATTAATTTGCCAAATATATACTGCGTATTTGTACAAAGTAAGCATAGGTAGACAAAGAAAAAGCCAGACGACGTTTTATGGGTTTAGGCGCCAGAGCAAGGCTAAAATAAACAGTGAAAATCCCATAAAACGTCAAAATTAATTAAGGGCTTGTAAATTCTAGTATTGTAAATTCAAGGCGGAGTTAAACTCAAAACACGCAGGCTGTCCTGTGAAAAGAAACCCATCAGAGACCAGCCGTATGGTTTGCATGTATAGCAACAGCCAATGTACTGGTAAAAAGAATAATCCTGTGAGTTGATTGGGTAATTTAATTTGATTGACATGCGGGTCTTGCCGAGGATGGAGAGAGAAGAAAATACAGAAAAAAAGTGGGAGCAGTGAAGGGAAGAGGACGTCTCAACTTGACGTTGAACTTGGAGTTCAGTCGGGGCTTTTAGGGCAAATGAAAAACGCAGGTGGGAAGACTCACAACCTTCCTACTTGAAAGTATCGCACGGGCTCTAAATTCGAAAGATAATTTTTAAAGCGCCAAAATTTTCCTTCCGCTCACGAGCTACAAATCGTACGCCATAGCTGATTAGAATTATATTCATCTCCACTGCAAAGTGAAGAAATTCTGGCTGACCATAATTATTTTTGCGCACAATTTGACCATAATTATTGTTGCTTTTCGCATCAGCAGAGCCAGAGATTTATTCATAAATACTCCGACTACAGTAGGATTGACGCAGCAGCATTCCGGCTGTACATCGTTGTTTTTCGCACCAGCAGAGCCTGACGTTTGTCCGTAAAATACGCCGTCCTACTAAACCGACGCAGGGGCATCAGCAGAGCTTGACATTTTCCATAAAACCTGCCAAGCCACACAGGAAAAGCAATGGCTGAGCAGCTGTATATAAACCAAGCATTAACGCAACCAATGCCAAGCTTCGCTTACAATGGCGCAAAGCGCGCAAAACACGGATCCAGCAGTGGTGTCATGCATGGAGCAGCAGTGGTGTCAAGTGTTATGGAGCGATGAATCACGGTAAACTATTTGGCAATCAGATGGTAGAGACTGGATGTGGAGAATGCTGGGTAAACGCTTTTTACTTGACTGTATTGTGCCGCAAGTTAAGTTTGGTGGTGGAAACATAATGGTTTGGGGATGTTTCTCATGGTTCTGGCTGAGCCCTCTGCTTCCTATGAAGGGAATTCTGAAGATGGAAGGCTATCTCGACATTTTAGGCAGTTCCATGTTGTCTACATTGTGACAACAGTTTGGAGTAGGTTCATTCTTGTTTCAACAAGATCATGCTCTTATCCACACAGCACAGGCTGTACAGAGCTGGTTTGCTGACATGGATGTTGAGGAATTGGACCGACCTGCTCAGAGCCCGGACCTAAATCCCATAGAACACCTATGGGATGAATTAGAACGTCGACTACGAGCTAGGCCAAAATGGCCCACATCAGTGAAAGAGCTGACTACTATTCTTTTGCAAGAATGGCATGCAATTCCCACTGAAAAATTCCAGAAACTAGTAGATAGCCTCTCCGATAAAGTTGCAGCCGTCATTGCAGCGAGAGATAACTCCACTTCATACTAATTTTTGACTTCTTGTTGGTTTGTTGTATTTTTATGATGCAAGGACAACAATGGTCATTCTGCAGCAAGCAAGGTTTTTGACTTCTGTAAAGGAGAAGCAAAACATCCTGGTGTACGGATACTTTTGATCCTTATTTGCATAAATCTGGAATATTTCATTTTCAGAACAGGGGTGTTTGGTAATTTGGAATATGACAATTTGTGGAAAAAACCCTTATCATCTAGCTACTTTCAGAGAATTAGAGAAATACGGCTCACTATATCGTCGATAACTTTCTGAATTTTCAAGATATCCCACTGGTATTTTTTTGAAGTTGCCCCATACTATTAACTGCAAAAGTATGAAAGAAAGTTATTCATATCTTTCGCGCATGCGCAGTAAAAAATTATTTTCTTCAAATGCTCATATCTCATCGTGTATTCAATATATTAATTTCTAATTTAAGTATAATATTTTTCTTGTACGTTGACAAATGTTCTGTAAGTTTTGTGAAATTTGACTGAAAATTGTGGATATTATAAGCAAAAAATATGTGACAAAATTTGGGTTTTCTTAAAGAAACGTTTCTATCTTCATGAATATACATGTTTGGTTTACGAAAATGCACACAGGCATTAAGCATAGCTGGTTAAATATTTTCTGAAAGTTACAAATAATTTCCAGCTTTTTATGATACAGGGTGATTAACTATATTTTTTCATTTTGTCAATATGTGGGTGGTCCCCTAAATGCACAAGTCACCGAAACTTTATTGGAAAGTGTGCATTCAAGTATGTTCTATATATCTCCAAAGTTAGAGAACTAACTGACCTAATAGTTTTTAGAAATTCGAAAAAAATTAAAACATCAAAGTGTTTGGATACTTTTGGCATATATATATCATAGGAAAAACATTCAATTAAGATTGAAGTTAAATGTGCTCCTGATACTTCCCAAGCGTCATGTTATACGCATTAGATACAAAAAGTTCTTAGTTTCTTGCATCAAATTAGAATTGAGTTCAATTGTATTTTCTTGAGGGAAAATTCTATAAAACCCAGTTCTGACATAGTTTACTGATTTTTTTAAGATTAAATTTGGGTATATTTCCGAAACTTTCCGAGTATTATCTATGTGCATTATACGCAGATAGTTTCTAATTTCTTAACAAACAGTTATTTCGACACTGGCGTAAGGTTTAAAAACACGACGTTTCGGGAGCCAACTGCTCCCTTTGTCAAGTGAAGGCAGAATGAAGAGTTCGTGAAAGTCCTAAGCTTATATACCCGCATGTTGGGAATCCCCATCTGACGCCATTTGGACTGAGGCATGATGGAAGCCTGGAAGAAAGAACTAGCCTTAGTCCGGAAGAGATATGTTGCCTGTTAGAGTTCTGCTTGAATTCCACGGTTTTCGGCTTCAAGGGTAGATTTTACCGACAGAAGAGGTGTACGGCGATGGGGTCACCTGCTTCGAGTGTGGTGGCAAATTTGTGTATGGAGGCATTTGAAAACAGTGCTTTAGATGAGTGAATTTACTGTGTCCAGGTGTGGAAGCAATACGTCGATGATACTTTCGTTATCCTACCAAGGTCTTCAGTTACTGATTTTCATCTCTATTTGAACAGCTTGAACCCTCATATTCAATTTACATTAGAAGAAGAAGATAGAGGTTCATTACCCTTCTTAGATGTTCGGATAAATAGAGATGTGGATGGGCGACTGTTGACTACGGTGTTTAGGAAACCAACACATACTGATAGGTATCTTGACTTTCGTTCTCATCACCCGGCATCACACAAAGCATCTGTCATTAGAGCCTTGCACCGACGAGCCTTTACACATTGTTGTAATGATGACCTTCGCAATGTTGAATTACGACGCAACAAAAGCGTGTTGAAAAAGAACGGTTACCCGACTAAATTTATCGCTCGTAACCAATGTGGTGTTAGTGGTGGAAACAGGAATGTAGAGGATGAGACTAGGAAGACATCAGTGGTTTTGCCATATGTGGCGGGTGTCTCAGAAAAGCTGTCTCGAATTCTCAGTTGTGTGAATGTTAAGACCTACTACAAACCTGTCTACACCCTGCGTGATCTATTACTTAAAGTTAAGGATCGCGTCCCTGAGGAGGAAAAATCTGGTGCTATTTACCAAATACCGTGTGGAGACTGTGACAAGGTGTATGTTGGACAGACGGGAAGATCGATACGTCTACGAGGGAAGGAGCATATGCGTGCGGTAGCTAGGGGAGACGATTCAAACCAGTTGGCTGAACATGTCTTCAGGGAGGGTCACGAACCAGATTGGCATTCGATGAAAATATTACATCAGAATGTGACGAATCTGGGGAGTAGACTTTTTCTGGAATCATGGGAAACCTACGGTTTGAGGAGTCGTGCAATAAACATCGCAAAACCTCTACCAGAACCTTACAGGATTTTTGCAAAACCTCGAGTTGGGGGTGTTCATCTGACATCGTCGGGTGCGGGGGCTTTCCCGGCGAGGGTTTCCCCGATTGGGGTTTCCCCAGCTGGAAATGCTCCGCACCAAATGGCGTCAGATGGGGATTCCCAACATGCGGGTATATAAGCTTAGGACTTTCACGAACTCTTCATTCTGCCTTCACTTGACAAAGGGAGCAGTTGGCTCCCGAAACGTCGTGTTTTTAAACCTTACGCCAGTGTCGAAATAACTGTTTGTTATGGAATCTCCTGGTGAAACTCTGTATTGTTTCGTTCTAATTTCTTGCCTCAAATTATAATGAAGGTCATCTGGTTAATCTTGTCAGAAATCTGATAAAAATTATTTCTCCTATAATATCCTGATTTCTTTAAAATTGGATTTGAATATTTTCCCATACTTTTCAAATATCATTCTACTTATAAAAGATGCAGCAGAGCTTTTAATTTCTTGCGTCAAATAAGAATTGAGACCATCTATAGTTTCCGTGACAAAAATCGTATAAAACCTGTTTCTGCTGAAGTCTCTTCAATTTTTAAATTTGAATTTGAATATGTTCCCGTGTTCCTTGACCTTTAAATGACTTGACATTTCCTTGACCCTTCCGTGTTACTTGACCTTCTTTCGATTTTCATAGATTTTCCTGCAAAGCACAGACTCTTCTATTAAAGGATTTTGATATCACGTCGATATTCTATTTCTAAATACTTATTCTTTTATGTCCACAATCTATTCATTGATTCGTCTCTCAATTTATCATTAACTTACATTTTAATCCTAACGAATTATTTAAAATTTCTGATACGTTCATTTTCAAATTACGACTATTTCTTAAACACGCGGACATAGAAAAAATATGGGAAGGTTAATATTACCGAACTGCCCCGCTGGCGAGCACTCCCTCTCTTTGCTGACATCATCTGCATCTTGTGATTCTGCGCAATGATTTTAATCCACATGCTCACACTTAATTCATTAACTGGCTAATACACACCACACTCATACACACCACATCCCACACTTAATTCATGAACTGTCTAATACTCGAAGCGCATAGGGTTATTATCATCATAGGGTTATTATCATCATTCTACTTGTAAAAGATGCAGCAGAGCTTCTAATTTCTTGCGTCAAATAAGAAGTGAGGCCGTCTATATTTTCCGTGGCAATAATCGTATAAAACCTGTTTCTGCTAAAGTCTCCTGAATTTTTAAAATTGAATTTGAGTATGTTCCCGTGTTCCGAGTTTTGAGTATCAATGAATGTACGTTAGATGAATCAGGGCTTTTAGTTTTTTATTTAAAAATAAAATTAAGATCACCTCTAGTT
>QLNU02015359.1:19937403-19953262 GCA_006491805.2 Dysdera silvatica
TCATAAAGTATTATTCATCTGTATTCTCTCCGCAACTGCCCATTCAATGCTGTAATTTAATCACACTTGTCAAACAGAATTTATCGGTAGACGTGTCTATTAGACAATTTTTTATTTACTAATTTCAAAATATAATGGTCTGCTTGTAGAAAGTGACTTTACGGAAATTTTTACTTTACGCTATTTTTTACCCTACCCGTGTCAGCTGCCTCTGCCGAAAGATCAATTAGTAAATTACTAATAATAAATGATTACAAAAGAAATACTATTGGTCAAAGTAGAATGTGCATTATTGGCTATTGAGACTAAACATGTCAGTAAAATGGTCTTGTTACAAATAAATTTGATACCCACGTATTAGTAGTTCAAACTAGAGCTATTTTTGTTTAGGAGAAAAAGAGATGCTGTCCTCATCTCGGTAGGTATGTAGGTCAACTAGGTAGGTCAACCAGGGTATACGAATCCGGGATGAGGACGGCGTCTCTTTTTCTCATAAACAAAAATAGCTCTAGTTTGAGCTACTAATACGTGGGTGTCAAATTTATTTGTAATAAAAAATCCCCCACGAAAAACTCACAAAAATCTCGCCCCGGTGGCTTTGTGTGTTGACCAATATTTGGCAATTGTGTTATCCCTGTGAAGGGTAATAATATCTTACAAAATGGTCTTGAAAGATATTTTCAATAATTTCGCGAATATAAAAGCTCAAAAGTAGGTTTTTTTTTACATTTATTCGTTTTAAAGTTTCGATGTATTTTAGTAATAGTATTATAATTTTTGTCAAATTGAATGTAATGAACTGTAGTATACAGTGAAAATCGTTTATAACGACCAATCGCATATAACGACGGAATTTTTACAAGAAGTTTGGTTTGCTATTCTACTCCATACTAAATATATCGGTTATAACGACATCGTATATAACGACGAAACTTGCTATAACGACGGCGATTTTGTAGTCTACGTAGATTCTAACTAGGGAAATTCGTATCGGATATAACGACGCGACTTGACAGTCATAAATCGGAACCACACAGGTTAATTATCGAAATTGAAGGTTAGTTATCAAAATTTAAGCGTTATTTTAATCTTGTTTATTTACAAATGTGTCCGAGAAATTTTTATTAGGGAAGGTTCAAGTATTTCGTAAGCACTTTTTTTGGGAGGTTGCTCTTTTGCTTATTTTCCTACGTTGGCCAATGTTAATTTTTGCTTACCAGGGGAGGGGGGTTGAAATGGCCAAAATATTGCTTACGTAATACTTGAAACTCCCTTACTGCTAAACCTGAATATTGAAGATAATAAACCTTAAAAAACACGTGATTTATTAATTGAATATCACGAGGGTCATATTCTTTAGGGGCCTATTTTATTTTTTCAGAATAAGGCCTATAAAACTCTCAAACCGGCACTGTTCGGAAGTCATTAGTATAATATAATAAATATTATTCATTAGATTTGTTTTCTACATTATATACTTTAGTATTTTCTAGAATTTTTTCAATTTAAAAAAATAAAAAGTGTTACGTATTTACTGTGGCTATAAATATAATTTAATATAAACGGAAATGAAATTCATTATAATTAAATACATTTTTATTTAATTTTGAAACCAAATAGTTTAATACTTTTTACTATCAAAATAATTTATAAAATTCTAAAAGTGTATTATACTATAGGCTACTATGATTTTAAAAAGATATCGTTTATAACGACTATCGGTTATAACGACCGAATTTTCGCGGTCCCTTGAAGGTCGTTATAACCGATTTTCACTGTAGTTCGAATTTTTTTTATCCCCCTTTGTAAAGTTTGATTCGGCACCTCCTGGTGTCAACCTACCTCATGCGCCAGGAAAGAACTGACGATAGGTTAGATGGAGGTTTCAAGATCACCATGTAGATTTACCTGAAAGAAAACGGTCTTTCCAATGTAAAGCGATTAAGGGTAAATTCAGTAATGAGAAATGTACTGTACAAAAAGATAACCGTGGGATTGGTGGTATGGCATCTGGCGAATTTTTCCCACCAAAATTCCTTGCACTACTGGCCCCCTCGGGAATGCTGGGTTCGTCACTGAGTGTTTACAAATTTTACCTATGTTGTCATGAGTGAATAGTTTAAAATAAAAATCTAAGTCATAAAATGTTGAAAAAATAATGAGTACTACAATTTTTATTAAATCTTTTTTTCTTCTTCTGTTAACGCCTGAGGTGCAATTCTTTGCGTACCTTTCGCATAAAAATGTGGCGAACTAAATACGAAGTATGGTTGACTTATAATTGTGAACTCAATGAACTGTGTCGACATCTCATTCCATGAAGTGTTGTCTTATGAATTATGTCATCTTTTGGTAGCGCTGGAGCTATTATTTATTTCTTGCTTAAGTTTTATTAAATTTGTTATCATTGAAGCTTAATTTGTCTTGCCTTGACTTTTGGGCCTCACAGACTATATAATACGCAATGTCTTACCCCGCAGACGTAACTACTTCTCAAATCATAGATTACTGAGGGAATATTACTTTGTGACCCCTAAACAACATTTGTGTATAGGTGAACGTCACAGTGTGCACTCCGGATACAGGCATTATCCAACTTCGAACCCTCTCCCATATATTTTCATTTAATGGGCAAAAACTGTCAAGAAAGACAGCTCAACGTTAACATAACTCACAGCAAGTTCTCCCCTCTGTGGGGTCAAACTGACCAATAGAATCAAACACAAATTATTGTATCAGAATTCAATTCACCAAGCAGGGTCCTACAAATTCATTCGAAGTAAAGTTTCGGATCAAACAACACTCGCTTGGCTTTTAACTTTCATACGTAACACAAGGCTGCTAACGATTCTCAAGATGTGAAATTACGCAAATTACCAAACGCCGGGCATCATGCCGTGGCCAGTGTACGCTCTTTAACCTCAAAACAAATATTATGTCTCATGTGCATCCTTTCTCTCTCTCTCTCCCCTCTACCTGCATTCACTACCATGTAAAATACCTTCTAAAATAACAGTCGGACTATGTCGCACGACGTACTCGACCCGGCGTTTACTTAGCCGTCCAACGCACCACGAAGCAGCAATCGATGACCCATACGCACGCCACGGCACATCTTAGCTGTTTAAATTTAAAAGGAAACAGCCGTTGATTTAATTTTCAAATAAGCTTATTTTGTGAGTTAACTATATGTTTCAGGAGACAAGATTGCCATATTATAAGGAGACTATAGCTCATCGAATTATGGTTGTTTATTTATGCAAGTCACTAGGCAGAGTGAATTAAGAAACAATTTTTATCAACGTTCTTTAGGCGTAGTAGTAGTAACGCCAATGCTGTGGCATGGTTAGATGGTAAAAGTTTCGTACGGAAAAGAAATGATTTTTCTGCGTCTTATGGAGCAAGATACCACGTTCTTCTGCTATCCGGGCAGGAGCTCTTACCAACAGAGCTATAGCCGACAAACACTCAATCCCTTACGACGTATTTAAAGCGTATTTTCCGAAACCGGCTATTTCGCGGAATGGGGTAGTACATGGTCTGTTTTTAAAAACTGACTTCCTTTTATTACTAAAACTTTATTACTCCTTTTTATGTCTAAAAAGCGCTGATAAAAATTGTTTGATAATTTAATCTACGTAGTTTTCGACTTTTATAACTGTATCTACTACAACGAGCTTTTCGATGAATTTAAAACCGATCGTTTCGAAATTTGGTTTAAAAGCAGCCAATGCACTGCATCTTTCCTCGAAATAACCGGTTTGGGAAAATACACTTTAAATACGTTTGTAAAGGATTGAGTGCTTGTAGTCTATAGCTCAGTTGGGAAGAGCACCTGTCCGGATAGCAAAAGGTCGTGGGATCGTGCACCACATAACGCATAAAATCATTTCTTTTCTTTACGAACGTTTCACCATCTAACCATGCCATAACATCGGTATTACTATTACTACGCCTGAAAAAGTTGATAAAAATTGTTTCTTAATTTATGATCATTTCATAACCGTTAATTAGATGATAAACCGGTACAAGATAAACCGTTAATTAAATGCCTACTCCCAGTTCACGAAGATGTTGTTCAGGTCCAATACCAGAAAGCATTAGCAATTTTGCCGTAGACTTGTTCCTGCAGACAAGATGACTTCTTGTTTGGCTCGCACCAGATGTGTCCTTCCTTCATAATCGAAGTAAACTCCTAGAGCTTGCCTATTCTCAATAAGAATCTAATAAAATGGCAACATTATTCATAATTTTGTGCACATCGGAAGGGTTTTATATTATATTTGTTTGAAAATTATAGTGATATTCTTCAGAATATGTTTCAAAATCTTTAACTAATTGGAAAAAAAAAATTTTTTCCAATTTTTGCAAAGAGAACTAGGGGTGGTCTTAATTTTATTTTTAAATAAAAAAATAAAAGCCCTGATTCATCTAACGCACTTTGATTGATACTCAAAACACGGAACACGTGGAACGTACTCAAATTCAATTTTAAAAATTCAGTAGACTTTAGCAGAAACAGGTTTTATACTATTTTTGCCACGGTAACTATAGACGGCCTTGTTTCTTATTTGACGCAAGAAATTAGAAGCTCTGCTGCATCTTTTACAAGTAGAATGGTGGTAATAACCCTATGATGATAATAACCCTATGCGCTTCGAGTATTAGACAGTTCATGAATTAAGTGTGGGATGTGGTGTGTATTAGTGTAGTGTGTATTAGCCAGTTAATGAATTAAGTGTGAGCATGTGGATTAAAATCATTGCGTAGAATCACAAGATGCAGATGATATCAGCAAAGAGCGGGAGTGCTCGCTAAAGGACGTTTTTAGAAAACCCAAATTTTGTCACAAGTATTTTGCTTATAATATCCACAAGTTTCAGTCAAATTTCAGGAAACTTACAGAATATTTTCCAACCTACAAGAAAAATATCATACTTAAATTAGAAATTAATATATTGAATACACGATGAGATATGAGCATTTGAAGAAAATAATTTTTTACTGCGCATGCGCGAAAGATATGAATAACTTTCTTTCATAATTTTGTAGTCAATAGTTTAGGACAACTTTAAAAAAAATACCAGTGGGATATCTTGAAAATTCAGAAAGTTATCGACGATATATTGAGCCGTATATCTCTAATTCTCTGAAAGTAGCTAGATGATAAGGGTTTTTTCCACAAATTGTCATATTCCAAATTACCAAACACCCCTGTTCTGAAAATGAAATATTCCAGATTTATGCAAATAAGGATCAAAAGTATCTGGACACCTGCATGTTTTGCTTCGCCTTTACAGAAGTTAAAAACCTTGCTTGGTACATGATGACGATTGTTATCCTTGCGCCATAAAAATACAACAAACCAACAAGAAGTCAAAAATGACTATGAAGTGGGACCACCTTTTGTTGCAATGACGGCTGCCACTCTATCGGGGAGGCTATCTTCTAGTTTCTGAAAATTTTCAGTGGGACTTGCAAGCCATTCTTGCAAAAGAATATTAGTCAGCTCTTCCGCTGATGTGGGCGTTTTGCCCTAGCTCGCAATCGACGTTCTAATTCATCCAATAGGTGTTCTATGGGATTTAGGTCTGGGCTCTGAGCAGGCCAGTCCAATTCCTCAACATCCATGTCAGCAAACCTGCTCTGTACAGCCCGTGCAGTGTGTATCGGAGTACAATCTTGTTGAAACAAAAATGGACCCACTCCAAATTGTTGCCACAATGTGGGCAGCGTGGAATTGTCCGAAATGTCGAGATAGCCTCCCGTCTTCAGAGTTCCCTTCAAAGGAATTAAAGTGCCAAGCTCGAACCATGAGAAACCACCCCAAACCATTATGCTTCCACCATCAAACTTAACTTGCGGCACAATACAGTCATATAAAAAGCGTTCACCCGGCATTCTCCACACCCAGACTCTACCATCTGATTGTCAAATAGCGTACCGTGATTCATTGCTCCATAACACTTCACGCCACTGCTGCTCCATGCATGACACCACTGCTGGATCCGTGTTTTGCGCGCTTTGCGCCATTGTAAGCGAAGCTTGGCATTGGTTGCGGTAATGCTTGGTTTATATGCAGCTGCTCGGCCATTGCTTTTCCTGTGTGGCTTGGCAGGTTTTATGGAAAATGTCAAGCTCTGCTGATGCCCCTGCGTCGGTTCAGTAGGACTCTGCGTATTTTATGGACAAACGTCAGACTCTGCTGGTGCAGAAAACAACGATGTACAGCCGGAATGCTGCTGCGTCAATCCTACTGTAGTCGGAGTATTTATGAATAAATCTCTGGCTCTGCTGATGCGAAAAGCAACAATAATTATGGTCAAATTGTGCGCAAAAATAATTATAGTCAGCCGGAATTCTTCATTCTGCAGTGGCGATGAATATAACTCTACACAGCTGTGGCTTATGATTTTGTAGCTCGTGAGCGGAAGGAAAATTTTGGCGCTTTAAAAATTATCTTTCGAATTTAGAGCCCGTGCGATACTTTCAAGTAGGAAGGTTGTGAGTCTTCCCACCTGCAACTTTGCTTGCCCTCAAGGCTCTGACAGAACTCCAAGTTCAACGTTAAGTTGAGACGTCCTCTTCCCTTCACTGCTCCCACTTTTTTTCTGTATTTTCTTCTCTTACCATCCCCAGCACGACCCGCATGTCAATCACATTAAATTACACAATCCACTCACAGGATTATTCGTTTTGCCAGTACATTGGCTGTTGCTATATATGCAAACCATACTGCTGATCTCTGATAGGTTTCCTTTCGCGGGGCGGTCTACTGTTTTTGAGTTTAACTACGCCCTGAGTTTACGATAGTAGAATTGACAAACAAGCCCCTAATCAAAGTTGACATTTTATGGGATTTTCATTATTTATTTTAGCCTGGCTCTGGCGCCTTAACCCATAAAACGTCGTCTGGCTTTCTCTTTGTCTACTCACGCTTATTTTGTACAAATACACAGAATATATTTGGCAAACTAATATTCTCCAGTAATAATAATACATTAATATCTAAACAAAATGATTTAAAGAACAACGTAATTCAATATGGGAAACTAATATTTCTTGTAATAATAACTGAATACCCACACAAAATGATTTAAAGAAGAATGTAATTCAATATGGCAGACGGGAACGCCACGGAAGCAAATACAATTCTTACAAATTATTGATGCATCTGCCTACAATGTAAGTTTTTCTTTCCCTGTCTTCCCAAAGGTATTAATTTTAAGGAAAGACTTCCTCCAATATATCGTAAACCAATAGTTGGCGTTAAGTAAACGTTTAGTTTAAGTTTAGCTAGAAAGCAAAGGTGAATGAGCCAGTCTTACTTAAACATGAAACATTTGTAAAACAAACATTAATTTAATAAATGTCAAATACTGGAAATATACAACCGTGATCGTATAGAGCAATTAAATTATGGCCAATAATCTATTACATAATTATAGCGAGAAATGGCTGTCTAATTGACCGATTGGATTTGATCATACATTACCAATTTAGTCATTAGCAGAAAAGTTGCTTAAGGTTAATCAGATGAGTAAATTCTTCTGTTTGACAAATAGCTAGAAATAGCTCACATTAATAAACCATCTATATTCATAAATTATTCCAATTTGATTCTGATAATGCGTATATACCATTAAACGATGTTCCCTCCTTAGCCTAGCCCCCGTTCCAGGCCGTATATATAAACAACACTTAATCGAGCCTAACTTTATGCACCCTGCAACCTCATTTGAGAATAAAAGGGGAAAGACTCACGTGCGGTGTTCCAAATTGACTCCTCGTCCTTGCGCCACAAGACTGATCCAAGTATGTCTTGTGTTGTATGTTTGATGGTATAACGCACTGCCTCGGTTGGTAATGACCGCCATTCATGCTCCGTGCACCGTTAATCCCAGTCGTAAAACAATCTACGCTCAGATCCGCTCGGCTCCTTGATCAGTAAATGCCAGTCGTACACAATCAACGCTCAGACTCACTCGGCTCCTTGCTTCGGAAACACCTGTCGTAACCATATAATTTCCGTACCTCGCTCGCCTCCTTGCTCCGTAAATGCCAGTCGTAAACAATCTACGCGCGAACATCATTGCTCCACAAATTTGCTCACGTTGCTATCAACTCTGTTAACACCTCGCTGTCGAGGTTTACTATACTTCTAATTCTGAGCCACTTGGCCCCGGCACAATTCTACGCTCGACACGTCACTGTCTCCGACTCCCAGCCGATTTCTCCGATTTTTTGCTCTCGGGCTCCTAATTTGGTCTCTCCATCGTCTCTTCCTACATCATTTCTTAATCATTTCTCTACCTGCCTATCACCTCCAACATACCAATCACTTCGCAACCAATATTTCTGGACAAATCACAATTACCACCCTTAATTATCACTCTTTCTTACGACCTATCCGATGCTCGACCAAACACAAGCACGGCCCAACTTGAGTACGTCCCTAACTCCCTTCTTCTCGGGATTTAAAACAGCGAAAACCACGAGGAGTTATAACCCCTATAAACCGACTGTCATTTTATTGCTTTGACTTCTTTATATTCGGTTTTTACGGCCCCTCTTGATCGTAAAATCCGACTGGGAGTTGCGTTCGCGTTGCTGGACCACGATGTTTTCGCTTTCTTTCCAATTCAACTAACCTTTCAATAATTCATATCTCTTTACCACGAAGGAGAAGCTCCTAAAATTTCTAAACAGGCAGCTTATGGCACGCCATAAATAAGATGACTATTATGTACATAGTTTGAGGATACAATTAATATGGAACAGAATGCTAAAGGGCAGTTAAAATCCTTGATACTTAAGGCCGCTGCAAAGCTACATTTTTATGTCTTGAAATGAACATGTCCATCTTAAATTTCCATTGCAAAAATTTCAATGTTCAAAAATATACGTTAATTATGGTAAAAAGAAAAAAAAATACCTGCAAGCTTATCCTTTACACCAAGAGAAGGCGCTCATCAACAACTTGCCCCTTACCAAAAGAAAAATGGTTCGTTACACACTGTTTTACGTGAAATTGTTGAAGGTGCATTATATTATAATATATACATTCTCTCGTAAAGCACATTCGTTATGTCAAAAATTCCCCATTTACTGATCTAAGAAACCATTTACCTTCCTTCATGTGCGCTCATACGAGTACTTCTAGTGGGGAGATGAGAAAAATGAACGAATACTTCTATATTGGGGGGGTGGGGAAAAACTGTTACCTCCTTCTCAAAGCTGTCAAGAATTTTAGTGAATGTACAAGATACCAAAATGCAACAAAAATAATTGATACTGCTTGACAATTAGTAATGAGCTAAAAAGTACCTTATTTTAAAATGTGACTGTAAAACTTTTGGAAAGTAAATGCATAGCAGGTTCGAACAAATCAAATTTTCAACGGTTAGGGGACTCGAGCACACTCTGTCTCCATATGGGCGCCCATGCCTTCCTTTTTATAATTTCTACCCTCTTTATTTCGGACATTAATGTTGAACTTTGCAATACAAAGTAAGCGTTTTTCACATACATATATGGAAAAAAATTCCACAAGAACGGATAATATGCTCATGAAGGTTAATGTGCATTTAGTTGTAATATTTTAACGATATATCAGTTAACTTCTTTAATACACAAAATGTTGCGAATAAGTTTAAAACTTCTTTTTAAGTTTAAGTTTAAAACAATAAAATTTTTCGCCACTTAAAATACTAGGGAATGTTACAAACTAGACATCAGTTGTTTTGCCTAATGGGTTATAGTTTGTTTGACAGTTGGAAAATCGAAGGTTCGCAGGAAAATTTTTTTCCACCAAACTACTAATCGTTCACATCTACTGGCCATATGCGATGAAGGTAAATTTAAAACCATTATCAACTAAATTTCTTTGTTACGTTAAAAATAAAGTTCTAGCCGACGCCAAGGAGAATCAACAGCGGAAAAATAAAGGAACGTAGTATCACAAACGTAAGAATATCAAGTGCAATAAAATTATAAAAATTATAAATTAAAATAATAAAGCCGTATATCGCACGAAGAAAGTGTCACAATATAGAAATCGACACAGTTGGTGGATTACTTCAATACCCTTTGACGTAATTGTGAATGTACTTTTATCTATTAACTAAATTTTATATATTTTTGATTCAATTTACGCGTATACGTAACATTATCTCTGTTATACTCTGGAAAAAAAGCAAATGTTTTCTTCCAAAGGAATGTTTTGCATTATGAAAATTTTTTTTAAAGAAGGTGTGAAGAGTATTCCAAATCAGTAGTAAAATCAAATCGACTATTCCACTAAAATTTCATAAAGCGTTTTTTCGCAGATTAGGATCAGGGTATAAATTATAATAATATCATCGTTCTCGGGATGCTGTTCGAAACATAATAATAGAAGAGAAGAAGTAGTGATGACCTGCATATTTACAGCCAGAAAATGGAGGAATTTGTGTTTTCAAGACGGTTTGCAAAATTCAGATGACCTCGACGAGAAAATAGACACAGGTTGGTTTTCATAATAGTCATATTCTTACGCACCTGATGATTCGACTATCTTTAGGCAGCACTTGCTATTACAACACAATTTTCTACGTACGAAAAATTGCTGAACGGGAAATTTCGATATTCAGAATTTCCACCGAACACTTAAACGAATTCCCCTGATAGTAGTCCTAATTTTCTTAGGAATGCAATTGTATGTTATTTTGACGCTTGGTAATTGAGCTACAATAGCTGTAGTTTAGTTTAAACTACAGTGGCTTATAATCTCAAAACAGTTTAAACACGCCTAATACTCAATTTTTCATAAGCGGCGCTTATTTCTATTCACTGATTATTTAGACAATTCAAACTATTTTGTATATCACTTTTTCTCTAGGTGATTGGTATAAAGAACTGTGTGTTGTATATTTGCGAAGATATTCTGGGATTTTGCTGTTTAAACTTTGCTTGAATGTAACTTATCTAATATGCACAGCTTCTGCATTTTATCTCCTTCTTCATTTCCTAGATGGCGGGATCCATTATAATACTAAGTAGCTGTTTCTTATCTAATGACGTTTGAACACCTCTATGTCAGTTTTCTTCAAACTTTATTGAGCGAATTTTGTAACCATAGATGGAGATGGTACTGTCTTCTTACATTCTGACTGCCAGAAAAAATTGGCCGCTAGCCGACAATTGCTGAGGTTTAGGAAAGAATACGTTTTCCAGCCAGAAAGCGGCGGAGGAGGTTATGCCAATACTCGAACGGTATCATTTTTTAATGCAAATATTTGTAAATTACAATGCAGTGGTAAAATGGGGCCCCCAATTGCGTTAGCACAGAGCTGCCTATACATGTGACTTATAAAACTCACCAGATAATTTCAATATCACTGGAAGACTGTTTGGAATTTTATGCTTATATGGTAGTAACAAAAGTAATCGACCAGACATATTGGGCCCCATTTCGTAATTTTAAGGAAATTATTTTCAAAACCTATTCATTAAATTTATTTTTTACATATAACGAGTAAATAATGTATGAATATATTATTATCCATTTTACGATATCGAAAATAAGTGGTCTGAATGTCCAATTTATTTATGTGGGCAACGTGTTTGATTCAATTTGAAGGAGACTATTTCTGAAAAAACTAACACAAAAAACGGAAAAGTATTAAAACTGGTGGTAAATCCTTGAACTTCCAATATTCGGTCCACACTCAGCTGAAAACATAGAAAATGTTCCATCTTTAGGATCGTCGAAACAGCGTGGGTATGCTGTATGCCGCCCAGAATTTGGTATCAGAATATCGGCCTGTCAAAATATGAATGCAAGTATGTAAGTTTTATATCACATGCAAATTATTTGTGATTTGTTATAGCAATGAACTAATCACTCCTCCCCACCCCCAGTGAAGCCTGATTTGCTTGAAAGTTTGTATTCTAAATTGCTTAGTTTATAATTATCATTCACACTTATCGATGATTTTAGTGTTTGAAAGATGAAAAACTCCTGCGATATTGCATTTGTGAATTGTTTTCTGAATTTTCATTGCTTTTTATAAATTTTACATTTTAATTTTTAAATACACCTCCAAATGTTGTTCTTGAAACAGGATAATAAAAAAAATGGTTTTATGCATGCAAATGTCGTTTTTATGGAAAGTGAATATTGGTATCATTGCGCCCGAATATGTGACTCGCTATATTGCGCCCTGCCGAAATTTATTAGGGGCGAAATGGTTATTAAACCATGAATTTTAAGTACACAGAAGAATGGATTTAAAAAGGAAATATTATTCTTTAACATATGGAAAATATATGCACCGTGTTACTAAAAAGTTACGTTCTCAAAGCAAGTTGGAATTTTAAGTCTTTACTTTTTCTAAGTCTCACAATTAAATCTCATATATTATCTTTAAAGGTGCATACTAGCATCTACGTTATAGCTCATAATATTCGGAGAAGTGAAAATTTTCCAAACTCATAGACAGAACTCGAACTGACGACCGTTTCATTACCATCTCAAAGTTTTGACTGCTAAGCTACTGAATGCATTCCGGCTTGGCTTTGTTTATCCATAAATATATGCTTAGCAAAGGGTTCTCGATTACTTAAAGAGGCTCTTTTGATTTCTGACTATCATTAAGGAATATCTATTATCATATATCTACTATCATTAAGGACTATCATTCATCTGACTATCATTAAGGAATATCTACTATCATTAAGGACTATCATTCATCTGACTATCATTAAGGACTATCATTCATCTGACTATCATTAAGGACTATCATTCATCTGACTATCATTAAGGACTATCATTAAGGACTATCATTCATCTGACTATCATTATTGACTTATAATTAAAGCCAGAACTACGCCAGAACCGTAGAAAATATAGACGATGGATTACGTCCCAAATACTTATATACATATTTTGTATGATGGAAACTAATATCTCTTCTCAACTGCAAAACATTCTATTTTAAACATTGAAGTCGTTTCCATCACTTTATAAGTTGTAATCGTTTAATTAGTTATGGTCATTTTTTAACAAATAATGCATTTACAAAAAATGTTAATGTTTCTTGTTTACCTAGCCTCGTTACTCATATCAAAATCGCTATTTTCGGAACGCTGAATCTATGTTTGGGCATGGATTTTGCAAATAATTTTTTCACCGTAAAAATTATTTAATTTTTAGTGGATTATATTAGCTGTGGTTTTGTTCGTATTGAAAAAGAGCTTAATGATATATAGTTGTCAGCTTTTGGACTTCGTTTATAGCTACATAGCTTTAAAATTACAAAGCAGGAAGCTTTAATTTGGCATATTTATTAAAATATATTAAAAATGAATACAGAGACAAAAGGTTTTAAACGGAGCCTAATGATATTGGGCATTATGTTTTGATTGAATCTTTTAGAAGCATAGAAAATAATGTAAATATTTATATGATAAGTATTCCTAATATAACAAGAATTATAACCATTCATTCTTCAAAAGTACACAAAACATCAGCTTGATGAAAATTACTTTAAACGAAAGGCAGTCATTTCTTCGCGGCAGCAGCCGTGGCGCTGGTGGTGCGCGGCAGGTTTGAATAATTGTGACGCATGGTCATTATGGCGCAAGCGCAGTATTTTCTGTTCAGAATACCAATGTTTATCTATACCAAAATACCAATATATACCAAATATATAATATACCAAAATACCAATGTTTAACTGACTTGCACTCTCTTGCTTCTTCTTTCCGTTCTGGCAACCAGAGGGTTGGCCGACGGACGAATCGTTTGCGATGCCGCTTAGTTTTGAATGTTTTGTTAATATACCTTGTTCTAACCGTTTAGTGTTGAGTTATTAGTTCTAGTCATAACCAGTGTGAGCAGCGCCAAAGTCGTTGTAATTGTTGTTGGACGATTAAATCGTTATATTTCATTAGCAAAAAGGTGAGCTCATTTGATTTAACGTGATTTTGAATCAAACGCAAGATATACAGCCATTTTCCTAGAAAGTATTATGGAGTCAGAAAGAGTAAAAGATGTAGACTTTTCGTAATACTATACTTTCATGAAATATTTATGAAACCGCATTCCGTACGTATCACATGATGGTGGCCACGGACTATCATATTGTGGCAACTCTTCCGTTTTAGATGGCGACTTGATTAATTAAGACTTAACTTCAACGTTCCCAGTGATTGCGATTCAGCGATAGACTCTCAACATTTAATGACTGCAAATTTCGTAATTTTCCACAGCTACAATTTTCGACGCTGTTTTAATAATAACTTTCGAAAATCTGCCTGGTATTAATCGACGACGCATGCTACTTCGAGAACTTTTGACGGTTTTCTTCATAATGGCGACGATTTACGCGAAATCGGTACTTCACCTTCGTAGCTGATATTAGCGCAGAATTTCGATTTTCGAACCTTCAAGAACAATTTACGTATTCGAACTTAATTTCGAATTACTGTTGGTAACTATTACGTCGGTTTAATGTTAGTTTTTGAATGTACGCTGCAAGGATTAAATTCGGACTGAACATTTACTTTCTTCATTATAAACTTTTTACGTGAAATATCCATCCACTGACGTTTGCAATTATCTGATGGAAAACTGTTTTGGTGAGGAAGTGACGTATTTTGTAGGAGATTTTTTTTAAAAAATTGTTTCTTTTTTTAGGAATTTCAGACACTAAATTGCACAAATTGTGGTTTTTCCTTATATTGCGTATATTGTGACTTAGTTTTGTGTAAACTGTTTATGCTGGTATAGTTTGGCAAAATTTTAGATACTATGTAGCTGTTATTCATGACATATATTTATAGTATTTTGGATGGTAAGCTATACTTATGGTTATATAATGTGTTGGTAAACGACATACGTTTTCAAGCGGCTAGTTTAATAGGTTTATTTTCATACTTAATTGACTTGCATTAATAAATTGTGATAATAACGGAAATGGTTATTTGAATTAAGCTTGAACTAATTTGAATTGATTGATTAATTTTAAATTATTTTTTGATTATTCTATATTTGAATTAGGTTACAATTATTGGTCTTTGTATATAATACGGTAACCAATTGATGGGTGGTGTTTTGCCTCATTCCCCTGCTCCCCTGCTCCGTATGATTTAACTTATATTTCATACATTGTTCCAATTTAAATACTTGAAAATTTGTTTACTCCGGAAATGTCTGATTCTGAGCCCGACGACAAACGAGTTGCTCGTGTGGCATTTAGGGCACCTCCTTTTTGGAAGAACAATGTGGAATTATGGTTCCTACAAATCGAATCAGTGTTTTATCATGCTGGTTTCTTCCGAAGAAATAAGGTTTCATTTTGTCGTTAGCGTATTAGACGCCAATTTAGTGGCGGTGATTAGTGATATCGTTAGACGATCTCCTGAGAAGCCCTATACTGCCATTAAAAAACGAATCATTGAGCAATACGCTCAATCGGAGATTATCAGATTACAGAATCTACTCATGGATATTCCAATTCGCCGACACTGTTGTTAAGAGAAATGCACGAGTTATCCTCTGACAGAGTACCTGATGCCATGTTGAAAAATTTATGGTTAGGCCGCCTGCCAACCACGCACCAGCAGATATTATCTATATCTAATGACGAATTGGATAAACTGGCAGAACTCGCGTGCAAGATTAGTGAAGTAACCGAAATTGGAACAATTGCTGAAATTAAACCCGATACTCAGTACTCTGATCTCTCTCGACAGGTAGGTGAATTCTCTACCCAAGTTAAGCATTCAATCGACCTAGTTGAGTGTAGTTGTTATTTGAGACGGGACAATTCTTATTCCGCAGATCATCGGGAACCAAACCCTGGTTATAGGGAGA